>OZ038484.1:133147855-133322855 GCA_964036315.1 Acanthosepion esculentum | reverse complement strand
TTGTGCACCGGACGAAGACAAAACCTTCGCGACTTACTTCAGAAGATATGAAGATTCATATGAGTTTGATTGTGGGAATTGGTCAGACGCGAAAAAACTACGTCTACTATTGAGGAAACTAGGGTCAAGCGAATACACTAAATTCGTAGACTACATCTTACCGAGGAAAACGAATGAGTTGACTTTCAAAGAAGCCGTGAAACTTTTAACGGCATTATTTAGTCCGAACACTTCACCATTCCACAAAAGGTGGAAATGTTTAAATTTAACAAAAAAGGATAGCGAAGACTATATAACATTCGCTTCCGTAGTAAACAAACACTGCGATGACCATAAGTTATCTGAACCCTGACAATTTTAAATGTTTGATATTCGTCCAAGGCCTGGTTTCGACTAAAGATGCGGAGATCAGACGGAGAATTCTAACAAAACTTGAGAGTGAACCAGAATTGATGCTACAAAAATTGGCTGACGACTGTCAGAGATGTATAATCGTAAAAAAGGACTCGAAAGATATCGAAGAGTCTGGCGTCGCTCACATACGAAAAGTACAAAGACAAACATGTTTATCTCCCTCCTCAAAAACAAACCAAACAAATTATTTTACTACAAAAAGTCAAATGAAACCTCAGAAGAAACCACCACCCAGTCCATGCTATCGCTGTGGGACTTTGCATTGGTACAAAGATTGTCCATACCGCTATAAGACTTGTTTGTCGTGTAATAAAGTGGCACATAAAAGTTCGCACTGTAGAACAAAGAAAGAAAACAAAAGCTGAGTAAGTAAAAGGTTCAGTTCGACATTCCAACCACCTGAAGAAAGCTGGAGTGTACAACGGCTGAAACGTTATAATAAATATGGCGACAAAGATGAGGACAATATTCTGAATAATGTAAATACTGTACATAATACCTCATCTCAGAAATATAGACAGACACTGACAGGCCGAAACGTTGTAATATATATGGCAACAAAGCTGTGGACAATAGTCCGAATAATGTAAATAGTGTACATAATAACTCATCTCAGAAATATAGACAGATACTGAAAGGCCGAAACGTTGTAATAAATATGGCGACAATGATAAGGACAATAGTCCGAATAATGTAAATAGTGTACATAATACCTCATCTCAGAAATATAGACCGATACTAAAAGGCCGAAACGTTGTAATAAATATGGCGACAAAGATGAGGACAATAGTCTTAATAATGTAAATAATGTACATAATACCTCATCTCAGAAATATAGACAGATACTGAAATCAAATTGAAATAAAAAAAGAAAGAAAGATAGATGATGATGAAAGTAATGAAATATAGAGAGAACAATGAAGGAAGATGTATGGGAGAAAAATGAAGGAAAAATTAAGAAGAATCTTATAAACCAAAATAGAAAAAAATTATTAGAGAGAGAAAAGGTGAGGCGACGAGCGTATCATGGTTTATGGAAATTGAATAAAATGAATTTAAAATAAAACAAAATATGAAAATGAAGGAAAGTAAGAAAAATAAAGAAACAAGAAAGAAAGAAAACGAATGACATAATCGGGAAATGAAATACGGCAAATAGTTATTAAGAAAGAAAAAAAGAAACGAAAAAAGGGATAGAGTAAGAAAATGTAAGGGAAAGAAACGTCTTGAATTAAAAGAAGCCTTGAAATATATTTGGGAAAAATAAACAAAGAAGAATAAAATGAAAGATATAAGAAGGTAATTGGATAAAAAAAGAACAGAAGTCCAGATCGCTCTTTTCAAAATTAATTATCTTATAAGAATGAGTAAAAAGCAAAATTCTCCCATGAGGCTTCTAAAGCAATGTACGGTATTCAAGCATTCAAAAAAAGACGCCAATATGAGTTAAGTATATCAGGAAACCATAATTTTTTGTCACTTCTTTTTGTAATTTTTGTTCATATAATAACACATCGAAAAATGATGTATTTAATTTAATTATATTACAGTGAAATCCAAAGACCCTATGAAATAAATGTTAAAACTAAGTACAAAACCAGGTTCTTTCAAGTATATTTCTCAGTAAATTACTTATATTGTATGTTTTCTTCAATATACATTACTGAAGTAATTTAATAATTGTTGCTTCACTGCTTCCTAATAAGACTTTTTCGAAAAGATATATTTAAAAAAAAAAAATGAAATTCATAAACTTATTTTTAAGTATATTTAAGTCTTTTGGCGCATAAGGAATGTGCCTTGACGGGAACAAAAATCTGTTGATTCAAGTAGCTGAGCATCGAAATCGAACAGGTGTCTGGCGCCGAATTACTTACACAGTATAGGTACCTTTGAAATACGAACTGGATATAATCTGTAGATAATGTGACAATGAGCCGTGATCTTCTAGTGATTAAGATACCCACGTAATTAAGTGAACTGTAAACGATTTCATCTCAGCACGGAGTGTCGATAGATTTCTGACAGCCAATAGAAAAGTCCAGATGTGAGAATAAAGTTTTCACATCTGGATTTTTCTGTTGGTTGTCAGAAAGCAACCTCCCGCTGTCCAGAAGCAGGAAAAGGGGATTAATTACGTGAAAAGATTAATAAATAAATATACAAACTTTCTGAATCAAGTGTCACTCTGCAGGATAATAGGGGGTTCTGATAATGGGTTTATATAGGCTACATTCTGGATAGTTGCCAACTGCAACCCGTCCATAAACAGCTCAACTGTCAAACTCTCTGCCTTGAGCTGAGAGGAACTCGGACGAGGCTTTGCCGAAGGGCAAAGTTTCGTCCGGGGAGGTAGACAGGCCCTGAACCCGTTTATGCGGGTTCTAAGGGAATATTTTTGGCCGAGCCTACGGGCTCGGAGAATCCGCAGTAAATTCGGCCTTGTGCCACACACACCCCTCGTGGTGGTGGTGGTGGTGGTGGTAGGGAGGGATGTTAAATATAGCATCCCGTCCGTCCGAGTGTAGATCGGTCTAATGAGAATGATAATCGCAGACATGGTCAGAGGGGCAGTCAGAATTCTCGTTTGCCGAAGGGGATGATCTGGTCCATTAATTTGTCGTGACAGAAGACAGATGATGTGCCAAGTGTCGTTTATCTACCTGCTAGGTAAATACATGAATAAGAAACCAGTATACTGAAAACAGGATTTATGTTTTCTTTTCTCCTCGTGGTGATATTTCACTTTCCTTTCCATTGTTGAGTGTACACCAAGTCCTTTCCGGTTTTTGTTCACACTAACAGTAAAATCTGCCCGACGGGACGCGGTGGTATATTCCATAAAATCATTCCTTGACACAGACTGAATAAGGTTAAGTAATTTTTTTTCTGTTTGTTTTAAAGATATAAAAGTGTTTTCTTTTGAAAAAAAAAACTAACATTCTAAAGTTCTACATTTCCCTTGTTGACATCAAGAAAATTCTTTTTTCAGTGATAAGAAACACAATCTCATTATAATTCAGAAAATGTGATGGAAAATAAAAAAGTAATTTCTTGTTGGGTCACGAGTGTCAAAAGATTAATAATTATTAGAGGTTAGTTCTAAATAAAGAAACAGGCTTATGGCTATATCACGTTGAAACAATGGTTCTCGTACGATAACCGAATTTAAAGTAACGTTCAGCCTGTTTAGTACTTTGGTGACCGTTTGGGAATATTAAGTGTTGCATGATTGTGCGTGGGCTGTAATAGATAACGGCTCGGAATTGAAAACCGTAGACCTGAGTTCCAATTCTAGTCGGGTTCGTTGTATTCATTTGCACTCAACTACCCTTAGAAAAAGTATAAATCCACCGCTTCCCCCCCAGATATGGATTAATTAGTAGGACTTGTTCAGTAAATCAGTATTATCTCAAAAAGTTCTTACTACCTAAAACTATTTTCTGTCTTAAAATAACCTGGGAAAGGTTGATAAGCCGTAAAAAACAAATCATTCTAAATAAAGAAACACGTTAATACATCAATTTTCCAAGATAAAAGATTGAATAAAATAATGCCCAAATTATTACAACAGATATTAATAATTCGACAAGACTTTGGAATACTTTGCAGATGTAAAATATTCATCACGAAAGTTCCGTTAAGAAAGTATGTGATCGTGTGAATGGGTAAGTAATTACTTACCTGGTTTCCCCACAGTAGACTGGATGTGACACAATGTTGGGAACCCGAGCACGTACACTCAGGACAAGGACAAAAATTCCTCGAGCCCCCGCAACTGTCGGTTGCGCTGGTCTTGGTTCGAGCACCGATCCCTCTCTCTAGTGCCATGAGAGGGTGCAGCCTCGGGCAGCTGCTCCCCGGGGCTGAGCATCTCACAATATGATTTTCCTCAGTTGCGCCCGTATCTTACGACAGAGCCGCAACTGAGTCGCACTCTACCATATATATATATATATATATATATATATATATATATATATATATATCAGGTCATCCCATAAGTTCTGTCCGAATTTTGAATAAAGAAAACAAGTGACCAAATGTAACATTTAACTACAGATTCAATCAACAATATATTTTCCCTGATTATCTATGACTTCCTTCCATCTATTAACAAGCTTACTAATTCCATTACTGTAAAATTCTTTTGGCTTTGATTCGAAGAACTCACAAATGTCAGTTTTAACCTCTTCCTGTGTTACAAAAGCTGTTTCTTCCAAATGATGCTGTAAGCTACGAAACAAATGGTAGTCAGAAGAAGCAAGGCCGGAAGAATAAGGTGGATGAGGAATTTTCTCCCAACCAAGTTCTTCGATCTTTTGTGACGTGATTCTTGCTGTGTGTGGTCGCGGATTGTCCTGATGAAACATCACCCGTTTTCGATTCACTAGAGCAGGTCTTTTTTTCCTCAAAGCTTGGTTCAAACGCTCTAATTGCTGACAATATATTTGAGCATTAATTGTTGCATTAGTTGGTAAGAATTCAAAGTGGATTATTCTTTGGCAATCCCACCAGATTGAAAGAAGAACCTTTTGCCCATGAAGTTCCCTTCTCGGCTGTGGCTGGGGTCATTCCTCTTTACCAAGCCACTGTCTACGACGCTTAACATTTCGATAAAAGATCCATTTTTCGTCGCCAGTCACAAGTATATCCAAAAAAGGTGAAACAAGTTGGCGAGAATGGAGAGAAGAGCAGATGTCAACTCGGGATTTGATGTTGTTTTCAAACAATTCATGAGGCACCCATTTTCCAAGTTGAGGAACTTTTCCAAGTTCTTGAAGATGATGATGAACAGTTATATGGTTTGAACTGAGAACCACTGCCAATTCCTCAACTGATAAAGCTGGATTTTCTTCAAGGGCTGCTTCAAGAAGCTTTTCATCAAACTCAACTGGACGTCCAGTTCGATCTTCATCTTCAAGGGTGAAATGTCCACCTCTGAATTTTGCAAACCATCTTCTGCAAGTTCTTTCATTCACACATTCTTCTCCATAAACTGAGTGAATGTTTCTAGCTGCTTCGGCTGCTGAGTTTCCTTTCTTGAACTCATAAAGTATTATGTACCACAAATGATTCTTGGGTACTTCCATGTTAGCAGGGTTTTAATCAAACAAAATTTAATTTTATTGTTCTCTGAAATGAAATTTGATCAGTTTAAATGCATCTAAACATAAAAATAATGTTTAGCTCCATTAGACATTATAAAATACTCTTTAAATTTCGTTCATTTTAACAAAAAGTTAAAATTCGGACAGAACTTAAGGGATGACCTGATATATATATATGTTATATTAAAAAAAGAAAGAACGGTAAGATATATAATCCGGTATTTTTATTGACATTTTTATTTTTACAAAACAGTGCTCAATGTAAATTTACAGAGCATAAATATTATAAATTAATTGATTTAAAAATATAGTTCCTTCGCTACACAGGAATTACCATGTTTCAAAAACAGAAACTAACAACTTCAAATTCAATTATTTAATTAAATTAAAAGCACTAGTTCTTTTTCCCTTTCAAGCGAATTTTGGAATCAAAAATTCATTTGAAAATGAGACAGAACTAGTGCTTTTAATTTAAATAAGTAATTGAATTTGAATTTGTTAGTTTCTATTTTTGAAACATGGTAATTCCTGTGTAGCGAAGGAACCATATTTTTAAATCTGTTAATTTATAATATATATATATATATATATATATATATATGCAAAATGTGTAAGTATATAAATATATATATAAAATTTTTTATGTATATTATTTATATATTATATATACGCGGTATTTATTGGAAAGCGCTGAATATCAGTGATAGAACTAACATATTTAGTTGGATTGATGTAAGTTTGTGACCCCGGGTTTCATGCTATTTGTGACCGTCAGACAAACTGATTAATTTTTAAATTTTGGAATATATATATGTTGCGTATGTTGGTGTTTTTATGGTAGTGGGAGGAAAAATTGTTGTCGGAACGCCACTCATACGTACGCAGACATACATACACGCACGTTCACGCATTGTAGCTCACACAAACATAAACATATATAAACAGTGTGGCACTGGGCGTATATGCACATCCATGTATCGTTGCGTACATACGTACGCAACTGGTCGCTGTATTCAATGTTGGATTGTGTAACGAACTTCTTTCGTCAGTCGCAGTGTCAACGCGCAGACTGTACGTCTATTTTGTTCCCGGAATAATGTTTTCTCGCACACACATATATACGTGTGCACGCTCGTTCACACATCTTCTATCGGTCTGTTTATTTATTTATTTTTTTTAAGATGGGGTCTGTGTAAGACTATGGTAGGTAAAAATTGTTATTATTGTTCATTTAAAAAAAATTTGAATGCTGTTTTGTTATTATTTTATAGCAGGTTATTTGCTTGTTTTAGGCGATTGCGCTTATGTAAATGGAAGAAACTCCAATTTATAATACTTATTCGTATTTATGCGGTGATATTAATTTTGCTGGGGTGGGGAGGAAGTATAATTGTGGACTGATGCAGTAATAGCAATTAATGTGCGGTAGTAATTGTGGACTAATGCTGCAATGGTATTTGTGATGCGGTAGTAATGGTGGGGTTAGCAGGTAATGACAATAACAATTGTAGCAGCAAATAGTTATTGTTAAATGGTAGAAGTGATTGTAGTAATGGTGGTGGAATGGTAATAATAATAATTATAATTATTATGATGGTAGTTTGAACTAGAAAATAATTGATGGTGTTATGGTATCAGTGCTTTCTCTTTTCGTGTTCATAGGTTCAATAGTGGTTTATGTCGTAGTGTTGGTTGGTATATTTTTTATCCGTTTGATATAAATTGTGATATTATGTATTTGTTTTCATGTCTGTATTTAGAAATTATTTCTGATCTTATGTTTTATAATTTCTTTTGATGGGTATGAGAAATTATTGCTACCTTTACGTGTAGGCAAAGTAGGCATTTCTTTGTAATGCTGTTGTAGGCTAGTGCGTTTTTAAGTATTTCCCAGCTTATTCTTGGTGTAATATCTCTGTCGTTTAGATGCCATATATATATATATATATATATATATATATATATATATATGATAACATATAGTTTTAAGGTATGCTGCATTTAGGAGTTAAAGTGCTTAGTGTCAGGGATAGAGCGTATGCAAACAAAAAAGTGGACACTGAAGTCAACCCCCGGAGGCGACAGTCTGTTTCATACTTATACGTAATTGTCAGGCCTGATGACAGAGTTTATCATGAAACAGACTGTCGCTTCTGGGTGTTGAATTCAATGTACATTATATATATATATATATATATATATATATATATATATATATATATATATATATATACTGGGTGTAACAGGACAATTGTCCAAATCGTGTAACACCATAATTATCCATCCCACAAAATGTTTAATATCTAAAAAAACACTAAACTTCTCCAGGTATTCAGCTAAGATATGTAGTTATCTTGACACCATTCTTCGTAAGAATCACTGAAAGACACTTTGAGTTATTCAGCTAAAAAGAGGACAAGTTAAAATCGTTTTGTGTCAGACCCACTGTCTTCCCAAGTGGTGAGAATAAAAAGATAATTCAGATCTTTAGTAATGGCACCAACATTAATACTCTGGGTTCCCTCTTGAAAGGTCATTCAAGAACCATGAGGAGAACGGTGAATAAGTTTTAAAAAGAGGGGACAATAGAGAGGAAACTGGATCAGGATGTCACAACAGGAAGAAGAGTCACCATTTCAATTTAGAACTAAAGAGATTTTAATTTGAAAAGATCCAACTCAGTTCATAAGACGTTATGCATGTGAGAGAAGATGGAGTCTCAGATATGACAGTTCAAAGAACTGTGTGTAAAAATACTTGAAAATGAAATCGTACGTGAAACCTATGAGGCACCGTGTTACACCAGGACAGAAAGTTAGAAGGTTAGAGAGGGCGAAGATAATCTTGAATATGTTGTAATATGATCCTGAAATACACACACGCACACACACACACACACACACACACACACACACACACACACACATATATATATATATATATATATATATACACACACACACATATATATATATATATATATATTTGAATTTTATTTCAGTACATGAGCTTCGGATCCTTAGCTATGATTGATTAATGATAAACATGTCATTTTCGTTTATGATCGATTTCATCACGATTCTTCTGTTAAGCTTGAAGGATAATTATACATTCTTATTGCTCAAAGTAGAACCCAATAGTATTATAAAAACCTCGAGGAATTCCAGTAAGATATTTTTAATCTTTTCTAAGATACAAAGTTCAGAGCTTATATATATATATATATATATATATATATATATATATATATATATATATATATATATATATATATGTATATACCGTGTATAATAGCAAAATTTTCCAGTTGTTAGATTAACAACATTAGTAACATTAACACAAGAATATATATATATATATATATATATATATATAATTATTTGACTATATATATATAATTATTTTGACTGTTAATTCACCTCTCCAAGCTCTCCACTGCCTTAACCGGATATTGAACTCACATTCTTTGGGTCCTATCACTGGATCTAACTAACGCATTTATCCACTGTACCATGTGTCCTTGAGGATAGGAGATAACTGATAACTGACATCCATTAAACATGGCTCGTGGAACTAGAACATTCTACCCTAGTGAGCGAAATAAAGGGTTCATTTCGACATTCCAACCATCTGAAGGAGGCCGGAGCGTACAACGGCCGAAACGTTGTAATAAATATGGCAACAGAGATGAGGACAATAGTCCGAATAATGTAAATAATGTGCGATAATAAATATAGAACTATTATCAAATCCGTTCAGACTATTGCTTAATGATCAAGTATTTAACACCGATGGAACTGCTTTTCGATTTGTGTTCATCGTTTATTGAAAGCCTAATTCATATCAGCTTTTATCGAACTGGGATATCGAATATCAATTGCAGTGTAAAAAACAGTCTCATGATCTTGCAGGGGCTATTGTTATGTGGTTCATGTCATCATTTTTTCCGTGTAATTTCGGGCCGCAGCTTTTCGTCGCTGTTGTTGATCGAGGTGGCACCAGATTACAATATGAATCGCCATCACCATTCACAATGCAAACGTGGACTTCGTTTATTTATTTTTCGGTGAGGTTATTGGGGAAGAATTTTGAAGTTATCCTGGTGATTGCACATGCTGGCACAAAGTCTATTGTCATAAAAAGCTATTTTCTTGTGTAATCTCGTTGGCAATTGCAAGAGAAATGCAAGCAAACACTTCTGACAGTTAATCCAGGTTTTAAGCAGATGATTCGTACGTGTTAATATCATGTGAAATCATACTAGTCTCCAGTTTTTATATAATATGCATTTACAGACGTATGCACATGTTCACACATTAATCTATACTTGTTTTTTATCTATGTATCTATCTCTCTATCAATCTATGTCTATCCATATCTATCTATCTATCTAATTCTGTTCCTTCCTTCCTATCTATCTATCTATCTATCTATCTATTTATCTATCTATCTATTCACATCTTTATCTATTCATACCTGTGTCTGTTAATATCTATCTATCTATCTATCTATTCATATGTGTTTGTTCCTATCTATCTATCTATCTATCTATCTATCTATCTATCTATCTATCTATTCAAATCTGTGTTTGTTCCTATCTATCTATCTATCTATCTATCTATTTATCTCCATCTATTCACATCTATGTCTATTCACATCTATATCTATTCATACCTGAGTCTGTTAATATCTATCTATCTATCTATCTATCTATCTATCTATCTATCTATCTATCTATCTATCTATGTATTCATATCTGTGTTTATTCATATCTATCTATCTATCTATCTATCTATCTATCTATCTATCTATCTATCTATCTATCTATCTCCATCTTTCTATTGATGTATACACAAATATATGATTCTTAAATATAAGCAACTGTATTAAAATTTGACTAAATCTTAACTATTCCACAACTGATATGAATGTGGCTTAAACAACTGAAAATAAAAAATAGAAAAAGACAAAGAATAGAAAAGAAAAAAGAAATGAAAAGCATAAAATTTAACAGAGGTACGTTCTTTTATAATCTATTCAAGAAATTTACCAATTCTACTTGTTTAGTTATATATTGTTTTTGTAATTTATAAAAAAATTAGTAGTCATTAAAACAACTTGAGTACTAATTCTTGCACGAAAATTAAGCAAACCGAATACTGGTCAAACTCTTAAGTTGTTTATTTAAAAACCTCTATACTTTTGCGGTTCTCGTAATATATTCCAATTATATGGAACAGTAATGGATGTCTTATTATTTTTCAATGGTATTGTAGTGAATGGTGCGTAATGAAAGATTTTTATTAGTCATTTATAAATGTTACAGATTCAAATCCCAAACAGTTTTAAAGTTCTCTTTGGTATCTTTTACTAAGAAGTTTAGACTAAAAAATCCATAGCATCATTAATAAAAAATGAAATTATTTTCCTTAACTTTCAACACAAATTTCAGATCAATTGCGTTTTCGATCATAAAAGAACGATTTTAGTTTTTCTCTCAAGAAATTTTCCAAGAAAGTGTATCACATACGGAAAAATCTCTCAACACACTGGGAATCTTTCTTTGGTATTTGAAAGTTTATAATTATAAAAGTGCGTTATCAAGCCAAAAATAATAAAAAAAAACACAGGTCAACTTATTTGATCTGAAGGATATTTTGTTCGAAGTTTATGATTCAAAAGGATTGATGCGCTTCTATTTCTGTTTCTGCAAGTGCCTTTGATGTCTGTGTTGCATCTTCCTTGAAGACAACAAAAGATCCGGAATGGCATCGGTTTTCAAACTTTACAGCAGCTCAAAATATTTGTTTTGACACTTTGCAAACAATTTGCTGACACATGCTCGAACACTTCGCATCATTTTGATATTCATCAAAGATCTATTGGGGCTGAACTTTATCTCAAATTAACCACGAAATATAAAATATGTTGAATGTGTATTTTACAGGAAGCCATGACATGATTTTCATTTATGGAGAATAACATGAAAGACGAATGACATGTTCTCGGCCCAACCAATAAGCCTTCTTCCTCTTGCTCTCTTTATCTATCTATCTATCTATCTATCTATCTATCTATCTATCTATCTATCTATATAAATATATATATATATATATATATATATATATATATATATATATATAGAGAGAGAGAGAGAGAGAGAGAGAGAGAGAAAGAGAGGAGAAGGGAAGGAGGAGGAAGAGGAGACAAACAGATATTACTTCAAACATTAGTAGAGTGGATACTACTTAGTATTTAAACCGTTTGATACTAGTGTCCGCTATAATAATGTTTGAAATAATAAAAATGCATCATTAAAAATACTTCCAATAATTCTTTATATATATATATATATATATATATATATATATATATATATATATATATATATGTATATATATATATATATATGTATATATATATATATATATATATATATATATGTATATTTAGGCAGCAATCCTTCGTTTATGCATGTTTCATTAAAACAACAGACAAGGTACTACGAACACAAGAAAATTAAATAAAAAGCTCAATCGTAGTACCTTGTCTGTCGTTTTTAATTAAACATGCATATATATATTTATATATATATATATATATATAATTGTGTATTTGGGCAACAATCCCTCTTTTATACAAATTTCATTAAAAACGACTGATAAGCATTTTATGTAAGATTTCTTGTTCTTATAATTTCGCTCTTCTCTGGACATAAATTATGTAGAAATTGTCCAAATGTCCTGTATGTCCGAGCGATTTCGGCGATACTTGTAGCCATTATCAAGACTGATTATATTTTTTTCTTTTAACTGAATGTATGGATTGTTTTATGAATGGAACTAGAATTATAGGAATATTTTATTTTCAAACCGCGTTCAGTCAATTGTGACAATGTTCATAGGTGATGTTATTGAGGGATGGCTTCTTTTTATTATTATTACTTTTTTATTTAAAAAGTATGACACTCAATAACCTCAACTATGAACACGGATACAATATTCATATGTATGAATGTATGTGTGTGTATGTGTGTATGTGTGTATCTTTTTGTCATTTTATCAGTTTTTGGGGAAATGGTTGATGTAGAGAATTTTTCAGCATCACCTCCTGTCTATTTTTGGCAAACAATTCTTATACGGTATGCACACGTAAGCAATAATTCCATCTATTCATATCTGTGTCTATTCATATCTATCTAGCTAACTATCTCTCTATATCTGTGTCTATTCATATCTATCTATCTATCTATCTATCTATCTATCTATTCATATCTGTCTATTCATATCTATCTATCTATCTATCTATCTATCTATCTATCTATCTATTCATATATGTATCTATTCATATCTATCTATCTATCTATCTATCTCTTGTTTTGCACTTCGAATCTGTCCTACCATGAAAATATTTACTTTTTTTATAATGATGTTGATCCTGTACGTAGTCCGAGAGCCACTCGCGGTAGATGCTTACAGAGTACGAGGCACATTTTATGAGGATATGTGGGGAAGATAACGGTTAATCTTAGAATGAACAAATTAAGATTGTAGTGATCTAGGAAGCATCCTCTTGGGAATTTCTTCCACAAAGCAATCACTTTCGGAACAATCACGTATGACTACTGCTATGGAGTTAGATATTCTTTAGGTGACACACATTTGCCACACTAAGATAAGGTTTGGTTGCTTCACCGTGAAGCAATAGTTAGCGATTTAGCGTAGTATACCATCACCGTGGGCTCTATATACGTGCTTTGCGCCTTACTGAGGTAATTATATTACGTTCATGTACGAGGGTTATTCAATAAATAAGGTGAATTTTTCGGTATAAGGACTTCTAATACAGATTGAAGCTTACTCTTTTTTATTTGTTTTGTTTTACTTCTTTTTCACATGGATTTAATTTCTTTTGCAGATTCAAAAAAACTTTGAGAGTTTTGGCGATTAACAAAGATGGCCGACCAAGAAGCATGCTCAAGGATTGAACAGCGATCAGTTATCAAGTTTTTGGTTGCTGAAGGGTGCACACCAGTTGAAATTCATAGGAGAATCTCAACTGTGTATGGTGCCACATGTTTCAGCCAAAAAATGTCTACAAGTGGGCTAAATTGTTTAAAGAAGGACGGAGCAGTGTTGAGGATGAAGACAGGCCTGGGAGGCCTACAGAAGTGAGGTCTCCTGAGGTCATCGAATCAGTCAATGACCTCATTCAGTCTGACAGAAGGGTGACAGTGGATGACATTGCAAGGTCTTTGAACTCATCTGTCGGGACAAACGAAGGGGTCATCAGTCAGAAGGAGTCATCTTGCATCATGACAACGCAAGGCCTCACACAGCAGCCCAAACGGTGCAGACCATCAACGAGCTGGACTGGGAACTGCTCCCTCATCCCCCTTACAGCCCAGACCTTGCCCCTTCAGACTTTCACCTGTTTCGTCCCTTGAAAGCGTTCACGAGAGGCACGAAGTTTAAAAGTGACGATGAAGTCAAAAGTGTTGTGAGCGACTGACTGAGACATCAGCCCAAAGATTTTTACGCTGATGGTATACGGAAGCTTGTGCACAGATGGGAAAAGTGTGTGACAGTGCTGGGAGACTACGTTGAAAGAAAAAAAAGTAAGCTTCTATCTGTATTAGAAGTCCTTATACCGAAAAATTCACCTTATTTATTGAATGACCTTAGTATATAACCATTACCTCGCTTTTTCGTGAAGAAATCTATGAAGAATAAAAGGAATCACCTCGTTATAGTTAATGACTTAGTTTCATAGACCATTAACACTGTAGGACTTTAGAACTTAACTTTCCCTCAATATACTCTGTGAGTGTTATTTTCCAAAACCATTTCCTCATTAGGTGCATTTTTCTTGATTCTGAGTCTACATCTTCTTTTTGTTGCCGTTTTCTTCAAGATTAACCTATTGCTCACTCGCTCTGTCTATGGAATTCTCAATATCCTTCCGTAGAGCGACATTTCCGTTGCGTCTAGTTTTTTCCAGGCCGTGGGGAAATTATCCAGTATTCACTATATATAACAAGGACATCACATAAGAATCCAACACTCTTGTCTTTATTTCTAACGATTTTTTCCGTTTCTCAACACCTAGCTTAGTTTTCGGTGTGCTTCTTTCTCAAGTTTAATGCATTTTCGAACCCTGGTCTCACATATTCGATCCTCTGATAAAACGCTCCCATGATATTTAAACTTCTGCACCTGATTGATGTTTGTATCTCCAATCCCTGACTCGCATCTTCTTTATGTTCCGTGTGCCCTCAGGACGTAGGCGATCATGGCTCTCCACAAATTTCTCTTGTTGATGACTATACTTGCTATCTTCTTGCAGTTGATGGTTATACTGTACATTAATGAAGTAAACTTAGTAAATGCTAATATTAGCTGAAGTTGGCATAAGGCTACAATTGTCGAGCATTCAGTAGCTTCGTTTTTTAAAATCAACCTGATAAATATCGTTCTATTGTGACTCTATATAGAGTCACTGGTATTAGTTGAAAGGAACGTGACACTATCATGGCACTGGTTATTTGGAATTAGGATTTAAAGGCTCTTGTAGAATTGGAAGGATTGAAAACATTAAACAACAAAACTTTGGAATTGAAATATAAAACGAGGGAAAAAATTAGAAATGTTGTTTTCTTATAAACTGATGCTATGAAAAAAATTTGTTTTGATAAAAACGGCCCGTTGTAACAGTCAATATTTAGGCCGTATTGAAAATGTAAACAGAAGATGGAATGTAAATAATCCGGTGTCTTTTGGAAAGTGAACAAAAGAATTCTTGAAGTCAGGATTTGGTAAATAGATAACCAAAAGAAATTGCTGATTTGAAATAAAATGTATTGACAAGAAAATTCTTGTTTGGGTAAAGAAAGGCATTTCTAAAAACAGAAAGAATTCTTTGCCGATTTGAAATAAATTTTTAAACACAAATATTTATTAACGTAAACAATAATTGTTGGGTAAGATAAATGTAAAAACAAAGTTTATTGTTTTGAAATAACAGACCGCTTTGATTTAGGTTCGATGTCATGATTCCAGGACGTGAGAGAATAATTATTGATGAATACGTAATGAGCTTTGAGGGGTAGTGAGAGTTATGCGAGATGCTTATAAACCGAACGATCGGTTGAAGTTGGAACAGTCGCAAACTTGAGCGAGAAGCGACCAGAGGCCATGAGAAGCCAGCCGAGGGCGCTCGAGGCCCGGCAATGGCCGGAAGACACTGGAAAAAGTCATATGACCTGCTGCCGAAGAGAATTGCTGCGAAGAGGATTACTGAAGTGGGCCAGCGAGGAGAATTTCAGCAAAGAGAATGGCTGCCGAAGAGGATTGCTGACATGGAGAATTGATGACGAAAAATCCCGGTGACCTAACATTTCGTGTGACTGTTTAACTCGTTCCAAGAGTAGCAAGAGATCCAGTGTCAAGATAGAGAGTTGAATGGGTAGGGTTAATTTCATTGTATCAACGCTTGTATAAACCCACTGAAAATTAACCCAGCGGCTTTCTTCATTATTTGTGATATTTTTGCTTTCACCGGCAAAAGCATTTTTGTTCTTCATAGCACGGTTCTGCCAACTCGATTCAGCGCTTAAGAATTAAGACAGAACTGTGATCAAAGAAAACAACTTAGGACAAAGCAGACGGAAGAACAAAGCGGTCAACAGATAAACATCAGTTCACCGGTGCCAATACTGACCAGCGTGGGAGAGACCGCGCATCGAGCTGGGTCGGCTGTGTTATAACATAGCCTGTGCCTTTTTAGTTCTAAATGCAAAGTTGTGTTCCATATACCACAAATACATGGCACACAGAGAAGATTAACCTTCCTTGTAATCACTTAGTAATGAGCCTATATTGCTATATTGCTATCTTCTTTATGTTCCGTGTCCTCTCAGGAGATAGGCGATCATGGCTCTCCATGACTCCCTGTCCCTAGTAGCTCTTAATAAATGTTGTCTTCCTGTTATTCCCCTAAACCCTGTTCCGAACTTCATTTATCCAAGCTCACTAAGTTGTTACGCGTTGTTTTCTTCAATGCATCCTGCCTTCAATCTGTCCTGTGAGTGTCAGATTTTCCAAGCCCCTTTTCCTCATTATGTTCCCTAGAGATTTTAACTGTGTCTACCTGATGCTATGTATAAGTTTCCATTTTGTTTCCATTTTCTTGAAAACGTCATCGTTGCTCACATGTTCGCTCTATTGTATCCTCACCATCCTTCTGTAGAACCACATTTCTACTGCTTCTTCTTCAACTTTGAGGTGATTGTCCAGCATTCACTGCCATATCGGAGGACATATATCACATAACAGTTTAATTACCCTTCACAGGGGTTGTACAAAATAATTGAAACGCTTGTTAAATTCAAAGAAAATTTATTTGTTGGTCCTCCTTTAGCCTCAGAGACAGCTTTAATACGTCTAGGAATGGAATCATACAGCTTCCTGACTTCATCCAGAGGAATTTTCAGTCATTCTTCTATTAACATCTTCTCCAGCTCTTTAAGACACGACGGCAGAGGATAGCGGCTTCTAACTTGTCGCTCCAAAATGCACCACAAATGTTCAATAATATTGATATCTGTAGATTGGGGAGGCCACTCCATGTGTTCTAGCTCACTTTCATGCTCTTCATACCAATTCTTAACTACTCGAGCGGTATGTATTGGGGCATTATCGTCTTGGAAGTCACCATCAGGGGATAAAGTCTGGGCCATTGGATGAATATGATTTCCCAAAATGTTCAGGTAATCTTTGCTGTTGATTCTACCATGCAGGGCAACTATTGGACTGAGACATTTCCATGATATCCCAAACTATCACTGATCCACCTCCATGCTTCACTGTTGGAAGAAGGCAGTCAGGGTTGTAAGCTTCTTTGGGCTGCCTCCACACATAAACTCGCCCTGAAGTTGAGAAAAGGGAAAAACTGGACTTGTTTGAGAATATGACTTGCTTCCATTGGTCTGTAGACCAGGCATTGTGATCTCTGCACCATTTCAACCTCTTTTGAATGTTGCGAGTGGAGAGAAGAGGTTTCCGCACGGCCGCTCTTCCATGATATGCAGACTTATGGAGCTAATGACAAACAGTTTTAGTAGAAACTGGACTATTCAGATGATTATTCAACTCAACAGTCACTTTGGCCACATTTGTCTGATGATTTTTTGGCCACATTGCGTTTCAATGCACGTCAGTCCCTGTCAATAAGTTTGCAAGTCCGGCCCAAATTGCTACGGTTGCTAGAGGTCTTGCCCTGTTTCTCGAATTGCATCAGTGTTCTTGATATGGTAGCTCTTGAAAAATCAAACAGTTCAGCAACCTTAGTGATCGAGGCTCCTGCCATGCGAGCTCCAACAATTTGCTCTTTTTCGAACTTGGAGATGTCAAGTATTTAGCTTAAATTTTACTAAATTCTAAAAATAAATAAGACAAAGACAGTAAATTAGATAAATAAACGTATTTACAATAGATATAACCTGCAATTACGAAGTTTTAAAGTTCTTGATATAATCGGTCTTTGATATATAGGAGTGGATTTTGCAACTGATCGAATTATTTTGTCCAACCCTTGTACATTAATTCTAACGAAGCTTCTCAATACTCTACTTAGCTTTTGCAATCAATGCACCTTTGGCTATCCCAGTGCGCCTTCGGATTTCAATGTCTCACTTTCCGTCCTCTGTTAGAACACTTCCCAGATATTTAAATTTCCGTGCTTATTCGACTTTGGTATCCCAGATTTGGAAAATTACATTTTTGGCTCATCCTTTTGCTAACAACCATTCAATCTGTCTTCCTGCAGTTGATGTTTATTCCTTTCCTCTAGCTTTTCTCTATTACCTTCGGTTGGAGATTTTGTAGTTTTCTTTCCGTGTCCGTTGTCAAAACTGCGTCATCTGCATAACTTATATCAAGCACGTGGTCACAAATAATGAATCCTAGTAGGACTTCTAATTCTCCCAGAAACGCCTCGCTGTATAGGTTGAATGTTCAGTGAGAAAACACTTCCTTGTCTTACACCCGCGTTTCGATTTCATAGCTGTTTCTTAACGGCGGGAGTTCTTGTATTTGAAAATATTTATTAAACTTGCTTTGACGAGAGGCAGCGGTAGAGAGCCATTCAGAAAGTTTCAATATCGTACAAGAGTGACGCGATTTATATTTGGAGATATTAACTTTGTAAGACAGTAGGTCAAAATAACTGGACAGGGTCGGGTTTAGTCGGAAAGATTCATGAGACAAACTTGTTAACCATCGCTTGACAACAGGCGCAACTTTCTTAGAGATGTAGAAAAGAATCATAAGATAATAACGAAAGGTTTCAATTCTTTTGTGTCCATAACTCATTGGTGTAATATCCGGCTAAGTTTGTAATGTAGACGCGTCAGGTTGTATTATTGAAACATCAATTTGATTTGCTGTAATATTCAGGCCGAATTGCAGTAGGAAAGTAAAAAGAATAAAGAGCGATTTCGAATTCATAGGTTTCTTCATACTAAAAGAAAAGAGTACTGAACTGTTGCGGAATATCGGTCCTCATATATAGTAGCTGACGCTGCACAATCTTCTCACAAATGAAAGAAGATACTTTGCAGGTTATTTAAAGCCAGAAAAAGATTTTTGGTAAGTGTCAGTCAGTCACTTATGTGCCATGAGTGATACACGCTTAGGCGATCATGTATCTTTTCGAGACATGACTGACGAAGCTGATTTTCTCCCGCAGTGGGTTGCCATTTCTTTCTGCCGTAGATCAGTTGCCATCCAAGGCTATAGAACCCGGTCTTTTTTGCTATTTACCCATAGCTGGGGGGTGGAGAAGAAGAAGATTCATACCTTTCCCAAGTGTATTAGCACTTAAGTGAATGTAATGGATTCGACTGGAATTCGAACTCGGCTCTCCGATTTCTCAATCGCAGCCGCTATCCATTACTCCACCGCGTCTCGTTTTTTTCGTGGGTGGGTGGGGGGCTTAATAATGATTTAGTGATACAAGTCTTCCTAATTAACCCATAAATGGGCGAGAAGAGGTGAATTCATAGCTTTACCAAGGGTATTTCCCAAGTTAAAATAACAAACCCGACTATAATTGGAACCCCGCTCTGCAATTAACAATTCTAATACATTATACTTTACACCACCCACACATCCAAGCTTACAGTACCTGGTATTTCCAAGCGGTCGCACATCCCATCTAGGTATTGACCAGGCTCGAGGCTGCTTAACTTCAGTGATCGTACGTATTTCAACGTGATGCGGACGTATGTTATGTTGAGTTTCTTGCTTAGATGTAGTACAAGGGCAAAAGTATGGGGCACCCAGTGAGGATCGAAATCACTTTTCACTCGTAATTGATCTAGTCAGACAAGTTTGCTAACATTTACACTACGTTGAAGCGTCCAGGCCTACCTACTATGACATGCCCCATATATATTCTAGATTAAATTCATTATAATTATCTATCTATCTATCTATCTATCTATCTATCTATCTATCTATCTATCTATCTCTCTCTCTCTCTCTCTCTCTCTCTCTATATATATATATATATATATATATATATATATATATATATATATACACACACACACAGGGTGGGGCTGGTATTTGAGGACATACAGATCTAAGATTAATACTGCTTCCCACTAACTTCTAATGCTTTTATTTTTCAGAAATCAAGAATGGCAAACCCTATGATAACAAATGAAATGAAAAGGCGTGCTGTGATTGTGGCATTAAAAGCTGATCATAGCGATTTGGATATTGCACGTTTCCTCAGAGTTGCAAGAATGGATGGCTGACCATTTGTACGACCACATGACACTCAATATTTGGCCTCCTAACTCTCCAGATCTCAATCCACTAGACTATTATGTGTGGAGCGTTGTTGAGAAGGAGGTTAATAAACAGCCTCATAACACCAAAGACTCTCTTAAAGCTGCAATAGTTCGAGTAATGTCTGACATAAATAAGGACCAATTAATCAGAGCTTGCAGCCGATTTCGACCTCGTGTAGAGGCAGTTATTGATGCTAGTGGTGGTTTTATTGAATAAAATTAAATAATAGTTAGCTAAATTTCATGTTTACGTGTTTTTAATCAAATATAATTATATTCATTTTTCAGCAAGTGTTTTTACTAATCCATAAAATCTGTCCTCAAAAACCAGCCGCACTATATATATATATATATATATATATATATATATATATATATATATATATATATATATATATATATATATGTATATATCGTGCAAACTTATAGGGAAAACTAAAAATGTTGAAAAAATGTTACATGAAGAAAAACTATTTTCATTTTTTAATTCAGCACCTGAAATATACAGGCTGCGATGTGTAAATTGTCGCCATGTTATATCTTTAATTTCGCACGTTTGTTTATGATTTTATCGACTGAACATGTTGTGGATTCCGGGATGAATCCGATATCAATGATTAACAAACGCCAGGAATGGATAAGGAAAATAAATGTATTAACGTAATAATACAAACTGGTAATACGGGTTAGTAGATCCAGGAATGTGGGTTAGTAACACTAATATATATACAGTCTTGGTATTGAAGTATCGCGGTATGACTCCTTACTGAGTCTACGTGCTCGCTAACTGTGACGCTTGCCGCCGTCTCTGTGTGTGACTTACTCTACTACTACTGAACTCTACTACTCTTCTGTCGTTCCGTCTTGACTCTATTATTGACTGACCGGGTATTCACTGGTAGTAGTATATGTATACCTTCGGTGAGTCCATTTGTGTGAAAAGTGGTGACCCCTTAACAGAGCAATAAAGTAGGGTCTGTTGGGCGCCGTATGTGGGAAAAGAACACCATGACGCAATTCACTCCGCCAGAAACTTGGAAACAGTATGTTGTACTGCTTCAGGCCGGAAGCTTCAATACGAACATTTCAGAGTGTTTGGATTTCAATATGAGTATCGTGCGGAGGATTCGGAAAGAGTTGGATGAGTCTAATGATAATTACAAAGGTACGGTGTCTCGGAAAACTCATTCTGATCGTTCTGATAAAAAAAGAACTCCCGAATTTGTTGGTGATCGCATCCGACTCAACACGGGTTCTACATCAAGTGCCTTGAGGATGTAGTGCTGCCCTAGGTCAAGGGGGTGGCTGCTGGAAGACCCTATGTCTGGCAATAGAACTTTACAAATAACATCTGCGACTACATCACGCCTTACATCTGGCCAACTCCCGAGACTGCAACCCTCTTGATTATTATGTGTGGGACGCATTTGAGAGAGAGACCAACAAAACTCCTTGTAACTCGTAAGATGAACTGAAGACAAGAATTATGGCAGTATCCACCAACTTAAACAAGGAGACTATTTACATTATTTGAACTATTGTCCTCATCTTTGTTGCTTTACTTATCACAACGTTTCGACCGTTGTACGCTCCGGCCTTCATCAGGTGGTTGGAATGTCGAACTGAACCCTTTATTTCGCTCGCTAGGGTATACTGTTCTAGTTCCACGTGCCATGTCTAATGGATGACAGTTATCAGTTATCTCCTGTTAATTCACCTCTCCAAGTTCTCCACTGCCTTAAGCAGGTATTGAACTCACAACACTTTGGGTCCTGTCACTGGATCTAATCAACGCCTTTATCCACTGTGTCATGTGTCCTTAATGACATACACATTGCACGGTGAATAAAGGCATCGGCTAGTACATAATACCTCATCTCAGAAATAGAGACAGATACTTAAACAAGGAGATTGTCCAGAAGAGTTGCATGAGATTCCGAAGTCACCTGGAAGCCATAGTTGAAGGCAATATCGATTTTATTGAATAAATTTGCTCTTTACTATTTCAAGATATTTTGGTGTAATTTTGGTAAATATATCTGTTAAAATGACATAACAGTGTTATTTGCATTTTTAATTTAGACGACAGTTTATCGATCGCGCTCTGTATATTAAAAATCCTGAGAAATTAAATAACAATTTTTTCAATTTATCTTACATAATAAGAAAAAGTGTTTTGGGCACCTTGTCGTGGTGTAATGGTTAGCAAGCTTCTCTCGCTAGATCAGTTACGACTGAAAGGTGAATTCGATCCGCACTAAATGCCCCCATACATTAGGCCTTCTGACACATCTAGGTGACGTTTAGAAAATAACTATAAGAAAAGTGTGACGGAAAAACTAGTTTTCATGCGTTGGCGTTTTATTTCGATTGTATTTTGGGCTTCACATTATTTCCTATGTTTTATGCATTTCTTCTCACTCTTCACGGGTTTAATTCGAAATCTTACTTTATTTTTCAGAGTTTTACATTAAAAACAGTCATTTTACTATCTATGTTAACTTCTCTTTTTCTATTCTTCCTTGTATTTCAATTTATCTGTTGCGGTTTTCTTTTGTGGCTTCTTATATTACTTCTCTCTCTCTCTCTCCCTCCCTCCCTCCTTTCCTTCCTTCCTTCCTTCCTCCCTTCCTTCCTTCCTTCCTTCCTTCCTTCCTTCCTACCTTCCTTCCTTCCTTCCTTCCTTCTGTGTTTACTCTGTTGACAGGACTTAGAATACACCGAACACAAGAGAGTCAGTTACTGTATTCATACCAACACCAAAATTAGCCATCTACCAAGTAAATGCTTATAGATTCAAGTGTAAACGACCAATATATACATATCCTTGAACCAAGTAAATAATTACAGACTTAAATATAAATGATCAATATTTACCTATCCCGGAAACAAGTAAATGCTTACTGACACAAAATCAAAAAGATTTATTTCAATATTAAATAACACAAAAGGGATCCTATAAAATCCCCCAAACCAATCCAGACATCCTTGTTTCCTAAATTCCTTCTTTCCTTTCTACAGTTGCCGGATTGCTAGTCTGGGTAAATATTTAATCATTATTATGACGCGGTAATCAATCAAAACTTTGGATAGTAAATATTGACGGACAACTGGAAAATGTATCCCCAAAACAATATTGGCGGACTTAATGTGAGTCCAAGTAAAAATGTTTAACGCAAAAATATCAATCAAACACCAACGCATGTACTATCAAAAGAATTACACGAAAAGGGAAAAAAATGAAACTAGCTATAATAAGAATGTGTGTGTGTGTGTGTGTGTGTGTGTGTGTGTGTGTGTGTGTGTGTGTGTGTGTGTGTGTGTGTGTGTGAAACAAGGCTGCGTGGGAGAGTACAAAAAGTCAAGACAGAAAACCATGAAAATGGACGTGCCCCAATAGGGGGCACTTTTTCCAACGTGCGACTACATCTTATTGCCAGTTGTTAAAGAGAAAAGATACTAGTGAGAGAAATGCATACTTTTTTTTATAGGCGTAAGGAGCTCCCCCTA
Source organism: Acanthosepion esculentum (assembly GCA_964036315.1). Classification (NCBI taxonomy): domain Eukaryota; kingdom Metazoa; phylum Mollusca; class Cephalopoda; order Sepiida; family Sepiidae; genus Acanthosepion; species Acanthosepion esculentum. The sequence goes on along the minus strand of OZ038484.1, from coordinate 133,298,963 downwards.
GAGACTCTTTCTTAGGTGTCCTGGGTATGAGGATAAACTACATCCAGCAGCAAGGTCTCTGTTCAGGAGGTTTTCAGGAGCGTGGAAACACCTCTTAATTGCTGGATTCCTCAGGTCCATCCTGACCCGGGTTGGTATTCCCGGTTAAGGTCCAAGCTATGGGCAAATAGTTCACCCCAAAACTTGGGTCAAAACACTATGAAAATGTAAAAATATGCTTTAATACCAGTAATACATTTTTGTAAAAAATATTACCAGCAAAAACTTTTTGGAAGAAAAATTATTAGTAACAATACATTATTACCAGCAATACATTTTTGGAAAAAAGTATTATCAGAAATACTTTTTTTTTTTTTAAATTTACCAACAATAAAAATCTTGTCAGGGTTAAATAACCCATTAAATAACCCATTTAAACCAAACCCAACCCACATTTCCTTCTTTCCTTTATGAATTCATAATTTATTTTCCATTTTTTTAAAAATTCTCTTAAGTTTTCAAGCTTCACTCGTTGATTTTTATTTATTTCCAATTGATTTAAATATTTGTATTTCAGTCATTCATTCATTCTTTATTTGGGGTAGAATTATCTTTCATTTCTTTCTCCAATTTTTGTCTATTTGTTTTGTTTTATTATACTTCTTCCCTTTTTTGTCCTTTCTTTTTTCATTTTACTCTGTTTTATTCCGCCTTTCCTTATTGTTGTCTTTCATTCCTGTTCTCCTTTCATTCAACCATATTTCCCTTCTTCTCTTCCATCCATTCTTTCTTTCTTCGTTATTTCCTTTGCCTAATGCACTTCGAAATTGACTAATCCAAACCCAATTAACGCAAATATTCTTACATACATTTTTTAAATATATCTCTTTTTCTTAAAAAATAGAAGCCTCGAAACGATTGAAGACATTTAAATGGATATCACTCATCCTATTAGCCAACCATCAACCCATGCCAAAAACCAACTGATACACCACCCACGTAGCCAAAGTTTTAATAGGCAAGACTCCATTATTCCTACTTAACTTACAAGCATAGATCAATTGTAGGAGCGATGAGTCGAGGCCTTTAGATCTTAAGACTTATCCTTGTATTACATCGATTATTTTTACCAAATATGAATTTAATCAAAGAATAAAATTATAATTAAAAAGAAGAAACAGTACCTGTTCATGTGATTCTTAATTTGCGACTAGTACGTAGATGTGGTAAAATATATATTAGTTAAATTAGATGAGAATAAATAATAGGTCAGATAAGTATATTTAGTTGTTTTAAGCCTAAACTCATGATTTGTTTTTACGGCTTATCAACCTTTTGCCTGTTATTTAAAGCCAGAAAATATTTCAGATTGCAAGAATTATTTGGAGACAACAATGATGTACTGATAAAAGTCCTACTAATTAACCCATAACCGGGGAGAAGAAATGGATTTATATCTTTCCCAAGAGTATTTGCGCACAAGTGAATATAACGAACCAAACTGGAACTGGAACGATGTCTATTGCACCAGCCGCTCATCCAAGCTTACAGCACTTGGTATTCCCGAGTGTTTATTAATCTAGGTAATGACCATATTCGACGTTGCTTAACTTCGGTGATCATACGAGAGCCGGTGTTTCAAAGTGATGTGGCCTTAAGTCATTTGAGTTTAAAATTTATTGAATCTGTTGATGAGATACTACGATTCTTAAAAGTACATCGGGTGATTTCGAACCGAACTACAAATGCGGGGTTGCTACCGGCAGAATTAATGTTCGCAAGGAAAACAAAATCGGTATGAGACAAGCTGTTACCAAAGGATAATGAAAAAAAAATGAAGTAAGAAAAAAGACAATTACAAAATCCTATACGCCAGGAGAAAAGATTCTTTTCAAAGAAGGTACAGTAAAGAGTTTTGGAATGCTGGTGTCATCCATTAACTGACAATTTTTTTAATGCGCATTTTTGACCCAGGCAGGTGTCTTAGGAGTTTATTTATTCCTTATGTTTAATTTCAGTAGTTACCATTGTCGTTTTTATAGAAACTAGAACAGCAAATATATGTGTATAAAACATCAAAAAATATTGTTGATTAGAAATAATAAAAAAAATACTTTTCAAAATAGTCATTATTTTTCTACTCGTGAAATGTAAAATTACGACAGAAAATGTCTTTTTACGGCTAATAATAAAAACTTTAAAGGCTAAATGTTGTAAAATATACCTCTGCAAATGCAGTGTATGTAAGCAATTCAATGTAAATACAAGGAATAACATTTAGTGAGCTTAATTTTAACAGATCCCCAAAGAGGCTCATGGCAGTTAATGGGTTAAAGAGCCGAAAAAGAATTAAGAGACATCACAACCAGATAAGGAAAAGGTACTTGGATGATATGAATAATTGAAAGGAAGATCCGATGAAGGTTATTTAAGACCTATTCGAGGTACCAATGCTTTTTTCCTCTTTGACTGCTTCTTTTTTTGCATAAGGTGGTATCTTGTAGGATGGTAATGGAAATAATATTGGTTTTTATGACCTGTCCATACCATTCCATTTTCCTTGACAGTGCTTCGAATATTCGAATAAGGCCTGTTTCTCCTTTGATGGTGCCTTGCGCAGCATCGTTTATATGGCGATCTGCATAGAAGATGCATAGTAGAAAAATGTGTATTAAATTTTTAAAAAATATATACACTGAATTATTTTACACATACACAATATAACCATTTTGGAATGTCTTATTCACAATGTATGTTTCATGTTTGATACATGATACACATTTGTGCTTTATCGTTTTGTCTTTTAAAATATAGCTTCTTTGGATTCATTCATTTATTTTCTACGGCTTATCAACCCTTTTGCAGGTTATTAAGTCACAAAATGTTTTTAGTTTGTAAGAATCATTTGAAAATAATAATGATTTAGTGATACAAGTCTTACTAATAAACCTATAGCTGAGGGGGGGGGAAGAAGAATTGGATTCATAACTTTGCCAAGGGTATTTACGCATGAGTGAATACAACGAACCCTACCAGAATTGGAACTCTCATTCCTAGCCGTTATCCATTACACTACCTGCACATTCAAGTTTACAGGATCTGGTATTCCCAAGCGGTCTCCCATCTACGTATAAACCAGGCTCAACATTGGTCCGGTTTTTCAGCGAGATATAGCCATAAGCCTACACCAATTGGATAACCAAGATAACGCCGATGTAATATCCAGGGTGATGACAATAACACATACCGCAATATTGATTGATTTGTTTTTACGACTTATCAACCTTTTTCAGGTGGATTTCCCAAGAGTATTTGCGCACAAGTGAATATAACGAACCCGACCAGAATTGGAACTCGGCTCTTTTATTAACAATTCCGATCCGTTACCCATTGCACCACCCGCATATCCAAGCATACAGCAAATGGTATTCCCAAGCGGTTTTCCATTTAAGGTCTGACCAGGCTCAAAGTTGCTTAACTTCGGTGATCTTACGGGAACCGGTGTTTCAAAGTAATGTAGCCGTAAGCAAGCTTGGTATTTTGAAACTGCACTAGGAAGATGTTATAATGCTTTATTTAAAGGATCCTTGCTCCCCTGATTGCTTAGTTATGGTGTTGACGGTAGGATAGGATTCAAACAATCAGAAAAGATACTTTTGCTTTGACCTACAAATTTTGAGCACCGATAATCTTGGTCTCTGCTCTTTGTTTCGAGGGTCAAATTGGCACCAAACACTAAACATCGCAATAATTAGGAGACTTGTATTCGAAGCTGTAGTTTAATTCCTGCTTTCGACAGATAACATGAAAAGCTAGTCATTACCAAAATAATGGTGGTGATGACCGGTTTCCAACATGTTTTTCCTGCATACTCTTATAAAAAAATATTTCTCTTGGTACACACGTTCAACTCCGTTTCAAGACACACATATATACACACCAAAGGCACACGCATACAGATGTATCAATAAGTCAAGCACTTCTTCTCTGAATGATGACCTTAAATTCCGACTGTTGGGATTAAATGGGATTAACTGAAAATGGGATTAATTAGGATTAGCAAGAAATTATGTTGAAAAATAAATTAAAAAAAAAACTCTCTAAAATAAACGCTTTTTCATTATTAGGATATAGATTTACTAAAAAACAAAAACAAAAAAAACACCGTCCGATCTATCGTGCTGGGCTGTGACGCTCTCTGTGGCTGAGCAGTGTAAAGTACACTTGATGAGAAGGTGGATTTTTCGACAAAGGGGTATCGCGGGATGTTGTATCAATTGCTGTCATAAGCTTTTTCGTTTCGCCTAAGAATATTTGATTCAGCCAGAAATGTTACAAGTAATTCAGAAAGTTTTATTTTCTTCTTTTTCTATCAGCCTCCTTTAGGACTTCGGCGATCATGGCGCTCCACAATTTCCTAGCCATTGTAGCTCTTTGTAATGTTTGTCGTTTTACTCTACTTCTAATTCCCCGTTCGATCATCCATCCACGCCAGTGTACCATTTTGCCTTCGATACGTCCTGTGAATTTATAAGCCCCCCTCCTTATTATGCGTTCAAGAAATTTCAACTCTCTCTTTTTCATTTCTTTTGTTTTCATTTCCCTAAGAATTTCATCGTTGCTTACGCTCTCCGTCTATGTAATTCCCAGCATTCTTCTGTAGAACTACAGAATTTCTGTTGCCACCATTTTTCTCTACATCTGACGATATGGTTCAGCATTCACTGCTAAATAGGAGGAAATATATGGCACAGTATTTCAGCACTTCGTTTTTTGCTTAAAAAGATTTTCCCTGCTTCTTAATACCTTGCTTAGTTTTTGGAAGCTATCCTTTGCTATTCCAGTGTGCCTTCGGATTTCGGTGTCATATTTGACGTCATCTGTTAAGACATTTCCCAGATATTTAAATTTTAGTACATGTTTCATTTTGACATTTCCAATTCTTGTTTCTCATCTTGCAGACAATTCCCTACTTTCTTGCCTTCTTATGTCATATTATTATGAAATATAAAATTATCAAAAACGATACTGACCTACCATGGTAACTAAATGTCGAAACCATCTGACACTAAATCGTTGGGAACTAGTGAACAAATCAAATTTATCGTATTTCAGAAATACAATGAATTTCTCATATTTCTGGATATTTATTCAAAATCCGTTTTTTTCTTATTTCCTTTCATTTATTCGCACCTAATTCACACACACTGTGTTGCAAAAATAATGGGTAACAAAACAGACTAAATAATAAGAGACTGATACTAAAGCACTATAGTGACCGTTAAAAGTACTTCATTAAAAAATTATATATTAACAGCTATAACAAAAAAGAAGAAAACAATAATCCCAAATAATTAAAATATGTTCTCATTAAAAAATAATTAAAATATGTTCTCATTAAAAAAATAATTAAAATATGTTCTCATTAAAAAAATAATTAAAATATGTTCTCATTAAAAAATAATTAAAATATGTTCTCATTAAAAAATAATTAAAATATGTTCTCATTAAATGCATCATAGAAAGGTGTTACTTTTTTCTGCTAGAAGTACATTTCCGTACAGAAATATATTCTTGATTTGCTTTTAAATTTTATTTTAAGCAACTTTAGTTAAGAAATGCATTGAGGTTCTTAATGAAATTTACTATCCAAAGATACATTTAAAAAAAAAAATTGAGATTTAGAGACCCAAGGTCAATGAAATTATTCCGAGGTTTTATTTGAGCCAAATTCAAGACTGTTATCGCGAGTGAATAGTCAGATAAGTCTTTTTAAACATTTCAACTCAAACAAGGCAATAAAGCCACTAAGACGCATGGGAGGGTGTTACTGAGTGTCACAGAACATGAGGAAAAACCTTTTAAGGAGAGAGAACAATAAAAGAACAGGAATTAAGAAGACAAGATAACGATTAACATTGTATTTAAATATTTGAAGATCAAAGTTGATGAAATCTGTTATCCCTCAAAATATAGCAGTAACAAATACGAACTCTCATTCAAGAGATAAATAAAACACTAATCGATATAACATGTCAGGAAAACAATGGACACCTGAAGATGGCCAGTGTACATGGCTGAAAAGTTGTCTCTATAATGATAAGTCAAGATGAGAACAAGAGTTCGAAATAATTAAAGTGTATTGACAATTCTTAATCTCAAAAATGATATGACAAAAAAAGAGTCTTTTAATGTTGGATAAGAGCATTTGAATGAAAGGATTCTGTCAGTTGCATTTCAATAGAAATTTATTTTCAATAGAAACAAAGAGAACAACTATATTGTTCATGATTGAATTGTTTCGATTCGCGGTTGGTAGCCATATTGTGATTTCGGTTTTGTAATGAATACTTCAGAATTTAACGATAAGAGAAAGATATTATTTCAAATGAAACTTCAGATCATATGAAAAAAATATGAAGTGAAAATTATTTTTATATTTATTTCCTTCTGTCAAGTTTTCACTCGGACGTTCTGGATTTTTTTCCATATTTCTCTTTCAAAGCTAAATCAATTCCATCATCATCATCATCATCATCATCATCATCATCATCATCATCCGTCCTATGACAAGTTGGGGTCGTAAGGCTGCTGTCCAGGTGAGCATACGACCAGCTGCCTCCCTATGTCTCTGCTGCATGTCAATGTCTGGATCTCTACGAAGTATCTACCATTCTACTCAATGACATTGCCAGCCACATTTTTCTTATGTATTTTCTTGAGCCTTGTTTTTTCTCTTATGGGAACTCACCTATAACGATAATGGACTCTTCCTGACTCTATAAATACTGCGCGTCTCTGAGAGAGAGGGGTGGAATGAGTTGAGACTCCTGTCGAACTCTCTGCTTTGGCAGAGAGGAACCCGGACGAGGCTTTGCCGCAGGGCAAAGTGTCGTCCGGGGAGGTAGACAGTCCCTGAACTCGTTTATACGGGTTCTAATGGGCATATTTTTGGCCGAGCCTACGGGCTCGGAGAACCCACATTAAGCCGGCCTTGTGCCACATGCGACCCACGTGGGAGGGTTGTTAAATATAGGAATGAGTCGAGACCTAACGAGTCAAGACAATATTAGTTCAGTCTAAACCAGACTGACAGTTAATACTAACACCTTCAACTTCTTGTATTATATTTCTGTTGTAATATATCTTTGTTATTTACTACTCTTGTGTTCGTGTTGTTCTTCCTTGGTTCTACCTTGGACCATAACGGTGGTGCAAGGATATTGGACCATAACAGTTACCTTGTTGGATGGTAATGCGGGAACGGTTACCTCTTTTGATGCCATGCCCATACCATTTCACCTTTCTCTACCTTGACGGTGTTTATGAGGTCTTTCAACCGGCCTGTTTCTTCTCTGATGGTGCCTAGCGATGTGTCATTGGCGATGCAGTCGACGTAGGAGATGCCTAGTTTGGACCAGTACGCACATTATTTCTAACGCTTGGATTCTACGCGTTTGAAATGAGATAGTTTCGTTAGTTTAATTTTCAATATTTTATATTTATGAAAGGCTTAGTTTAGCTTAGTTTACTTCGTTACAATCTCAGACAGGACAATGTTAGTAAGAAGACTGTCTGGCGACAACATTCCAAGTAGGGAGGCTCGGCCTACCTTGAAAATGCATTTGAAATCTCGACTTCTACTTGGGCTCAAAAACCGACCGACAGTTCTGATGGGTATTTTGTTATGCCATGTACCGTCAAAACGTAGGCGATCATGGCTTTTCCCAGGTTCCTTTTTTATTATCTGTGAGTTGGTATTAAAGTAATAAGAAATTAAATTGATACATTTGATAATGAACTGTTCACTACGGCATCCAGTGTTCAAGGTTGTGAGGAGAGTGGAGCCACATCTTAATTGTAGTTGTTCAAAGGTCCAACCTGTCCCTGGATATTAGCATCTTTTAAGGCCCCATATATGGCCATATAGTGCACTCCCAAGCAAAAACAAAACACAGAAATGCGTTGTACGAAAAAGGTTCCTTTTGAAGAAAAATAATACTCTTCGTAATTTAAAAATACACACACACACACACACACACACATGCACGCACACACAGATATATATATATATATATATATCGTCCGGTTCACACTCCTCCCCGTTTTTTGAACAAGATTGGAGGCTTATTCATTGTTTCCTGTTTAAAGTTGAGTTTTCGGTTCCTTCGGAATCTTTTTACACTCCCAGCAGCCTTTTGTGTCTTAGTGGAATTATTGCCTTGCTTAAGCTAAATTGATTAATATATATATATATATATATATATATATATATATATATATATATATATATATATATATATATATATATATATATATATATATATCGGCTGTGGCAGAAAAATTGTGCAAACTGTGTAAAAGCAAAGTTACCCATTTGATGAATTAAGATTTGATCCTTAGTATCTTCGGAATGATCAAAGACATGATTGAAAAGACAGTGAGGCTGACACAAAACGATTTCAACCTGTTCTCCTTCTAGCTGAATAACTCAAAGGGTTCTTCAGTGATTCGCACGACAAACAGTATCAATATGGCTAAACGTCTTAACTTATCTGAGAACCTGGAAAAAAGAAACTTAATTAGTTTCGTGTTTTTTAGATATTAAACATATTGTGGGATGGACAATTTTGCTGCAACACGAATTGGACAATTTTGCTGTTACACCCTGCATCTACATATATACATATCGGAGGCACGGTGGAATAATGGATAACGGCTTGGATTGAGGAATCGGAGAGCCGAGTTCGAATTCCAGTCGAATCCATTACATTCACTTACGTGCTAATACCCTTTGAAAGGTGTGAATCCTCTTCTTTTTCCCTCCAGCTATGGATAAATAGCAGGACAGACTGGGTTCTATAGCCTTGGATGGCAACTGGTCTAGGAGAAGGACAACTCTGAATTCAAAACCTGCGGAGGGTCGTTTGGGGACCTTGTGGCATTCGTTGCATCAGCTCCCTGTATTCGTCCCTCCAAAAAGTGTGGATGGCCCTGCAACAAAGCCTTCACCACTATAATCAAATCCTGTGTGGGTGTCGAGCTTTCAGTTTCTGGGAACTGATCTGTCTGACCCTCATACGTCGAGTTCGACGGGAGAGTCCATCATCTATATATATTGGTGTATTTAGGCAGCAATCCTTCTTTCATGCACATTTCATTAAAAACGACTGACAATGTGCTTTTATTTAGTTTTTTTATATAATTTCTCGTGCGATCTAATAATGTTTTTCTTTTCAGATGATAAATTATATAAAAACTGTCCGAATGTTCTTTTTATCCGAGCGCTTTCGGCTATACATTTAGCCATTTTCAAGGATTATATTTCAACTGTTAGAATTAGAAATAGTTTGTTATATGTATGTTTTATAAAATGTTTCATTTTTTTTTGTTTCAAAACACGGTCAAGATGTTATGTCCATGTTCAAAGTTAATATTATTAATAATATTATATATTTTATAAAACATACATCCTTGAAAATGGCTAAATGTATAGCCAAAAGCGCTTTAATGAAATGTGCATATATATATATATATATATATATATATATATATATATATATATATATATATATATATATATATTTGATTTGATTTTGCTGTTACACCCTGTATATATATATATATATATATATATTTGACTTGATTTTGCTGTTAAACTCTGTATATATATATATATATATATATATATATATATACATGTGTGTGTATATATATATATATATATATATATATATATATATATATATATATATATATATATACAGGGTGTAACAGCAAAATCAAATCAAATATATATATATATATATATATATATATATATATATTTGACTTGATTTTGAAAACTATATAAAGACCGTTGTTCTTGTCTATTTTATATGTATCTTTACGCGTAGGAATCCGTGAGTGAATTTTGCGCACTTATTTGTTGTCACCTTTGACTTTTCTTTTTCGTAAGTTTTTATTCTGAGTTGGCTTCCAACTGTTCACTTTATCAAGCCTAAAGGATTAATTTCCTCACGAACGAAGCCTGTAAGTTCTACATTTCGGAAAGATTTCACTCTCTGCTCTGCGCGTCTCTGATTTCCTTAGGGAAAGTCAAGTCATCTATTATTGTCATTGTCTAAACAAAAGATAAATAAATAAAACCTACAAAGGAGAACAAGAAAGTAAGATCCTCTAATTCAGGTGAATATTCTCTTTTTAGCTTTGATAAATCAATCAATCGTTGACCAATAAAACATAAAGAAAGACAGGAAAAGAGATGTATAGCGATAAAGCAAAGAAAATGAAAGATTTATATTTAGATACATTAGGAATCTCGTCACCATGTAATGTCTAAAGTAAGGTCTTGTGTAATCATCATTGGAAAAGAGTAGAGTGTATTTCTGTCATTTTATCTGGTATATATATATATAAATATATAAATATATATATACATATACTTATATATATATATATATATATATATATATATATATATATATATATCCACTACTTGGCTCTCTATATATCTCTCTCTCTCTATATATATATATATGTATAAATATATGTATAAATATATATATATATATATATATATATATATATATATATATATATTTCACCCCCAAAATAACTATCATTTTTATCCTATATATATATATATATATATATATATATATATATATATATATATATATATATATATATATATATATATATATATTTCACCCCCAAAATAGCATACCTTATAACTATTATTTATATATATTATATATATATATTTGGCTATTTTGATCTTGGCTGGATAAGTTGCTTTCTCCTTGGTGAGTTTGGGTGTCTTACCATCTTTCAGTCTCCTGGTAGTACAAGGGTTCCTATTTTACGAACTGCAGCTGCCGACAGTTATATATATTTGAGGATCCAAGCAGTACTCCGTGACTTTCGCTACTTTACCAACATTTGCTTTTTTCTAACTGCACAAATTAAACTAAGCGCGGCTGGTTATTAAAAGATGGAAGATTTTCAAGGTTTTTGACGTCAATCTTGTTTTGTTTTGTTTTTTTGTCTATATCCGTGAATTGAACAAAGTAACTAATAATAACAAAACAAAAGACATTGAAACAAAGCAAGTTCAGTCGACCATTGATGACAATTCCAGAACAACGTAACTATAAACAATTTTTTCTATCCTCTGCCAGCCGCAATGATGGAGAAAGCATTACCTCGAACCATTGCCAGTGAGACACGCTGCAAGAGCCACTCCGTTCCGCGAGGCTCGTCCCTTAATCGAGACGTAATCGCGCCAGTCCTCCGAAGGAACGCCATCGAATGAGGGCTAATAACACCTGAAGTCTCCACTGCCACAGGAGTAAAAACATCTATCAGCAAGAGAAAAATATTCAGCTATTTTTTTTATCTCTGCGTCTCGGGCGACGAACCCCGGCTCAACCGCGGACCTGATCAAATTACCGACTGAAAATGTATCCGCACAGGTCGCATCCCAAATCAACGACTTACCCATTTTAAAAGGGAAGGTGGTAATGCCATCCAGCCGCTTTCCATCACCACGGTCGAGGCCTACGGGTTCGATTTGGGAAGAGAACCCAGCTGCATCCAAACCTCTTTTGATGATGTCGTTAATCGCTGCATGCCGTGGAAAGCGGCCGGCACTACGACGACAGGAGAGAGGATGTAAACCAAACTCATCGATGGAGGCTCCACATCTGCATCTGTGACGCTCACATAATTTGAGTCCAAGACGGATCGCGACTCCGACCCGAGTGCACTCATCATCTAGAAGGGTACCGGTAGATGAAGAGGGCATTGCGTTGAGTCAAGCGTCACTCCTCGTGAATTTGTTTTGCTAATGCTAAATTTCGAAAAAATCACTATATAAAATTCACTATCTTTTAGCTATAATATTGAAAATGTTAGAATTATTCCACTTTTTTAAGAAGAAAAATCTCAAGTGGATGTTAAAAATCGCCGCAAAACCTTGTTGATTTATTTCGGATGGAATGATCTATTATCACATGTCTGTAATTTGTATTTAAATACATTGGATTTTTCCAATTTTTCTAACTGAATTGTTCACCTCTATTGCATATGACCCGTCATTATGCATAATTAGGTTAGAATAAAATTTTATTTTATATAAATACTACCTTATGAAAATTGAGATCCTAGATTAATGGGGTGTATCACAGATCAGGATCACCCTGTCATGACGACCAAAACTCTGCTATTATCTACCACGATTGACGGGGTAGTCCATCGATTACAACTCCTCTCTTCTGCCTGTTCTTATCCTGTTGTGTTGGCGATGACTTAACTAACTTTAACCTTAATCTGGTATCTTTTCCCCTTATATGGCCCGGCCACCGCCGTTTTTATGCTGGTTAACAACTTGTAAAATATCTTTTATCGTGACCTTATGGAATTTAACAGATCGCGTGTTTGTGCCTATTTTAGGGGATATTTATGTGATTTAACTAGCTAGATGTGAACAAGGTGGGATAGACAGGTAATGAACACAATTAGATATATAGATAGATAGATATGAACAGAGTGTGGTAGGACTGAGATAGATAGATAGATAGATAGATAGATATGAACAGAATGAGCTAGATAAGTAATGAACATAATTAGATAGATAGATAGATAGATAGATAGATAGATAGATAGATAGATAGATAGATATGAACAGACTGAGATAGATAAGTAATGAATATAATTAGATAAATAAATAGATAGATATGAACAGTGAGGTTGGACTGAGATAGATAGATAGATAGATAGATAGATAGATAGATAGATAGATAGATAGATAGATAGATAGAATGTATTACTTTAATCCGTATCTACTTTTCTTCAAAGGAAACGTGTGAGCTTAATTTGTTGTGATGATGTATTAGAGTTTTAAAAAAACAAACAAAAAAAAACAATGCTCATCTTGTGCCGACTGACGCCCGCGCTAAATGAATGAAATTTAATCAATCATCATTTTCTCTGATTAGAAAACTAATTTTTCAGCGATTTTCTATTCATCTTATTTATGGTGGGGAGTTCTGGATTATGTAGGATTTGGATCTAAGTTAGAATTCTGTTTGAAAGCGAAGCATGTTAATCCAAACTCTAAGAAAACTTCAAGAATGGCGTCTGAAAAAGTAAAAACTTTTATCTTTGCTGCTGGAGCTTAGCTCAGATCCGAAACGATGACTACAAATTCTCTTAGCAAAATTATACTCGACATAGACCTACCTCCACCCCCATTTTCACTTCATGAGGTTGCACCGGAGTAAGCCAATGTTAGCGCAGATCTGTTTGCAGTTCGGTAATTTTAATCCAATTAAAGCTCAACGATAATGTTATGAAATCTCGACTGAAAACAAAATATATAGGTTAATCAAAACTTGATAAACAAATGGCATCCTCGCTTTTGTATATAAACACGTGCAAATAAAATGAATCCTACATTTTTGCCTTGTTGAAGTCCCTCAGAGGACGAAACGCGTCGGTTAAGAATAGGTTTTATCATCTTGTTGATTTTACTCGTTTACAGATAAACTATATCTGAAAATAATTTACATATATATATATATATATATATATATATATATATATATATATATATATATATATATATAAATGAAGAAATATAGTCTTAAAGTGTGCTATATTTATGGAATAAAGTGCTCAATATCAGAGATAGAGCGTGTGTAAATATAAAAGTGAACATAGAAGTCAACACTTAGAAGCGAGAGTCTGTTTCATGTCATTTCAACTCCTCTCTTCTGTCTGTTCTTATCCTGTTGTGTTGGCGATGACTTAACTAACTTTACGCTTAATCTGGTATCTTTTGCCCTTATATGGCCACCCCACGGCCGTTTTTTGCTTTTTAACAACTTGTAAAATATCTTTTATCTTGGCCTTATGGAATTTAACAGATGGCGTGTTTGTGTCTATTTTAGGGGATATTTAGGTGATTTAGCTAGCTAGATACGAACAAGGTGGGATAGACAGTTAATGAACAGAATTAGAATTAGAAACTGACTGTGATAGATAGATAGATAGATAGATATGAACTGAGATACATATGAACGGACTGAGATAGATAGATAGATAGATAGATAGATAGATAGATAGATAGATAGATAGATAGATATGAACGGACTGAGATAGATAGATTAATTAAGTGTTGACTTCTATGTTCATTTATATATATATATATATATATATATATATATATATATATATATGTGTGTGTGTGTGTGTGTGTGTGTGTGTGTGTGTGTGTGTGTGTGTGTGTGTGTGATTAAAAAATCGTTGTATACGACCTGGTATACAACGATTTTCTTCTTTTTTTCTTTCGTTTTAATTTTAAGACAGTTGTTGTTTCGCAAGTGAAATTTCTCACTAAGAGTTATATATATTAAAAACATTTAATGTATTGTATTTGTTAGACTAATTATATAGTGACATGAATAATTTGAATCTATTTATATCTAAGCATTTATTTCTCTGTTGTTGTTTTTACGAAAGTGGTCGTAATTTTCGTGATTAGCAGAAAGCATTTTTGTAATGTTTATTTTGTTTATCTTTGACTAGTGGCTCATTATCGCCGATTTTTTAAAATCTATTATTATCTATATTCAAAGATTCTTTTATAACATTTAATAGGAATTTTAATTCTTTGCGTTTTCTTATTTATTAATTGCAATGTAACATAATTTCAATTTTATTGAAAACGCGTTCACAGTTATAACGTTATTTTATTTCGTTTTTACTACTAATCAATTTCTTTTATTATTTATCTTTCAATTTTTTTAAACAACAACAACAATAATAATAACAATAATGATAAACTTTTTTCTTATATTTTATAATAATATTTACTCTGTAGTAATATACTGCACATTGATGACGAACTGTTTATTCCGACCTCCACTGTATCTGCGTGTAAGTGGCCATGTGTAGAAGTAGTACCTTTGTATCTGATGTGGACCCGAAGTAGGGGCCACGGAAGGAAAACACGGAACACGGGTTAGAGGTAAGAAAGATATATTAAACAGAAAAGTTACAAAGAATAGTGTAAGAGTAAGCAGAGCTTACTATCCAGTGGTGTCCGATATTGGTATCGTACGCGGCTGCGCATTACTGGTGCTACTCCCATGATACTACCATTCACATACTAATATAGTACTGGGAGAGTCCATGATGTAGGAAAGTATCGGTCTCACAACAGTTACTCGGCTGCTGCCCTTATTATTAAGATGGACGGGCAACACTGGTCTTCACCCATCCCCTAAATCTCCACGCGCCAAATTCTGTAAACCGCTTCAGCAGGCGGGCTAAATCACATGAAATTACCATCAAAAGGCGCTGCACTCTTCTGTGCACTCGTAGTACCGGAGAGGTATAACTCCGTGATAATAAAACCTGAGGGGTGTTGTTCATTGTGTTTGTGGCAAATATTTGCACCAATTCCTTGTTATCAGCACTTCCAATAAGTGTGTCTGGTTCTACACATGCCTTCACCACTCTAAACAAATCTTTTGTGTGGAGAGGCTGCAGTTCAGTTCTGCGTTCCTTCTTTGCTATTCCACCTGAGCAACAAGTCCACTGGCGAGAGAGTTAAGGCGACGGGGACAGGTACAGGATTAAAAACTAAACAGAAAGACATACATACGCCAAAAACGACGGGAGAACGCATCATCATCTGATAAAATATAGTTTTAAGATATGGGTTAAAGGACAGAGCGTATGCAAATATAAAATTGATGTCCTGGCGATTGTTTTAGCGTGAAACAGAATATCGTCCCTGGGTATTGATTTCAATGTTCACATTATATATATATATATATATATATATATATATATATATATATATATATATATATATATATATAATAATAATAATAATAATAATAATCTTATAAATATAAGTAATTATACTCGCCTGGAAAAACATTAGGTGTATTGGCTTGTAAATGAACAAACCAATACCCAAGGAAAAATAAGGGATAAAAAAAGAAAGAACTAAGATCATGTAATTGAGGCGAAAACAATCGTCCAGAATCCAAGCTCGAAGTCCAAAGAAAAAAAATTCCAACACGAGTTATATTCTGTTCTAATGTTACCATTTCGGCCGGCGTACCCTGACGATCCGCGTAGGTGAAACCTAGCTAAGTTCGGCTGGCTTTTTAGATTCATATATATATATATATATATATATATATATATATATAGAGAGAGAGAGAGAGAGAGAAAGCGAGATATATATATATATATATATATATATATATATATATATATATATATATATATATATATATATATATATATATATATATATATATATATATATATATATATATATATAGATAGATAGATAGATAGATAGATAGATACAGTTGCCTACTGAGATTTCTTTTGTCCAGACTACATTAATCGGGTCTCGCGAGGCTTCTGTACTTGGGTGATTGTTTTTCTGCAATTTTGCTTTTTGACAATTTCCCATAAATTTCTAATTGTGTCTCTGATTTTCAGATATGACGGTTCCGTATAGGATACAGGTTCGATTCCTGTCGGAGAACGAAAATTTTCTATGAAAATTTCTCAGACATTCAGGCCGGTAAATGTTATTTAATACTGTTTATTATAAAATAGAGCATTTGCTTAAATACTTGTATCTATAAAAACAACGTTAAACAAATCATAAATGTCTTTATATATACATATATATAGTGCTGCTCGATAAAAGTGACTTACCTGATTTTTTTTACTTAAAATTTTTTTCGCCTATTGTTTTTGGGGTAAAACTAATTTTTAATCTTACTAATATAAAGACCCCTTCCCGACCACCTAGTAAAAAAAGTTTACTCACCCTAAGGTATTCTATTGATAATTATAATTTTGGATATAAATGAGATTTAGGGAACAATCTGTGCCAAAAAAAGTGACTCACTTATTTCCTGCAACTAGTAATCAATAGAAACATAACCGAACAGCTTTAAATAAAGAATAATAGAGGTATAATATATTTATAATAGGTAATATAGTTCGAAATATTTAATAATGTATGGGTCCTGGTTTATTTTGAATAACCTTTTCAACCCTTTTTGGCATTGACTTGATTAGGTTCTGGCAAATCTCATCTCCAAGCATTGAATTCCATTCGGATATGAAATTCACAATCAAATCCTCTTTGTTGCTCAACTGCTTTCTCGACAGCCTGTACTTTATAATGCTCCATAAGTTTTCTATGGGGTTGAGGTCAGGAGATTGGGGCAGCCATGTCATAACACTCACCTGCTTCTCATCAAAGTATTCGTTCATCAATTTTGATTTGTGACAGGGAGCATTATCCTGCATAAAAATGATCTTGGTGGGGTCGATTTGCACCCTTTCAGCAGAAGGGAGCAGACAAGACTCTAAAATTCTCTTGTACTGCTCGCTCCTGAGGGTCTCTTCAATAGGTTTTAAGAAACCAGTTCCATGAAAAGAAAAGCATCCCCAGAACATTATACTGAACGGATGCTTGACAGTACTTACTGCTAAATTCAAAGAGCTTTCAAAGCAGCTTCTTCGGATTTTAGATCCCTTAACCTTTGAATTTAGCTCAACTTTCGTTTCATCAGAGAAGAGAACATTTAGTAAAAAAAATCAGGTGAGTCACTTTTATCGAACAGCTATGTATATATATATATATATATATATATATATATATATATATATATATATATATATATATATATGTGTGTGTGTGTGTGTGTGTGTGTGTGTGTGTGTGTGTGTGTGTGTGTGTGTGGAGAGGTGCTCAGCAATTTTTATCTATGTCTTCTTTAATCACTTGACACTAACTGTTGTGGATTCCGAGAATGGAATCCTGCACAAATAAATAAACAACGCCAGTAATTGAGATAGAAAAATAAGTGTATTAAAAAATAAGAATACAGACTTGAAGTGAAGATTAGTAGTCCAGGAATGCGGGTTTGTAGAAAGTATATGTACAAGTCTCTGTAAGTGAAGCCGTAATTATCTCTCTCGCTGAACTCTCGTATAACTCTCTGTGAACACCCTGTGTACTGTCTCCGTATCTCTCACCCTGACTCAACGTATCTCAACCTACAGGTATTCTCTCTGTCAGTATCAGTATACTTTGGACGAGTCCACCTTGTGTAAAAGGGGTCTGCCCCACAACACCCACTCCCTAGCTTCTTTTTTTGGGGAGAGTTAATATTGTTTTCGCTTATGGTCTATTATTAGTGGTTCCGTGAATTTTCTTTTTCGGCTTGTTCTTCTGATCTCCGTGGCTACATGTTGTTTTTGGATTTCGAAGGCTTCGAAAATCGCTTCCATCGCGTCTTCATTTTCGGAAGGTGACGAGTTTGGTTTCTCTACCCGTCTGTTTATTACCGTACCTGGTTCTCAGTATGCCATGTAATTCTTGAACATTCTGAAATAGACCCGTTTGCCTGCTTTGAAGGATCTTTTAGGCACTATCGGTGTATGCCGGTTTTTATTTTTTCTGGGTAATACTTTATCAAAAACAGACCGTATTTTGCGGGCAAACATCACTTCAGCTAGCGAAAGGTCAGATGGTGTGTTTCCGTTCGGGGTGATTCTGTAGACTTGTAGGAACTGTTGTATGGATCTTTCTGTTGGTACGTCCTCTGCTTTTTTCAAGGCTCTCTCAAGCGTGACTACAAACCTTTCGGCTTGCCCGTTAGATCGTGGATGTTATGGTGCTATTTTAATATGTTTGACTTGATAAGTCGCACAGAATTCTTGAAAATAGCTCGAGGAGAATTGGGTACCATTATCTGTTACAAGGCAATCTACAACGCCAAATCTTGCGAATAACTCGTGTAGACAATTAATAGTGTTTTCCGTCGTAGGGTTTTGTATCTGAAAACTTCTGGCCACTTGCTAAAGCTATCTACCGTTATCAAGTAGTAATATCCATCTATGGGTCCTGCATAGTCCGCATGGAATCTAGACCAAGGTCTGTCCACCTTAGGCCATGGTTGTTGTATAATAGGTGGTGTCTTTGCTGCCGCAGCACAGCCTCTACATTTTCTACCATTTGAGTAATGTCGTTATCCATATTAGGCGAGTGCATAAAACTTCTCATTAACGCTTTCATACGATTTTTCCCTGGGTGTCCTAGAAGAAAGTCCTTCAGAATTCGTCTTTGTAAAGATTTGGGTATGACCACTCTTTCATTAAAAAGTAATACGTGATCGCAAATTGAAAAACATTCCGCTAGATTTCTTTCTTTTTCTTCTATTTTTCTCTTTGTACTTTGTATGAATTCATCCATTTCAGCTTCTCTTCTGATTTCTAACAAGGTCACTGGTAATTCCCTTACTGTATTATTTAGAACTTTACTAATTTCGTCTTTGGCTGGCAAAGCCGCTATTACAGAGTCTTCCAGAGGTTCGCATTTCGCGGGTACCAATCTAGATTATCCATCCGCATGACCAATTTTCATCGACGGTAGGAACTATAGTTTGAAATTATAATTCAATAATATAGTTCCCCATCTCAGAAGTCTGTTGGATGTGTAAATTGGTAGTCCTTTTTACGATCCGAATATAGTGAGAAGAGGTTTATGGTCAGTTTGAAGAGTAAACTCTCTTCCATATATTATGTTATGGCGAATATTATGCCTAACGCTTCTTTCTCAATTTGCGAATAATTCCTCTCTGCTGGTAACAACGATCTAGATGCGTGAGCTATAGGTTTCCTTGTGCCATCCTGCATCTTTTGTAATATACAAGCTCCCACACCGTGTGAGCTTGCGTCACTAGCAATGATAATTTTCAGTTTGGGATCAAAATGCGTCAGTGCTATATCAGACGTTAATTTCTTTATGATCTCCTTAAAAGCTTTCTGACAATCTTCCGTCCAGTTCCATTTGTTATCTTTTTTCAATAATTCATTGAGGGGAGCCCTCAATTTGTGCATGTTTTCAATGAATTCACCGTAATAGTTCGCTAGACCAAGAAAGCTTTGCAACTCTGCGACATTTTTCGACTCAAGCATATTTTTATTGCAGATGCCCTATCTGGATCTGCTTTTCTGCCACTTTCATTGATTATATGGCCTAGATACTTGATTTCTTTTAGAAAAAAATCGCATTTGTTCTCCTTCACTTTAAAACCAAAATCCTGAATTTTTTAAAAATCTTCTTTAATGTGCTTTGCGTGTTCTTCTACATTATCGCTTTTGATTAAAATGTCGTCTAAGTAAGCAGTAGCAAAGTTCTGTCCCTTGAGCATGGTATCCATAGACTGTTGGAAGATTGACGGTGCTACTTTTATCCCAAATGGCAATCTGTTAAATTTGTAAAGTCCTTTGTGAGTATTGATACGTAAAATCTTTGTACTTTCTTCTACTGGAATCTGAAGATAAGATTCACTTAAATCAATCTTAGAAAATACCTTACCACCGTTAAGCTTGGTAAATATTTCCTCCGGGCTTGGCAATGGGTAGTGATAATACTTGATAGGCTTGTTTAACCCAGTCGAGAAATCTGCACAAACACGGGTTTCTCCGGATTTTTTTCTTTATGTAGACCACTGGTGCCGCCAATTCAGAGAATTCGATTTGTGAAAGGATTCCAGTTTGTACCGATCTATCTAACTCCTTGTCAATTTTTTCTATGGTTGCGAAAGGCACGTTTCGCTTTTTCTTGAATACTGGCTGAACATTTTCCTTTAGTTCAATTTTAGCTGCAACCTTATTACATCGTGCCAAACCGCTCGAGAATACTTCGGGGAATTGACTGTGTAGTTCTTCTTTTAATTTTGTAGCTTCTGACGCCTCGCACTCTATTTTCTTACAAAATGAGCTAATGGGTAAATCCCATACGTCAAATTTTTGCATCCAGTCTGTGCCCACCAAATCTTCCGTGTCTTTCATTACAAATATCTTCAATGTTTTCGTTTTTCCATGGAATTTTACGTTTAGAATTACTTTTGCTTCAAAATTGATACGCTTCCCTGTAACAGACTTGGCTATTTTCTGTGTATGCATCATGGTCGGTCTATTTAGCTTCCTCCATGTTTGTAAATTAATTATAGTTAGATCCGATCCTGAGTCTAACTGTAATTTTACCTTCTTATTTAAGATCTCGAGTTCCACGTATTTTCTTGTGTTTAGTTTGTCTTCGTAGTCCATTCTAGTAGTTCTTACCCTACTCGTGTGTTTTTAGTTTCTGCATTGAGATGACTTATGTCCCATTTTTCCACAAGTTAAACAGTTCTTTTATTTAAATCGACAGTCTTTATTCCAGTGGAATCCACCACATCTGTAACATGCAGATCGGTCGGGGGCATTATATTTGCTTTGATCTCTGTCATTAATCGCCTTATACCTTGTAATTTTTTCTTTATCATAAAATTTTTGTTTTTTTCGGGGGTGGGGGTGAAAAAGGTAACTTTTTGTTCAACGTACGTATGTGTGCTACTCCCGATTCCTCGATATCCTTAGAGTCTTTTTTTATGCTCAAGCATTTTTGGCAGTCTTCTGACAATTTTTGTAGCGTTAATCCTGGCTCTTCTTGAAGCTTCGTGAGCATTCTTTTTCGCATTTCACTATCCTTGGCTGAGACTAATCCCTGTACGAAAATAAGACACTTAAAATTGTCCGGAGTCAATTCTGCCAATTCAAAACTATCGCAACGTTTGTTCACAATTGCGGCGAACGTGGAGTAGTCCTCATTTTCGCTTTTTAAGAGGTTGAGTCATTTCCACCTTTTGTGAAAAAGTGAAGTCTTTGGACTGAAGAGCTCCGTAAGGCATGTAACTGCCTCGTCAAACGTCAAATCGTTTGTCTTTTTCGGTAGAATATAGTCCACAAATTTTGTGTACTCCTCTGTTCCCAATTAATTAGTAATCAACGTAGCTTCTTAGCTTCCATCCAATTTTGGCAATCAATGTTGGAAATGTCTTCATGACGTCTGTAATAGTCCCCGAAATTTTTATCATCTTCTACAGAGTATTTAAATGTTTCTATTGTGTTCCAAACTGCGTCTTGAGAAAAAGTCACCTCTTTTTCGGTATTATTTTGTTGTGCGTTAACCGTTACTTTTAATATTAATTCCTGGAGTTGCATTTGTCCTTCTAAACTTCTTATAAACTAAAGCATTGCTTTTTGAAAATCTTCTATTTTTTAGGGAGTGGCGAATTTTTTCTTTCTATCTCTTATGTACGTTCTTTTATGTTCGTCGTTAATTTGTTGTAAGTTTCTTCGAGTCTTGTCGCCAAGTTGTTGTGGTCGACGTGACTGTCAAATTTCTGTCGTCATTTATTGTCTTGGCGAGCGAAAAAATTTTTTTCGTACGTGTCTGTACTCTTCGTCGTCAAGTTGTTGTGTTGACGAGAGAGAATTTTTTTTTCATGTGGGTCCGAACTCCTCGTCGCCAAGTTGTTGTGGATTCCGGGAATGGAATCCTGCACAAATAAATAAACAACGCCAGTAATTGAGATAAAAAAATAAGTGTATCAATTGTAAGAATACAGACTTGAAGTGAAGATTAGTAGTCCAGGAATGCGGGTTAGTAGAAAGTATATGTACAAGTCTCTGTAAGTGAAGCCTTAATTATCTCTCTCTCTCTCTTTCTGGACTCTAGTATAACTCTCTGTGAACACCCTGTGTACTGTCTCTGTATGTCTCACCCTGACTCAACGTATCTCCACCTGCAGGTATTCTCTCTGTCAGTATAAGTATACTTTGGATGAGTCCAACTTGTGTAAAAGAGGTCTGCCCCACAACACGAACCAAATTGGCAATTAATATAATATTTGACGTTCTATTGTTATAATCTATAATCTGAGAATTGTACCTCGATCCTTTGTTAGCATCCTTAACTTTTTTTGAAAAGAAAATCATATGTGAAAGATTAAAGATTGTGTGCTCCCTTCTTGACAAACCGTTATTTACCACCGATTTAAACAGATGGTTCCAAGGATTAGATACGATTCAATGTGGAATCAGAAGGTAGAAATTGCATATTGTCGTTTTCGGTGGACGTTTTATTCCTATCTCCTATTCAGGTGCATTCGCATTTCTCATCTGTAGAAACGCGGCGATATCCTACTGACATCTGAAAGAAACGCAGACCAGAATCAATGGATCCATAGATTGCTGGTCTCTCTTTGGAATTACAGAGTCGTAAATCGGGGGCATTGTTTATTTTCAGCAAAAGATTTTCCCTCTACTTTGTTGCTTGGATGCGATCATCTGCATTAGCGTGTCAGCATCCGTCTTTAGCATTCAATTTTTTCTTTACCTGCATCTATGTCGATTCGTTCGAATATAACAAAGCCGATTTTTTTTTTGCACTAGTTGCAAATTAATAATTGATAGGTCCCTCGAAAGCGCTGGATAAACACTCAAATATTCGGTTTGTTGTTTTAATCCAAGCTGATAGTTTTAGAAAACTTTCATTGTAAAGATTGATTGATTTGTTTAGCAAACATGAATAAACGTACCCGCTAGACATTTGACTCCTGGCTGCATCTATACGCCATGTGTAACTTAATTATTTAGAGATGAACTATAGTAATATTTGCACTTTCCTCATCAGACAACTTTCATTAACCGTACAGCCAGTTGGTTGAAATGTATAAAAATCTGTCTATTAAAAACAATTCCAGGAAAATAAGTTTTAGTTTCGCGATATTAATCCAGATATTATTGTTGATCTTCACATTATTGGCGGGTGTTTCCTTCGTCACATTTTGTTCCAAGTAGTGTGTGACGTCAGCATCTTGATAATGCCATTATTTTCGCTTCCAGTTACATGTACTCTCCATTTGAGCTGTTGATGTTGTTGAAAATCCTGAAGTTTTTCTTATTTTTATGGTTCTGTAACGCCAGTCCACAATGTTCGAAGAAGTTCGGTTCTCACTAAGACCCGCAGAAGATTCCACTGGTAGCAGTCAAATAAATAGAAGTATCACGGACACCACAATAGTCGTCATAGTCAGTGTAATACTTTTGTATACCAAATGCTGAAAGATTTAAATTATTTTCGTCAATTCTCACAACCACAACACAGTGTTGATTTGCTACGGCAGTGTTAAAAGGATAGTGTTTCCCATGACACCGATGTTTTCATTACCTTCACACTTCGGCAATGTTTAGTGTTTTAAAAAGCGATGATTAGAATTGGAATAAAACCTAAACATATGATGAAAGTGAATTTATACATGTATAATTCATCTACCTTCACTCTTCGGCAATATTCATTGTTTTAAAAAGCGATGATTAGAATTGGAATAAAACCTAAACATATGACGAAAGTGAATTTATACATGTATAATTCATCTACTTTCACTCTTTGGCAATGTTCATTGTTTTAAAAAGCGATGATTAGTATTAGAATAAAACCTAAACATATGATGAAAGTGAATTTATACATGTATAATTCATCTACCTTCACTCTTCGGCAATGTTCATTGTTTTAAAAAGCGATGATTAGAATTGGAATAAAACCTAAACATATGACGAAAGTGAATTTATACATGTATAATTCATCTACTTTCACTCTTTGGCAATGTTCATTGTTTTAAAAAGCGATGATTAGAATTGGAATAAAACCTAAACATATGATGAAAGTGAATTTATACATGTATAATTCATCTACCTTCACTCCTCGGCAATGTTCATTGTTTTAAAAAGCGATGATTAGAATTGGAATAAAACCTAAACATATGATGAAAGTGAATTTAGACATGTATAATTCATCTACCTTCACTCTTCGGCAATGTTTATTGTTTTAAAAAGCGATGATTAGAATTGGAATAAAACCTAAACATATGATAAAAGTGAATTTATACATGTATAATTCATCTACCTTCACTCTTTGGCAATGTTCATTTTTTTAAAAAGCGATGATTAGAATTGGAATAAAACCTAAACATATGATGAAAGTGATTTTATACATGTATAATTCATCTACCTTCACTCCTCGGCAATGTTTATTGTTTTAAAAAGCGATGATTAGAATTGGAATAAAACCTAAACATATGATGAAAGTGAATTTAGACATGTATAATTCATCTACCTTCACTCTTCGGCAATGTTTATTGTTTTAAAAAGCGATGATTAGAATTGGAATAAAACCTAAACATATGATAAAAGTGAATTTATACATGTATAATTCATCTACCTTCACTCTTTGGCAATGTTCATTTTTTTAAAAAGCGATGATTAGAATTGGAATAAAACCTAAACATATGATGAAAGTGAATTTATACATGTATAATTCATCTACCTTCACTCTTCGGCAATGTTCATTTTTTTAAAAAGCGATGATTAGAATTGGAATAAAACCTAAACATATGATGAAAGTGATTTTATACATGTATAATTCATCTACCTTCACTCTTCGGCAATGTTCATTTTTTTAAAAAGCGATGATTAGAATTGGAATAAAACCTAAACATATGATGAAAGTGAATTTATACATGTATAATTCATCTACCTTCACTCTTCGGCAATGTTCATTGTTTTAAAAAGCGATGATTAGAATTGGAATAAAACCTAAACATATGATGAAAGTGAATTTATACATGTATAATTCATCTCCCTTCACTCTTCGGCAATGTTCATTGTTTTAAAAAGCGATGATTAGAATTGGAATAAAACCTAAACATATGATGGAAGTGATTTTATACATGTATAATTCATCTACCTTCACTCTTCGGCAATGTTCATTGTTTTAAAAAGCGATGATTAGAATTGGAATAAAACCTAAACATATGATGAAAGTGAATTTATACATGTATAATTCATCTACCTTCACTCTTCGGCAATGTTCATTGTTTTAAAAAGCGATGATTAGAATTGGAATAAAACCTAAACATATGATGAAAGTGATTTTATACATGTATAATTCATCTACCTTCACTCTTCGGCAATGTTCATTGTTTTAAAAAGCGATGATTAGAATTGGAATAAAACCTAAACATATGATGGAAGTGATTTTATACATGTATAATTCATCTACCTTCACTCTTCGGCAATGTTCATTGTTTTAAAAAGCGATGATTAGAATTGGAATAAAACCTAAACATATGATGGAAGTGATTTTATACATGTATAATTCATCTACCTTCACTCTTCGGCAATGTTCATTGTTTTAAAAAGCGATGATTAGAATTGGAATAAAACCTAAACATATGATGGAAGTGATTTTATACATGTATAATTCATCTACCTTCACTCTTCGGCAATGTTCATTGTTTTAAAAAGCGATGATTAGAATTGGAATAAAACCTAAACATATGATGAAAGTGATTTTATACATGTATAATTCATCTACCTTCACTCTTCGGCAATGTTCATTGTTTTAAAAAGCGATGATTAGAATTGGAATAAAACCTAAACATATGATGAAAGTGATTTTATACATGTATAATTCATCTACCTTCACTCTTCGGCAATGTTCATTGTTTTAAAAAGCGATGATTAGAATTGGAATAAAACCTAAACATATGATGGAAGTGATTTTATACATGTATAATTCATCTACCTTCACTCTTCGGCAATGTTCATTGTTTTAAAAAGCGATGATTAGAATTGGAATAAAACCTAAACATATGATGGAAGTGATTTTATACATGTATAATTCATCTACCTTCACTCTTCGGCAATGTTCATTGTTTTAAAAAGCGATGATTAGAATTGGAATAAAACCTAAACATATGATGAAAGTGATTTTATACATGTATAATTCATCTACCTTCACTCTTCGGCAATGTTCATTGTTTTAAAAAGCGATGATTAGAATTGGAATAAAACCTAAACATATGATGGAAGTGATTTTATACATGTATAATTCATCTACCTTCACTCTTCGGCAATGTTCATTGTTTTAAAAAGCGATGATTAGAATTGGAATAAAACCTAAACATATGATGGAAGTGATTTTATACATGTATAATTCATCTACCTTCACTCTTCGGCAATGTTCATTGTTTTAAAAAGCGATGATTAGAATTGGAATAAAACCTAAACATATGATGAAAGTGATTTTATACATGTATAATTCATCTACCTTCACTCTTCGGCAATGTTCATTGTTTTAAAAAGCGATGATTAGAATTGGAATAAAACCTAAACATATGATGGAAGTGATTTTATACATGTATAATTCATCTACCTTCACTCTTCGGCAATGTTCATTGTTTTAAAAAGCGATGATTAGAATTGGAATAAAACCTAAACATATGATGGAAGTGATTTTATACATGTATAATTCATCTACCTTCACTCTTCGGCAATGTTCATTGTTTTAAAAAGCGATGATTAGAATTGGAATAAAACCTAAACATATGATGAAAGTGATTTTATACATGTATAATTCATCTACCTTCACTCTTCGGCAATGTTCATTGTTTTAAAAAGCGATGATTAGAATTGGAATAAAACCTAAACATATGATGAAAGTGATTTTATACATGTATAATTCATCTACCTTCACTCTTCGGCAATGTTCATTGTTTTAAAAAGCGATGATTAGAATTGGAATAAAACCTAAACATATGATGGAAGTGATTTTATACATGTATAATTCATCTACCTTCACTCTTCGGCAATGTTCATTGTTTTAAAAAGCGATGATTAGAATTGGAATAAAACCTAAACATATGATGGAAGTGATTTTATACATGTATAATTCATCTACCTTCACTCTTCGGCAATGTTCATTGTTTTAAAAAGCGATGATTAGAATTGGAATAAAACCTAAACATATGATGGAAGTGATTTTATACATGTATAATTCATCTACCTTCACTCTTCGGCAATGTTCATTGTTTTAAAAAGCGATGATTAGAATTGGAATAAAACCTAAACATATGATGAAAGTGATTTTATACATGTATAATTCATCTACCTTCACTCTTCGGCAATGTTCATTGTTTTAAAAAGCGATGATTAGAATTGGAATAAAACCTAAACATATGATGAAAGTGATTTTATACATGTATAATTCATCTACCTTCACTCTTCGGCAATGTTCATTGTTTTAAAAAGCGATGATTAGAATTGGAATAAAACCTAAACATATGATGGAAGTGATTTTATACATGTATAATTCATCTACCTTCACTCTTCGGCAATGTTCATTGTTTTAAAAAGCGATGATTAGAATTGGAATAAAACCTAAACATATGATGAAAGTGAATTTATACATGTATAATTCATCTCCCTTCACTCTTCGGCAATGTTCATTGTTTTAAAAAGCGATGATTAGAATTGGAATAAAACCTAAACATATGATGAAAGTGATTTTATACATGTATAATTCATCTCCCTTCACTCTTCGGCAATGTTCATTGTTTTAAAAAGCGTTGATTAGAATTGGAATAAAACCTAAACATATGATGAAAGTGATTTTATACATGTATAATTCATCTCCCTTCACTCTTCGGCAATGTTCATTTTTTTAAAAAGCGATGATTAGAATTGGAATAAAACCTAAACATATGATGAAAGTGAATTTATACATGTATAATTCATCTACCTTCACTCTTCGGCAATATTCATTGTTTTAAAAAGCGATGATTAGAATTGGAATAAAACCTAAACATATGATGAAAGTGAATTTATACATGTATAATTCATCTACCTTCACTCTTCGGTAATATTCATTGTTTTAAAAAGCGATGATTAGAATTGGAATAAAACCTAAACATATGATGAAAGTGAATTTATAGATGTATAATACATCTACCTTCACTCTTCGGCAATGTTCATTGTTTTAAAAAGCGATGATTAGAATTGGAATAAAACCTAAACATATGAAAGTGATTTTATACATGTATAATTCATCTCCCTTCACTCTTCGGCAATGTTCATTTTTTTAAAAAGCGATGATTAGAATTGGAATAAAACCTAAACATATGATGAAAGTGAATTTATACATGTATAATTCACCTACCTTCACTCTTCGGCAATGTTCATTGTTTTACAAAGCGATGATTAGAATTGGAATAAAACCTAAACATATGATGAAAGTGAATTTATACATGTATAATTCATCTACCTTCACTCTTCGGCAATGTTCATTTTTTTAAAAAGCGATGATTAGAATTGGAATAAAACCTAAACATATGATGAAAGTGAATTTATAGATGTATAATACATCTACCTTCACTCTTCGGCAATGTTCATTGTTTTAAAAAGCGATGATTAGAATTGGAATAAAACCTAAACATATGATGAAAGTGAATTTATACATGTATAATTCTTCTACCTTCACTCTTCGGCAATGTTCATTGTTTTAAAAAGCGATGATTAGAATTGGAATAAAACATAAACATATGATGAAAGTGAATTTATACATGTATAATTCATCTACCTTCACTCTTCGGCAATGTTCATTGTTTTAAAAAGCGATGATTAGAATTGGAATAAAACCTAAACATATGATGAAAGTGAATTTATACATGTATAATTCATCTACCTTCACTCTTCGGCAATGTTCATTTTTTTAAAAAGCGATGATTAGAATTGGAATAAAACCTAAACATAAGATGAAAGTGAATTTATACATGTATAATTCATCTACCTTCACTCTTCGGCAATGTTCATTGTTTTAAAAAGCGATGATTAGAATTGGAATAAAACCTAAACATATGATGAAAGTGAATTTATACATGTATAATTCATCTACCTTCACTCTTCGGCAATGTTCATTGTTTTAAAAAGCGATGATTAGAATTGGAATAAAACCTAAACATATGATGAAAGTGAATTTATACATATATAATTCATCTCCCTTCACTCTTCGGCAATGTTCATTGTTTTAAAAAGCGATGATTAGAATTGGAATAAAACCTAAACATATGATGAAAGTGATTTTATACATGTATAATTCATCTCCCTTCACTCTTCGGCAATGTTCATTGTTTTAAAAAGCGATGATTAGAATTGGAATAAAACCTAAACATATGATGAAAGTGATTTTATACATGTATAATTCATCTCCCTTCACTCTTCGGCAATGTTCATTTTTTTAAAAAGCGATGATTAGAATTGGAATAAAACCTAAACATATGATGAAAGTGAATTTATACATGTAAAATTCATCTACCTTCACTCTTCGGCAATATTCATTGTTTTAAAAAGCGATGATTAGAATTGGAATAAAACCTAAACATATGATGAAAGTGAATTTATACATGTATAATTCATCTACCTTCACTCTTCGGTAATATTCATTGTTTTAAAAAGCGATGATTAGAATTGGAATAAAACCTAAACATATGATGAAAGTGAATTTATAGATGTATAATACATCTACCTTCACTCTTCGGCAATGTTCATTGTTTTAAAAAGCGATGATTAGAATTGGAATAAAACCTAAACATATGATGAAAGTGATTTTATACATGTATAATTCATCTCCCTTCACTCTTCGGCAATGTTCATTTTTTTAAAAAGCGATGATTAGAATTGGAATAAAACCTAAACATATGATGAAAGTGAATTTATACATGTATAATTCACCTACCTTCACTCTTCGGCAATGTTCATTGTTTTAAAAAGCGATGATTAGAATTGGAATAAAACCTAAACATATGATGAAAGTGAATTTATACATGTATAATTCATCTACCTTCACTCTTCGGCAATGTTCATTTTTTTAAAAAGCGATGATTAGAATTGGAATAAAACCTAAACATATGATGAAAGTGAATTTATAGATGTATAATACATCTACATTCACTCTTCGGCAATGTTCATTGTTTTAAAAAGCGATGATTAGAATTGGAATAAAACCTAAACATATGATGAAAGTGAATTTATACATGTATAATTCTTCTACCTTCACTCTTCGGCAATGGTCATTGTTTTAAAAAGCGATGATTAGAATTGGAATAAAACCTAAACATATGATGAAAGTGAATTTATACATGTATAATTCATCTACCTTCACTCTTCGGCAATGTTCATTGTTTTAAAAAGCGATGATTAGAATTGGAATAAAACCTAAACATATGATGAAAGTGAATTTTTACATGTATAATTCATCTACCTTCACTCTTCGGCAATGTTCATTTTTTTAAAAAGCGATGATTAGAATTGGAATAAAACCTAAACATAAGATGAAAGTGAATTTATACATATATAATTCATCTACCTTCACTCTTCGGCAATGTTCATTGTTTTAAAAAGCGATGATTAGAATTGGAATAAAACCTAAACATATGATGAAAGTCAATTTATACATGTATAATTCATCTACCTTCACTCTTCGGCAATGTTCATTGTTTTAAAAAGCGATGATTAGAATTGGAATAAAACCTAAACATATGATGAAAGTGATTTTATACATGTATAATTCATCACCCTTCACTCTTCGGCAATGTTCATTGTTTTAAAAAGCGATGATTAGAATTGGAATAAAACCTAAACATATGATGAAAGTGAATTTATACATGTATAATTCATCTACCTTCACTCTTCGGCAATATTCATTGTTTTAAAAAGCGATGATTAGAATTGGAATAAAACCTAAACATATGATGAAAGTGAATTTATACATGTATAATTCATCTACCTTCACTCTTCGGCAATGTTCATTGTTTTAAAAAGCGATGATTAGAATTGGAATAAAACCTAAACATATGATGAAAGTGAATTTATACATGTATAATTCATCTACCTTCACTCTTCGGCAATGTTCATTGTTTTAAAAAGCGATGATTAGAATTGGAATAAAACCTAAACATATGATGAAAGTGAATTTATACATGTATAATTCATCTACCTTCACTCTTCGGCAATGTTCATTGTTTTAAAAAGCGATGATTAGAATTGGAATAAAACCTAAACATATGATGAAAGTGATTTTATACATGTATAATTCATCTCCCTTCACTCTTCGGCAATGTTCATTGTTTTAAAAAGCGATGATTAGAATTGGAATAAAACCTAAACATATGATGAAAGTGAATTTATACATGTATAATTCATCTACCTTCACTCTTCGGCAATATTCATTGTTTTAAAAAGCGATGATTAGAATTGGAATAAAACTTAACATATGATGAAAGTGAATTTATACATGTATAATTCATCTACCTTCACTCTTCGGCAATGTTCATTGTTTTAAAAAGCGATGATTAGAATTGGAATAAAACCTAAACATATGATGAAAGTGAATTTATACATGTATAATTCATCTACCTTCACTCTTCGGCAATGTTCATTGTTTTAAAAAGCGATGATTAGAATTGGAATAAAACCTAAACATATGATGAAAGTGAATTTATACATGTATAATTCATCTACCTTCACTCTTCGGCAATGTTCATTGTTTTAAAAAGCGATGATTAGAATTGGAATAAAACCTAAACATATGATGAAAGTGAATTTATACATGTATAATTCATCTACCTTCACTCTTCGGCAATGTTCATTGTTTTAAAAAGCGATGATTAGAATTGGAATAAAACCTTAAAATATGATGAAAGTGAATTTATACATGTACAATTCATCTACCTTCACTCTTCGGCAATGTTCATTGTCTTAAAAAGCGATGATTAGAATTGGAATAAAACCTAAACATATGATGAAAGTGAATTTATACATGTATAATTCATCTACCTTCACTCTTCGGCAATGTTCATTGTTTTAAAAAGCGATGATTAGAATTGGAATAAAACCTAAACATATGATGAAAGTGAATTTATACATGTATAATTCATCTACCTTCACACTTCGGCAATGTTCATTGTTTTAAAAAGCGATGATTAGAATTGGAATAAAACCTAAACATATGATGAAAGTGAATTTATACATGTATAATTCATCTACCTTCACTCTTCGGCAATGTTCATTGTTTTAAAAAGCGATGATTAGAATTGGAATAAAACCTAAGCATATGATGAAAGTGAATTTATACATGTATAATTGATCTACCTTCACACTTCGGCAATGTTCATTGTTTTAAAAAGCGATGATTAGAATTGGAATAAAACCTAAACATATGATGAAAGTGAATTTATACATGTATAATTCATCTACCTTCACTCTTCGGCAATGTTCATTGTTTTAAAAAGCGATGATTAGAATTGGAATAAAACCTAAACATATGATGAAAGTGAATTTATACATGTATAATTCATCTACCTTCACTCTTCGGCAATGTTCATTGTTTTAAAAAGCGATGATTAGTATTAGAATAAAACCTAAACATGTGATGAAAGTGAATTTATACATGTATAATTCATCTACCTTCACTCTTCGGCAATGTTCATTGTTTTAAAAAGCGATGATTAGAATTGGAATAAAACCTAAACATATGATGAAAGTGAATTTATACATGTATAATTCATCTACCTTCACTCTTCGGCAATGTTCATTGTTTTAAAAAGCGATGATTAGAATTGGAATAAAACCTAAACATATGATGAAAGTGATTTTATACATGTATAATTCATCTCCCTTCACTCTTCGGCAATGTTCATTGTTTTAAAAAGCGATGATTAGAATTGGAATAAAACCTAAACATATGATGAAAGTGAATTTATACATGTATAATTCATCTACCTTCACTCTTCGGCAATATTCATTGTTTTAAAAAGCGATGATTAGAATTGGAATAAAACTTAACATATGATGAAAGTGAATTTATACATGTATAATTCATCTACCTTCACTCTTCGGCAATGTTCATTGTTTTAAAAAGCGATGATTAGAATTGGAATAAAACCTAAACATATGATGAAAGTGAATTTATACATGTATAATTCATCTACCTTCACTCTTCGGCAATGTTCATTGTTTTAAAAAGCGATGATTAGAATTGGAATAAAACCTAAACATATGATGAAAGTGAATTTATACATGTATAATTCATCTACCTTCACTCTTCGGCAATGTTCATTGTTTTAAAAAGCGATGATTAGAATTGGAATAAAACCTAAACATATGATGAAAGTGAATTTATACATGTATAATTCATCTACCTTCACTCTTCGGCAATGTTCATTGTTTTAAAAAGCGATGATTAGAATTGGAATAAAACCTTAAAATATGATGAAAGTGAATTTATACATGTACAATTCATCTACCTTCACTCTTCGGCAATGTTCATTGTCTTAAAAAGCGATGATTAGAATTGGAATAAAACCTAAACATATGATGAAAGTGAATTTATACATGTATAATTCATCTACCTTCACTCTTCGGCAATGTTCATTGTTTTAAAAAGCGATGATTAGAATTGGAATAAAACCTAAACATATGATGAAAGTGAATTTATACATGTATAATTCATCTACCTTCACACTTCGGCAATGTTCATTGTTTTAAAAAGCGATGATTAGAATTGGAATAAAACCTAAACATATGATGAAAGTGAATTTATACATGTATAATTCATCTACCTTCACTCTTCGGCAATGTTCATTGTTTTAAAAAGCGATGATTAGAATTGGAATAAAACCTAAGCATATGATGAAAGTGAATTTATACATGTATAATTGATCTACCTTCACACTTCGGCAATGTTCATTGTTTTAAAAAGCGATGATTAGAATTGGAATAAAACCTAAACATATGATGAAAGTGAATTTATACATGTATAATTCATCTACCTTCACTCTTCGGCAATGTTCATTGTTTTAAAAAGCGATGATTAGAATTGGAATAAAACCTAAACATATGATGAAAGTGAATTTATACATGTATAATTCATCTACCTTCACTCTTCGGCAATGTTCATTGTTTTAAAAAGCGATGATTAGTATTAGAATAAAACCTAAACATGTGATGAAAGTGAATTTATACATGTATAATTCATCTACCTTCACTCTTCGGCAATGTTCATTGTTTTAAAAAGCGATGATTAGAATTGGAATAAAACCTAAACATATGATGAAAGTGAATTTATACATGTATAATTCATCTACCTTCACTCTTCGGCAATGTTTATTGTTTTAAAAAGCGATGATTAGAATTGGAATAAAACCTAAACATATGATGAAAGTGAATTTATACATGTATAATTCATCTACCTTCACTCTTCGGCAATGTTCATTGTTTTAAAAAGCGATGATTAGAATTGGAATAAAACCTAAACATATGATGAAAGTGAATTTATACATGTATAATTCATCTACCTTCACTCTTCGGCAATGTTCATTGTTTTAAAAAGCGATGATTAGAATTGGAATAAAACCTAAACATATGATGAAAGTGAATTTATACATGTATAATTCATCTACTTTCACTCTTTGGCAATGTTCATTGTTTTAAAAACCGATGATTAGAATTGGAATAAAACCTAAACATATGATGAAAGTGAATTTATACATGTATAATTCATCTAACTTCACACTTCGGCAATGTTCATTTTTTTAAAAAGCGATGATTAGTATTAGGATAAAACCTAAACATATGATGAAAGTGAATTTATACATGTATAATTCATCTACTTTCACTCTTTGGCAATGTTAATTGTCTTAAAAAGCGATGATTAGCATTGGAATAAAACCTAAACATATGATAAAAGTGAATTTATACACGTATAATTCATCTACCTTCACTCTTCGGCAATATTCATTGTTTTAAAAAGCGATGATTAGAATTGGAATAAAACCTAAACATATGACGAAAGTGAACTTATACATGTATAATTCATCTACTTTCACTCTTTGGCAATGTTCATTGTTTTAAAAAGCGATGATTAGAATTGGAATAAAACCTAAACATATGATAAAAGTGAATTTATACATGTATAATTCATCTACCTTCACTCTTCGGCAATGTTCATTGTTTTAAAAAGCGATGATTAGAATTGGAATAAAACCTGAACATATGATGAAAGTGAATTTATACATGTATAATTCATCTACCTTCACTCTTCGGCAATATTCATTGTTATAAAAAGCGATGATTAGAATTGGAATAAAACCTAAACATATGATGAAAGTGAATTTATACATGTATAATTCATCTACCTTCACTCTTCAGCAATGTTCATTGTTTTAAAAAGGGATGATTAGAATTGGAATAAAACCTAAACATATGATGAAAGTTAATGTATACAAGCATAATTCATCTACCTTCACTCTTCGGCAATATTCATTGTTTTAAAAAGCGATGATTAGAATTGGAATAAAACCTAAACATATGATGAAAGTTAATTTATACATGTATAATTCATCTACCTTCACTCTTCGGTAATGTTCATTGTTTTAAAAAGCGATGATTAGAATTGGAATAAAACCTAAACATATGATGAAAGTTAATTTATACATGTATAATTCATCTACCTTCACTCTTCGGCAATATTCATTGTTTTAAAAAGCGAAGATTAGAATTGGAATAAAACCTAAACATATGATGAAAGTGAATTTATACATGTATAATTCATCTACCTTCACTCTTCGGCAATGTTCATTGTCTTAAAAAGCGATGATTAGAATTGGAATAAAACCTAAACATATGATGAAAGTGAATTCATACATGTATAATTCATCTACCTTCACTCTTCGGCAATGTTCATTGTTTTAAAAAGCGATGATTAGAATTGGAATAAAACCTAAACATATGATGAAAGTGAATTTAGACATGTATAATTCATCTACCTTCACTCTTCGGCAATGTTTATTGTTTTAAAAAGCGATGATTAGAATTGGAATAAAACCTAAACATATGATAAAAGTGAATTTATACATGTATAATTCATCTACCTTCACTCTTTGGCAATGTTCATTTTTTTAAAAAGCGATGATTAGAATTGGAATAAAACCTAAACATATGATGAAAGTGATTTTATACATGTATAATTCATCTACCTTCACTCCTCGGCAA
Source organism: Acanthosepion esculentum (assembly GCA_964036315.1). Taxonomy (NCBI): domain Eukaryota; kingdom Metazoa; phylum Mollusca; class Cephalopoda; order Sepiida; family Sepiidae; genus Acanthosepion; species Acanthosepion esculentum. The sequence continues at coordinate 133,262,150 of OZ038484.1, read as the reverse complement.
TGTTTATTGTTTTAAAAAGCGATGATTAGAATTGGAATAAAACCTAAACATATGATGAAAGTGAATTTAGACATGTATAATTCATCTACCTTCACTCTTCGGCAATGTTTATTGTTTAAAAAGCGATGATTAGAATTGGAATAAAACCTAAACATATGATAAAAGTGAATTTATACATGTATAATTCATCTACCTTCACTCTTTGGCAATGTTCATTTTTTTAAAAAGCGATGATTAGAATTGGAATAAAACCTAAACATATGATGAAAGTGAATTTATACATGTATAATTCATCTACCTTCACTCTTCGGCAATGTTCATTTTTTTAAAAAGCGATGATTAGAATTGGAATAAAACCTAAACATATGATGAAAGTGAATTTATACATGTATAATTCATCTACCTTCACTCTTCGGCAATGTTCATTTTTTTAAAAAGCGATGATTAGAATTGGAATAAAACCTAAACATATGATAAAAGTGAATTTATACATGTATAATTCATCTACCTTCACTCTTTGGCAATGTTCATTGTTTTAAAAAGCGATGATTAGAATTGGAATAAAACCTAAACATATGATGAAAGTGAATTTATACATGTATAATTCATCTCCCTTCACTCTTCGGCAATGTTCATTGTTTTAAAAAGCGATGATTAGAATTGGAATAAAACCTAAACATATGATGAAAGTGAATTTATACATGTATAATTCATCTACCTTCACTCTTCGGCAATGTTCATTGTTTTAAAAAGCGATGATTAGAATTGGAATAAAACCTAAACATATGATGAAAGTGAATTTATACATGTATAATTCATCTACCTTCACTCTTCGGCAATGTTCATTGTTTTAAAAAGCGATGATTAGAATTGGAATAAAACCTAAACATATGATGGAAGTGATTTTATACATGTATAATTCATCTACCTTCACTCTTCGGCAATGTTCATTGTTTTAAAAAGCGATGATTAGAATTGGAATAAAACCTAAACATATGATGAAAGTGATTTTATACATGTATAATTCATCTACCTTCACTCTTCGGCAATGTTCATTGTTTTAAAAAGCGATGATTAGAATTGGAATAAAACCTAAACATATGATGGAAGTGATTTTATACATGTATAATTCATCTACCTTCACTCTTCGGCAATGTTCATTGTTTTAAAAAGCGATGATTAGAATTGGAATAAAACCTAAACATATGATGGAAGTGATTTTATACATGTATAATTCATCTACCTTCACTCTTCGGCAATGTTCATTGTTTTAAAAAGCGATGATTAGAATTGGAATAAAACCTAAACATATGATGAAAGTGATTTTATACATGTATAATTCATCTACCTTCACTCTTCGGCAATGTTCATTGTTTTAAAAAGCGATGATTAGAATTGGAATAAAACCTAAACATATGATGGAAGTGATTTTATACCTGTATAATTCATCTACCTTCACTCTTCGGCAATGTTCATTGTTTTAAAAAGCGATGATTAGAATTGGAATAAAACCTAAACATATGATGGAAGTGATTTTATACATGTATAATTCATCTACCTTCACTCTTCGGCAATGTTCATTGTTTTAAAAAGCGATGATTAGAATTGGAATAAAACCTAAACATATGATGAAAGTGATTTTATACATGTATAATTCATCTACCTTCACTCTTCGGCAATGTTCATTGTTTTAAAAAGCGATGATTAGAATTGGAATAAAACCTAAACATATGATGAAAGTGATTTTATACATGTATAATTCATCTACCTTCACTCTTCGGCAATGTTCATTGTTTTAAAAAGCGATGATTAGAATTGGAATAAAACCTAAACATATGATGGAAGTGATTTTATACATGTATAATTCATCTACCTTCACTCTTCGGCAATGTTCATTGTTTTAAAAAGCGATGATTAGAATTGGAATAAAACCTAAACATATGATGGAAGTGATTTTATACATGTATAATTCATCTACCTTCACTCTTCGGCAATGTTCATTGTTTTAAAAAGCGATGATTAGAATTGGAATAAAACCTAAACATATGATGGAAGTGATTTTATACATGTATAATTCATCTACCTTCACTCTTCGGCAATGTTCATTGTTTTAAAAAGCGATGATTAGAATTGGAATAAAACCTAAACATATGATGAAAGTGATTTTATACATGTATAATTCATCTACCTTCACTCTTCGGCAATGTTCATTGTTTTAAAAAGCGATGATTAGAATTGGAATAAAACCTAAACATATGATGAAAGTGATTTTATACATGTATAATTCATCTCCCTTCACTCTTCGGCAATGTTAATTTTTTTAAAAAGCGATGATTAGAATTGGAATAAAACCTAAACATATGATGAAAGTGAATTTATACATGTATAATTCATCTACCTTCACTCTTCGGCAATATTCATTGTTTTAAAAAGCGATGATTAGAATTGGAATAAAACCTAAACATATGATGAAAGTGAATTTATACATGTATAATTCATCTACCTTCACTCTTCGGTAATATTCATTGTTTTAAAAAGCGATGATTAGAATTGGAATAAAACCTAAACATATGATGAAAGTGAATTTATAGATGTATAATACATCTACCTTCACTCTTCGGCAATGTTCATTGTTTTAAAAAGCGATGATTAGAATTGGAATAAAACCTAAACATATGAAAGTGATTTTATACATGTATAATTCATCTCCCTTCACTCTTCGGCAATGTTCATTTTTTTAAAAAGCGATGATTAGAATTGGAATAAAACCTAAACATATGATGAAAGTGAATTTATACATGTATAATTCACCTACCTTCACTCTTCGGCAATGTTCATTGTTTTACAAAGCGATGATTAGAATTGGAATAAAACCTAAACATATGATGAAAGTGAATTTATACATGTATAATTCATCTACCTTCACTCTTCGGCAATGTTCATTTTTTTAAAAAGCGATGATTAGAATTGGAATAAAACCTAAACATATGATGAAAGTGAATTTATAGATGTATAATACATCTACCTTCACTCTTCGGCAATGTTCATTGTTTTAAAAAGCGATGATTAGAATTGGAATAAAACCTAAACATATGATGAAAGTGAATTTATACATGTATAATTCTTCTACCTTCACTCTTCGGCAATGTTCATTGTTTTAAAAAGCGATGATTAGAATTGGAATAAAACCTAAACATATGATGAAAGTGAATTTATACATGTATAATTCATCTACCTTCACTCTTCGGCAATGTTCATTGTTTTAAAAAGCGATGATTAGAATTGGAATAAAACCTAAACATATGATGAAAGTGAATTTATACATGTATAATTCATCTACCTTCACTCTTCGGCAATGTTCATTTTTTTAAAAAGCGATGATTAGAATTGGAATAAAACCTAAACATAAGATGAAAGTGAATTTATACATGTATAATTCATCTACCTTCACTCTTCGGCAATGTTCATTGTTTTAAAAAGCGATGATTAGAATTGGAATAAAACCTAAACATATGATGAAAGTGAATTTATACATGTATAATTCATCTACCTTCACTCTTCGGCAATGTTCATTGTTTTAAAAAGCGATGATTAGAATTGGAATAAAACCTAAACATATGATGAAAGTGAATTTATACATGTATAATTCATCTCCCTTCACTCTTCGGCAATGTTCATTGTTTTAAAAAGCGATGATTAGAATTGGAATAAAACCTAAACATATGATGAAAGTGATTTTATACATGTATAATTCATCTCCCTTCACTCTTCGGCAATGTTCATTGTTTTAAAAAGCGATGATTAGAATTGGAATAAAACCTAAACATATGATGAAAGTGATTTTATACATGTATAATTCATCTCCCTTCACTCTTCGGCAATGTTCATTTTTTTAAAAAGCGATGATTAGAATTGGAATAAAACCTAAACATATGATGAAAGTGAATTTATACATGTATAATTCATCTACCTTCACTCTTCGGTAATATTCATTGTTTTAAAAAGCGATGATTAGAATTGGAATAAAACCTAAACATATGATGAAAGTGAATTTATAGATGTATAATACATCTACCTTCACTCTTCGGCAATGTTCATTGTTTTAAAAAGCGATGATTAGAATTGGAATAAAACCTAAACATATGATGAAAGTGATTTTATACATGTATAATTCATCTCCCTTCACTCTTCGGCAATGTTCATTTTTTTAAAAAGCGATGATTAGAATTGGAATAAAACCTAAACATATGATGAAAGTGAATTTATACATGTATAATTCACCTACCTTCACTCTTCGGCAATGTTCATTGTTTTAAAAAGCGATGATTAGAATTGGAATAAAACCTAAACATATGATGAAAGTGAATTTATACATGTATAATTCATCTACCTTCACTCTTCGGCAATGTTCATTTTTTTAAAAAGCGATGATTAGAATTGGAATAAAACCTAAACATATGATGAAAGTGAATTTATAGATGTATAATACATCTACCTTCACTCTTCGGCAATGTTCATTGTTTTAAAAAGCGATGATTAGAATTGGAATAAAACCTAAACATATGATGAAAGTGAATTTATACATGTATAATTCTTCTACCTTCACTCTTCGGCAATGTTCATTGTTTTAAAAAGCGATGATTAGAATTGGAATAAAACCTAAACATATGATGAAAGTGAATTTATACATGTATAATTCATCTACCTTCACTCTTCGGCAATGTTCATTGTTTTAAAAAGCGATGATTAGAATTGGAATAAAACCTAAACATATGATGAAAGTGAATTTATACATGTATAATTCATCTACCTTCACTCTTCGGCAATGTTCATTTTTTTAAAAAGCGATGATTAGAATTGGAATAAAACCTAAACATAAGATGAAAGTGAATTTATACATATATAATTCATCTACCTTCACTCTTCGGCAATGTTCATTGTTTTAAAAAGCGATGATTAGAATTGGAATAAAACCTAAACATATGATGAAAGTGAATTTATACATGTATAATTCATCTACCTTCACTCTTCGGCAATGTTCATTGTTTTAAAAAGCGATGATTAGAATTGGAATAAAACCTAAACATATGATGAAAGTGATTTTATACATGTATAATTCATCACCCTTCACTCTTCGGCAATGTTCATTGTTTTAAAAAGCGATGATTAGAATTGGAATAAAACCTAAACATATGATGAAAGTGAATTTATACATGTATAATTCATCTACCTTCACTCTTCGGCAATATTCATTGTTTTAAAAAGCGATGATTAGAATTGGAATAAAACCTAAACATATGATGAAAGTGAATTTATACATGTATAATTCATCTACCTTCACTCTTCGGCAATGTTCATTGTTTTAAAAAGCGATGATTAGAATTGGAATAAAACCTAAACATATGATGAAAGTGAATTTATACATGTATAATTCATCTACCTTCACTCTTCGGCAATGTTCATTGTTTTAAAAAGCGATGATTAGAATTGGAATAAAACCTAAACATATGATGAAAGTGAATTTATACATGTATAATTCATCTACCTTCACTCTTCGGCAATGTTCATTGTTTTAAAAAGCGATGATTAGAATTGGAATAAAACCTAAACATATGATGAAAGTGATTTTATACATGTATAATTCATCTCCCTTCACTCTTCGGCAATGTTCATTGTTTTAAAAAGCGATGATTAGAATTGGAATAAAACCTAAACATATGATGAAAGTGAATTTATACATGTATAATTCATCTACCTTCACTCTTCGGCAATATTCATTGTTTTAAAAAGCGATGATTAGAATTGGAATAAAACTTAACATATGATGAAAGTGAATTTATACATGTATAATTCATCTACCTTCACTCTTCGGCAATGTTCATTGTTTTAAAAAGCGATGATTAGAATTGGAATAAAACCTAAACATATGATGAAAGTGAATTTATACATGTATAATTCATCTACCTTCACTCTTCGGCAATGTTCATTGTTTTAAAAAGCGATGATTAGAATTGGAATAAAACCTAAACATATGATGAAAGTGAATTTATACATGTATAATTCATCTACCTTCACTCTTCGGCAATGTTCATTGTTTTAAAAAGCGATGATTAGAATTGGAATAAAACCTAAACATATGATGAAAGTGAATTTATACATGTATAATTCATCTACCTTCACTCTTCGGCAATGTTCATTGTTTTAAAAAGCGATGATTAGAATTGGAATAAAACCTAAAAATATGATGAAAGTGAATTTATACATGTATAATTCATCTACCTTCACTCTTCGGCAATGTTCATTGTCTTAAAAAGCGATGATTAGAATTGGAATAAAACCTAAACATATGATGAAAGTGAATTTATACATGTATAATTCATCTACCTTCACTCTTCGGCAATGTTCATTGTTTTAAAAAGCGATGATTAGAATTGGAATAAAACCTAAACATATGATGAAAGTGAATTTATACATGTATAATTCATCTACCTTCACACTTCGGCAATGTTCATTGTTTTAAAAAGCGATGATTAGAATTGGAATAAAACCTAAACATATGATGAAAGTGAATTTATACATGTATAATTCATCTACCTTCACTCTTCGGCAATGTTCATTGTTTTAAAAAGCGATGATTAGAATTGGAATAAAACCTAAACATATGATGAAAGTGAATTTATACATGTATAATTCATCTACCTTCACACTTCGGCAATGTTCATTGTTTTAAAAAGCGATGATTAGAATTGGAATAAAACCTAAACATATGATGAAAGTGAATTTATACATGTATAATTCATCTACCTTCACTCTTCGGCAATGTTCATTGTTTTAAAAAGCGATGATTAGAATTGGAATAAAACCTAAACATATGATGAAAGTGAATTTATACATGTATAATTCATCTACCTTCACTCTTCGGCAATGTTCATTGTTTTAAAAAGCGATGATTAGTATTAGAATAAAACCTAAACATATGATTTAAGTGAATTTATACATGTATAATTCATCTACCTTCACTCTTCGGCAATGTTCATTGTTTTAAAAAGCGATGATTAGAATTGGAATAAAACCTAAACATATGATGAAAGTGAATTTATACATGTATAATTCATCTACCTTCACTCTTCGGCAATGTTTATTGTTTTAAAAAGCGATGATTAGAATTGGAATAAAACCTAAACATATGATGAAAGTGAATTTATACATGTATAATTCATCTACCTTCACTCTTCGGCAATGTTCATTGTTTTAAAAAGCGATGATTAGAATTGGAATAAAACCTAAACATATGATGAAAGTGAATTTATACATGTATAATTCATCTACCTTCACTCTTCGGCAATGTTCATTGTTTTAAAAAGCGATGATTAGAATTGGAATAAAACCTAAACATATGATGAAAGTGAATTTATACATGTATAATTCATCTACTTTCACTCTTTGGCAATGTTCATTGTTTTAAAAACCGATGATTAGAATTGGAATAAAACCTCAACATATGATGAAAGTGAATTTATACATGTATAATTCATCTAACTTCACACTTCGGCAATGTTCATTTTTTTAAAAAGCGATGATTAGTATTAGGATAAAACCTAAACATATGATGAAAGTGAATTTATACATGTATAATTCATCTACTTTCACTCTTTGGCAATGTTAATTGTCTTAAAAAGCGATGATTAGCATTGGAATAAAACCTAAACATATGATAAAAGTGAATTTATACACGTATAATTCATCTACCTTCACTCTTCGGCAATATTCATTGTTTTAAAAAGCGATGATTAGAATTGGAATAAAACCTAAACATATGATGAAAGTGAATTTATACATGTATAATTCATCTACCTTCACTCTTCGGCAATGTTCATTGTTTTAAAAAGCGATGATTAGAAATGGAATAAAACCTAAACATATGATGAAAGTGAATTTATACATGTATAATTGATCTACCTTCACTCTTCGGCAATGTTCATTGTTTTAAAAAGCGATGATTAGAATTGGAATAAAACCTAAACATATGATGAAAGTGAATTTATACATGTATAATTCATCTACTTTCACTCTTTGGCAATGTTAATTGTCTTAAAAAGCGATGATTAGCATTGGAATAAAACCTAAACATATGATAAAAGTGAATTTATACACGTATAATTCATCTACCTTCACTCTTCGGCAATGTTCATTGTTTTAAAAAGCGATGATTAGAATTGGAATAAAACCTAAACATATGATGAAAGTGAATTTATACATGTATAATTCATCTACCTTCACTCTTCGGCAATGTTCATTGTTTTAAAAAGCGATGATTAGAATTGGAATAAAACCTAAACATATGATGAAAGTGAATTTATACATGTATAATTCATCTACCTTCACTCTTCGGTAATGTTCATTGTTTTAAAAAGCGATGATTAGAATTGGAATAAAACCTAAACATATGATGAAAGTGAATTTATACATGTATAATTCATCTACCTTCACTCTTCGGTAATGTTCATTGTTTTAAAAAGCGATGATTAGAATTGGAATAAAACCTAAACATATGATGAAAGTGAATTTATACATGTATAATTCATCTACCTTCACTCTTCGGCAATGTTCATTGTTTTAAAAAGCGATGATTAGAATTGGAATAAAACCTAAACATATGATGAAAGTGAATTTATACATGTATAATTCATCTACCTTCACTCTTCGGCAATGTTCATTGTTTTAAAAAGCGATGATTAGAATTGGAATAAAACCTAAACATATGATGAAAGTGAATTTATACATGTATAATTCATCTACCTTCACTCTTCGGCAATGTTCATTGTTTTAAAAAGCGATGATTAGAATTGGAATAAAACCTAAACATATGATGAAAGTGAATTTATACATGTATAATTCATCTACCTTCACTCTTCGGCAATGTTCATTGTTTTAAAAAGCGATGATTAGAATTGGAATAAAACCTAAACATATGATGAAAGTGAATTTATACATGTATAATTCATCTACCTTCACTCTTCGGCAATGTTCATTGTTTTAAAAAGCGATGATTAGAATTGGAATAAAACCTAAACATATGATGAAAGTGAATTTATACATGTATAATTCATCTACCTTCACTCTTTGGCAATGTTAATTGTCTTAAAAAGCGATGATTAGCATTGGAATAAAACCTAAACATATGATGAAAGTGAATTTATACATGTATAATTCATCTACCTTCACTCTTCGGTAATGTTCATTGTTTTAAAAAGCGATGATTAGAATTGGAATAAAACCTAAACATATGATGAAAGTGAATTTATACATGTATAATTCATCTACCTTCACTCTTCGGTAATGTTCATTGTTTTAAAAAGCGATGATTAGAATTGGAATAAAACCTAAACATATGATGAAAGTGAATTCATACATGTATAATTCATCTACCTTCACTCTTCGGCAATGTTCATTGTTTTAAAAAGCGATGATTAGAATTGGAATAAAACCTAAACATATGATGAAAGTGAATTTATACATGTATAATTCATCTACCTTCACTCTTCGGTAATGTTCATTGTTTTAAAAAGCGATGATTAGAATTGGAATAAAACCTAAACATATGATGAAAGTGAATTTATACATGTATAATTCATCTACCTTCACTCTTCGGTAATGTTCATTGTTTTAAAAAGCGATGATTAGAATTGGAATAAAACCTAAACATATGATGAAAGTGAATTTATACATGTATAATTCATCTACCTTCACTCTTCGGCAATGTTCATTGTTTTAAAAAGCGATGATTAGAATTGGAATAAAACCTAAACATATGATGAAAGTGAATTTATACATGTATAATTCATCTACCTTCACTCTTCGGCAATGTTCATTGTTTTAAAAAGCGATGATTAGAATTGGAATAAAACCTAAACATATGATGAAAGTGAATTTATACATGTATAATTCATCTACCTTCACTCTTCGGCAATGTTCATTGTTTTAAAAAGCGATGATTAGAATTGGAATAAAACCTAAACATATGATGAAAGTGAATTTATACATGTATAATTCATCTACCTTCACTCTTCGGCAATGTTCATTGTTTTAAAAAGCGATGATTAGAATTGGAATAAAACCTAAACATATGATGAAAGTGAATTTATACATGTATAATTCATCTACCTTCACTCTTCGGTAATGTTCATTGTTTTAAAAAGCGATGATTAGAATTGGAATAAAACCTAAACATATGATGAAAGTGAATTTATACATGTATAATTCATCTACCTTCACTCTTCGGCAATGTTCATTGTTTTAAAAAGCGATGATTAGAATTGGAATAAAACCTAAACATATGATGAAAGTGAATTTATACATGTATAATTCATCTACCTTCACTCTTCGTCAATGTTCATTGTTTTAAAAAGCGATGATTAGAATTGGAATAAAACCTAAACATATGATGAAAGTGAATTTATACATGTATAATTCATCTACCTTCACTCTTCGGCAATGTTCATTGTTATAAAAAGCGATGATTAGAATTGGAATAAAACCTAAAAATATGATGAAAGTGAATTTATACATGTATAATTCATCTACCTTCACTCTTCGGCAATGTTCATTGTTTTAAAAAGCGATGATTCGAATTGGAATAAAACCTAAACATATGATGAAAGTGAATTTATACATGTATAATTCATCTACCTTCACTCTTTGGCAATGTTCATTGTTTTAAAAAGCGATGATTAGAATTGGAATAAAACCTAAACATATGATAAAAATGAATTTATACATGTATAATTCATCTACTTTCACTCTTTGGCAATGTTCATTGTTTTAAAAAGCGATGATTAGAATTGGAATAAAACCTAAACATATGATGAAAGTTAATTTATACATGTATAATTCATCTACCTTCACTCTTCGGCAATATTCATTGTTTTAAAAAGCGATGATTAGAATTGGAATAAAACCTAAACATATGATGAAAGTGAATTTATACATGTATAATTCATCTACCTTCACTCTTCGGGAATGTTCATTGTTTTAAAAAGCGATGATTAGAATTGGAATAAAACCTAAACATATGATGAAAGTGAATTTATACATGTATAATTCATCTACCTTCACTCTTCGGCAATGTTCATTGTTTTAAAAAGCGATGATTAGAATTGGAATAAAACCTAAACATATGATGAAAGTGAATTTATACATGTATAATTCATCTACCTTCACTCTTCGGCAATGTTCATTGTTTTAAAAAGCGATGATTAGAATTGGAATAAAACCTAAACATATGATGAAAGTGAATTTATACATGTATAATTCATCTACCTTCACTCTTCGGCAATGTTCATTGTTTTAAAAAGCGATGATTAGAATTGGAATAAAACCTAAAAATATGATGAAAGTGAATTTATACATGTATAATTCATCTACCTTCACTCTTCGGCAATGTTCATTGTCTTAAAAAGCGATGATTAGAATTGGAATAAAACCTAAACATATGATGAAAGTGAATTTATACATGTATAATTCATCTACCTTCACTCTTCGGCAATGTTCATTGTTTTAAAAAGCGATGATTAGAATTGGAATAAAACCTAAACATATGATGAAAGTGAATTTATACATGTATAATTCATCTACCTTCACTCTTCGGCAATGTTCATTGTTTTAAAAAGCGATGATTAGTATTGGAATAAAACCTAAACATATGATGAAAGTGAATTTATACATGTATAATTCATCTACCTTCACTCTTCGGCAATGTTCATTGTTTTAAAAAGCGATGATTAGAATTGGAATAAAACCTAAACATATGATGAAAGTGAATTTATACATGTATAATTGATCTACCTTCACTCTTCGGCAATGTTCATTGTTTTAAAAAGCGATGATTAGAATTGGAATAAAACCTAAACATATGATGAAAGTGAATTTATACATGTATAATTCATCTACCTTCACTCTTCGGCAATGTTCATTGTTTTAAAAAGCGATGATTAGAATTGGAATAAAACCTAAACATATGATGAAAGTGAATTTATACATGTATAATTCATCTACCTTCACTCTTTGGCAATGTTCATTGTTTTAAAAAGCGATGATTAGAATTGGAATAAAACCTAAACATATGATGAAAGTGAATTTATACATGTATAATTCATCTACCTTCACTGTTCGGCAATGTTCATTGTCTTAAAAAGCGATTATTAGAATTGGAATAAAACCTAAACATATGATGAAAGTGAATTTATACATGTATAATTCATCTACCTTCACTCTTCGGCAATGTTCATTGTTTTAAAAAGCGATGATTAGAATTGGAATAAAACCTAAACATATGATGAAAGTGAATTTATACATGTATAATTCATCTACCTTCAAACTTCGGCAATGTTCATTTTTTAAAAAAGCGATGATTAGAATTGGAATAAAACCTAAACATATGATGAAAGTGAATTTATACATGTATAATTCATCTACTTTCACTCTTTGGCAATGTTCATTGTTTTAAAAACCGATGATTAGAATTGGAATAAAACCTAAACATATGATGAAAGTGAATTTATACATGTATAATTCATCTACCTTCACACTTCGGCAATGTTCATTGTTTTAAAAAGCGATGATTAGAATTGGAATAAAACCTAAACATATGATAAAAGTGAATTTATACATGTATAATTCATCTACCTTCACTCTTCGGCAATGTTCATTGTTTTAAAAAGCGATGATTAGAATTGGAATAAAACCTGAACATATGATGAAAGTGAATTTATACATGTATAATTCATCTACCTTCACTCTTCGGCAATATTCATTGTTTTAAAAAGCGATGATTAGAATTGGAATAAAACCTAAACATATGATGAAAGTTAATTTATACATGTATAATTCATCTACCTTCACTCTTCAGCAATGTTCATTGTTTTAAAAAGGGATGATTAGAATTGGAATAAAACCTAAACATATGATGAAAGTTAATGTATACATGCATAATTCATCTACCTTCACTCTTCGGCAATATTCATTGTTTTAAAAAGCGATGATTAGAATTGGAATAAAACCTAAACATATGATGAAAGTTAATTTATACATGTATAATTCATCTACCTTCACTCTTCGGCAATATTCATTGTTTTAAAAAGCGAAGATTGGAATTGGAATAAAACCTAAACATATGATGAAAGTGAATTTATACATGTATAATTCATCTACCTTCACTCTTCAGAAATGTTCATTGTTTTAAAAAGCGATGATTCGAATTGGAATAAAACCTAAACATATGATGAAAGTGAATTTATACATGTATAATTCATCTACCTTCACTCTTTGGCAATGTTCATTGTCTTAAAAAGAGATGATTAGAATTGGAATAAAACCTAAACATATGATGAAAGTTAATTTATACATGTATAATTCATCTACCTTCACTCTTCAGCAATGTTCATTGTTTTAAAAAGGGATGATTAGAATTGGAATAAAACCTAAACATATGATGAAAGTTAATGTATACATGCATAATTCATCTACCTTCACTCTTCGGCAATATTCATTGTTTTAAAAAGCGATGATTAGAATTGGAATAAAACCTAAACATATGAACAAAGTTAATTTATACATGTATAATTCATCTACCTTCACTCTTCGGTAATGTTCATTGTTTTAAAAAGCGATGATTAGAATTGGAATAAAACCTAAACATATGATGAAAGTTAATTTATACATGTATAATTCATCTACCTTCACTCTTCGGCAATATTCATTGTTTTAAAAAGCGAAGATTGGAATTGGAATAAAACCTAAACATATGATGAAAGTGAATTTATACATGTATAAGTCATCTACCTTCACTCTTCAGAAATGTTCATTGTTTTAAAAAGCGATGATTCGAATTGGAATAAAACCTAAACATATGATGAAAGTGAATTTATACATGTATAATTCATCTACCTTCACTCTTTGGCAATGTTCATTGTCTTAAAAAGAGATGATTAGAATTGGAATAAAACCTAAACATATGATGAAAGTTAATTTATACATGTATAATTCATCTACCTTCACTCTTCAGCAATGTTCATTGTTTTAAAAAGGGATGATTAGAATTGGAATAAAACCTAAACATATGATGAAAGTTAATGTATACATGCATAATTCATCTACCTTCACTCTTCGGCAATATTCATTGTTTTAAAAAGCGATGATTAGAATTGGAATAAAACCTAAACATATGATGAAAGTTAATTTATACATGTATAATTCATCTACCTTCACTCTTCGGTAATGTTCATTGTTTTAAAAAGCGATGATTAGAATTGGAATAAAACCTAAACATATGATGAAAGTTAATTTATACATGTATAATTCATCTACCTTCACTCTTCGGCAATATTCATTGTTTTAAAAAGCGAAGATTGGAATTAGAATAAAACCTAAACATATGATGAAAGTGAATTTATACATGTATAATTCATCTACCTTCACTCTTCAGAAATGTTCATTGTTTTAAAAAGCGATGATTCGAATTGGAATAAAACCTAAACATATGATGAAAGTGAATTTATACATGTATAATTCATCTACCTTCACTCTTTGGCAATGTTCATTGTCTTAAAAAGCGATGATTAGAATTGGAATAAAACCTAAACATATGATGAAAGTGAATTTATACATGCATAATTCATCTACCTTCACTCTTCGGCAATGTTCATTGTTTTAAAAAGCGATGATTAGAATTGGAATAAAACCTAAACATATGATGAAAGTTAATGTATACATGCATAATTCATCTACCTTCACTCTTCAGCAATGTTTATTGTTTTAAAAAGCGATGATTAGAATTGGAATAAAACCTAAACATATGATGAAAGTGAATTTATACATGTATAATCCATCTACCTTCACTCTTCGGCAATGTTCATTGTTTTAAAAAGCGATGATTAGAATTGGAATAAAACCTAAAAATATGATGAAAGTGAATTTATACATGTATAATTCATCAACCTTCACTCTTTCGGCAATGTTCATTGTTTTAAAAAGCGATGATTAGATTTGGAATAAAACATAACATATGATGAAAGTGAATTTATACATTTATAATTCATCTACCTTCACTCTTTCGGCAATGTTCATTGTTTTAAAAAGCGATGATTAGAATTGGAATAAAACCTAAACATATGATGAAAGTGAATTTATACATGTATAATCCATCTACCTTCACTCTTCGGCAATGTTCATTGTTTTAAAAAGCGATGATTAGAATTGGAATAAAACCTAAAAATATGATGAAAGTGAATTTATACATGTATAATTCATCAACCTTCACTCTTTCGGCAATGTTCATTGTTTTAAAAAGCGATGATTAGAATTGGAATAAAACATAACATATGATGAAAGTGAATTTATACATGTATAATTCATCTACCTTCACTCTTTCGGCAATGTTCATTGTTTTAAAAAGCGATGATTAGATTTGGAATAAAACATAACATATGATGAAAGTGAATTTATACATGTATAATTCATCTACTTTCACTCTTTGGCAATGTTCATTGTTTTAAAAAGCGATGATTAGAATTGGAATAAAACCTAAACATATGATGAAAGTGAATTTATACATGTATAATCCATCTACCTTCACTCTTCGGCAATGTTCATTGTTTTAAAAAGCGATGATTAGAATTGGAATAAAACCTAAAAATATGATGAAAGTGAATTTATACATGTATAATTCATCAACCTTCACTCTTTCGGCAATGTTCATTGTTTTAAAAAGCGATGATTAGAATTGGAATAAAACATAACATATGATGAAAGTGAATTTATACATGTATAATTCATCTACTTTCACTCTTTCGGCAATGTTCATTGTTTTAAAAAGCGATGATTAGAATTGGAATAAAACCTAAACATATGATCAAAGTGAATTTATACATGTATAATTCATCTACCTTCACTCTTTCGGCAATGTTCATTGTTTTAAAAAGCGATGATTAGAATTGGAATAAAACCTAAACATATGATCAAAGTGAATTTATACATGTATAAGTCATCTACCTTCACTCTTCGGCAATGTTCATTGTTTTAAAAAGCGATGATTAGAATTGGAATAAAGCCTAAACATATGATGAAAGTGAATTTATACATGTATAATTCATCTACCTTCACTCTTCGGCAATGTTCATTGTCTTAAAAAGCGATGATTAGAATTGGAATAAAACCTAAACATATGATGAAAGTGAATTTATACATGTATAATTCATCTACCTTCACTCTTCGGCAATGTTCATTGTCTTAAAAAGCGATGATTAGAATTGGAATAAAACCTAAACATATGATGAAAGTGAATTTATACATGTATAATTCATCTACCTTCACTCTTCGGCAATGTTCATTGTTTTAAAAAGCGATGATTAGAATTGGAATAAAACCTAAACATATGATGAAAGTGAATTTATACATGTATAATTCATCTACCTTCACTCTTCGGCAATGTTTATTGTTTTCAAAAGCGATGATTAGAATTGGAATAAAACCTAAACATATGATCAAAGTGAATTTATACATGTATAATTCATCTACCTTCACTCTTTCGGCAATGTTCATTGTTTTAAAAAGCGATGATTAGAATTAGAATAAAACCTAAACATATGACGAAAGTGAATTTATACATGTATAATTCATCTACTTTCACTCTTTGGCAATGTTCATTGTTTTAAAAAGCGATGATTAGAATTGGAATAAAACCTAAACATATGATGAAAGTGAATTTATACATGTATAATTCATCTACCTTCACTCTTCGGCAATGTTTATTGTTTTAAAAAGCGATGATTAGAATTGGAATAAAACCTAAACATATGATGAAAGTGAATTTATACATGTATAATTCATCTACCTTCACTCTTTCGGCAATGTTCACTGTTTTAAAAAGCGATGATTAGAATTGGAATAAAACCTAAACATATGATGAAAGTGAATTTATACATGTATAATTCATCTACCTTCACTCTTCGGCAATGTTCATTGTTTTAAAAAGCGATGATTAGAATTGGAATAAAACCTTAACATATGATGAAAGTGAATTTATACATGTATAATTCATCTACCTTCACTCTTCGGCAATGTTTATTGTTTTCAAAAGCGATGATTAGAATTGGAATAAAACCTAAACATATGATCAAAGTGAATTTATACATGTATAATTCATCTACCTTCACTCTTCGGCAATGTTTATTGTTTTAAAAAGCGATGATTAGAATTGGAATAAAACCTAAACATATGATGAAAGTTAATTTATACATGTATAATTCATCTACCTTCACTCTTTCGGCAATGTTCATTGTTTTAAAAAGCGATGATTAGAATTGGAATGAAACCTAAACATATGACGAAAGTGAATTTATACATGTATAATTCATCTACCTTCGCTCTTTGGCAATGTTCATTGTTTTAAAAAGCGATGATTAGAATTGGAATAAAACCTAAACATATGATGAAAGTGAATTTATACATGTATAATTCATCTACCTTCACTCTTCGGCAATGTTCATTGTTTTAAAAAGCGATGATTAGAATTGGAATAAAACCTAAACATATGATGAAAGTGAATTTATACATGTATAATTCATCTACCTTCACTCTTCGGCAATGTTTATTGTTTTCAAAAGCGATGATTAGAATTGGAATAAAACCTAAACATATGATCAAAGTGAATTTATACATGTATAATTCATCTACCTTCACTCTTCGGCAATGTTCATTGTTTTAAAAAGCGATGATTAGAATTGGAATAAAACCTAAACATATGATGAAAGTGAATTTATACATGTATAATTCATCTACCTTCACTCTTCGGCAATGTTCATTGTCTTAAAAAGCGATGATTAGAATTGGAATAAAACCTAAACATATGATGAAAGTGAATTTATACATGTATAATTCATCTACCTTCACTCTTTCGGCAATGTTCATTGTGTTAAAAAGCGATGATTAGAATTGGAATAAAACCTAAACATATGATGAAAGTGAATTTATACATGTATAATTCATCTACCTTCACTCTTCGGCAATGTATATTGTTTTAAAAAGCGATGATTAGATTTGGAATAAAACCTAAACATATGATGAAAGTGAATTTATACATGTATAATTCATCTAACTTCACTCTTTCGGCAATGTTCATTGTTTTAAAAAGCGATGATTAGAATTGGAATAAAACCTAAACATATGACGAAAGTGAATTTATACATGTATAATTCATCTACTTTCACTCTTTGGCAATGTTCATTGTTTTAAAAAGCGATGATTAGAATTGGAATAAAACCTAAACATATGATGAAAGTGAATTTATACATGTATAATTCATCTACCTTCACTCTTCGGCAATGTTCATTGTTTTAAAAAGCTATGATTAGAATTGGAATAAAACCTAAACATATGATGAAAGTGAATTTATACATGTATAATTCATCTACCTTCACTCTTCGGCAATGTATATTGTTTTAAAAAGCGATGATTAGAATTGGAATAAAACCTAAAAATATGATAAAAGTGAATTTATACATGTATAATTCATCTACTTTCACTCTTTGGCAATGTTCATTGTTTTAAAAAGCGATGATTAGAATTGGAATAAAACCTAAACATATGATAAAAGTGAATTTATACATGTATAATTCATCTACCTACACTCTTCGGCAATGTTCATTGTTTTAAAAAGCGATGATTAGAATTGGAATAAAACCTAAACATATGATGAAAGTGAATTTATACATGTATAATTCATCTACCTTCACTCTTCGGCAATGTTCATTGTTTTAAAAAGCGATGATTAGAATTGGAATAAAACCTAAACATATGATGAAAGTGAATTTATACATGTATAATTCATCTACCTTCACTCTTTCGGCAATGTTCATTGTGTTAAAAAGCGATGATTAGAATTGGAATAAAACCTAAACATATGATGAAAGTGAATTTATACATGTATAATTCATCTACCTTCACTCTTCGGCAATGTATATTGTTTTAAAAAGCGATGATTAGATTTGGAATAAAACCTAAACATATGATGAAAGTTAATTTATACATGTATAATTCATCTACCTTCACTCTTTCGGCAATGTTCATTGTTTTAAAAAGCGATGATTAGAATTGGAATAAAACCTAAACATATGACGAAAGTGAATTTATACATGTATAATTCATCTACTTTCACTCTTTGGCAATGTTCATTGTTTTAAAAAGCGATGATTAGAATTGGAATAAAACCTAAACATATGATGAAAGTGAATTTATACATGTATAATTCATCTACCTTCACTCTTTCGGCAATGTTCATTGTGTTAAAAAGCGATGATTAGAATTGGAATAAAACCTAAACATATGATTAAAGTGAATTTATACATGTATAATTCATCTACCTTCACTCTTCGGCAATGTATATTGTTTTAAAAAGCGATGATTAGAATTGGAATAAAACCTAAAAATATGATAAAAGTGAATTTATACATGTATAATTCATCTACTTTCACTCTTTGGCAATGTTCATTGTTTTAAAAAGCGATGATTAGAATTGGAATAAAACCTAAACATATGATAAAAGTGAATTTATACATGTATAATTCATCTACCTACACTCTTCGGCAATGTATATTGTTTTAAAAAGCGATGATTAGAATTGGAATAAAACCTAAACATATGATGAAAGTGAATTTATACATGTATAATTCATCTACCTTCACTCTTTGGAAATGTTTATTGTTTTAAAAAGCGATGATTAGATTTGGAATAAAACCTAAACATTTGATGAAAGTGAATTTATACATTTTCTGTGTTCTTAAGAACAAAACTAATAAGCACTACAAGAATAATTCTATATTTAAAACATTCTAAAAATAATAGAAATGTAACTAAAACTAATGCAAAGCAACATTTATGATTTGCCAATTTATAAAGAAATAAATATGAAATCAATTTTTATTTCATAAATTTATAAACATTTACTAAATTATTAAAATATGCGAACGAATTATAAGTAAATCCTTATTATTTATTATTTTATAAAGTTTGAATAAGTTGGTATTTCGTCGATGTTTTGCCAACCATTCCTATAAACCATAGAAAAAATTAAAATGAATTCCAATATAAAATATAATTAATGAATAATATAAATAAACAATCTAATAAACAAATAACATTTATAATTGTTTTGTAAATTTTCAAGAACAAGAAAATAAATAAATTTACGTTGATATGCTTTAGTTTTATTGAAATTCTAATCATCACTTTTTAAAACTAATATAATTGTATTAAAATTAATTCAATGCAATATTTATCATTTACCATTTCATAAAGAAATAAATATGAAAACAAATTTTTATTCATAGATTTATAAACATTTACTCAATTATTAAAATATGGGCACCAACTATACGGAAATTCTTATTATTTGCCATTTTGTAAAGTTTGAATCAATTAGCATTCTGCCGATATTTTGCCAGCCATTCCAATAAATAAGATAATAAATAAACTGTGTTTATTATTTCTCAAGAACAAAGAAAATGTATAAAATTCACTTTCATATATTTAGGTTCCATCAGAATTCTAATCATAGCTTTTTTAAAACAGTAAACAATAAAAACCGTCTTTTTGAAAGTCCGTCTTATTGTGGGCACGTTCTTTCATGTTTACTGATTTTTTAATGGATTATCAACCATTTGTAGGTTATTTGAATTGTAAGAAAATTTCTTATTTTTTTCCAAAGATTTGTGTCCTCAAACGACGACAAACTCTTGTTGCTACTTTTGTGATGTCAACGAAGGAGACTGCGTCACTGTCAATGCTCATTGTAGTCGAGACTTTGTAATCAGATACAACTATAATATGCCGTTGAACAATATCGGTGTCAGACGGCTTCAAAAAGTACTCGTACTAATAGTACTTCGTATAGTGAATAGAGCAGAGAATAGCAGTCTCAATAATAATAAAATATAGAGAAGAAATGGTGATCCGTATAGTATAGAGGATAGACTAGAGATAGCGAACGTCATGCGAATTCTTCTATATATGCGTTTCCTCTATGTTTACGTGATCTACTTAGTTCAATAATGAGATCACCTGTGTTTTTCCCTGGCGATCAATGTTCAAACTCAAGTGTCAGCAGTGACACTTTATTCCTATATAACAGAAAGAATATTTCATTAACTGTTTTTAATAATAATAACGATTTTTCCATATACAAATATTTTTATACTTAGTATGAATTCATCTCCTCCCAATAGACTCCGGGGAGGAGATGAATTTATACCTTTCCCAATGGTATTTACGCATAAGTGAATGTAACGAACCCGACTAAAATTCGAACTTGGTTCTCCATTTTCTCATTCCAAACACCTGTCTATTACACTACCTGCACACCCCCAATGTACAGGATCAATGATCTCACTTCGAAGCCGTCTGTCAAACCCACGACTTCTTTTTTCCCGACAACATGAATTCAAGCGTGCTACTAGATTGGCATCTAGGTCCCACTATTTTACCGTTGAAATAGTTAAATATAACCTCCACTTCTATTTCAACAGTTTCTTTTCTCGCATTTACCCGCCTGTGGAACCCCTTCCGTTTACTTGCTTCTCTGGTAAATACGATCTTCAAAGATTTAAAGGCAACAGCAATCATCGTCTTCTATTTTCTTGAATCCCGTTCATCTTTTATCCTTTCTTCAATCCCCACCCCTTTACCAAGTCTTTTATCTCACTTTCACTCTCTGTGACCCCCCCACTGCGCACTAGTGGCATTCCCGCCTTGCTTAGGACGAAAGGATTAAAAAACTAAACCAGTAAGTACCTGACTCCCCCCGCTATCATCTACCTTTACAAGAGCCAGATTAGACCCAAAATGAAGTACTGCTGTCATATGTTGACAGACTCTGCCCAGTCGTCACTTTCCAGGCTCGAAAGAGTTCAAGTCGCTTCAGCGTCCTTGTAGGTGACTCATTATTTTCCACCTTACAACCCCTTTCCCACAGACGAAAGGTCACAAGCCTATCGCTGCTCTATTTCTGTTTCTATGGAATGTGTTCAGATGAACTATATTCCTTAGTTTCACCGCTTCTAATCCTCACGACTAAGACCCCACCCTCATGCTACGCGCATTGTAGCGAAACACCCTCATTCACTTTGTATTCCATTGGTGATTGCTGATAAGTTAATTTCACTCGAAGGAGGAACATCATTGTAAAAATAATCAAAACAAAAAGGTTCCAAGTTTGGATTATTTTAAGGCTAATGCGACTAAATTTTGAATTTTGCTGCTTGTGACTTTATGAGAATAAAGGGAATTCACTGGAGGAATTGCCCAGTTTAAAGTACTTAGGAGCAATCTTGTCCAAAGATGGTTCCTGCAACTCGGAAATCCGCACACAGATTGACGCAGCAATGGCAACGATGACCAAATTGACAAGAATATGGAGGAGCAAAATCAGCTTTCAAAGTCCAGACTATACAAATCGCTGCTAGTCACCATTCTCCAAAATGGATGTGAAACATGGACGCTGTTGGCAGAAACTGAGAGAAGGATCCAAGCGTTCGAGAAGAAATGCAGGAGAAAACTCCTTGGTATTTTCTATTGGGAACAATAAAAGAAAACAATGAGTTTGTGCGGAAAAAGGTTGAAAGTTTAGTGGGACACCACAACCTCTTCTCGTCACTGTCAAACGGTGAAAAATGGCGTGGTTTGGACACATTACAAGGCATGACAGCCTGTGCAAGACCATCATGCAAGTCACCGTTGAAGATGAACGGAGGAGAGGTTTGCTTTGGTTTAGTTTGTTTTACGGCATATCAACCTCAATGGGTTATTTAATGCGGACAAAATGTTTATTGCTGGTAATATTTTGTTTTGTCAAAAATCTATTTCTGGTAATATTTTTCCTTCAAAAATGTTTGTTTGGTTTGGTTTGGTTTGTTTTACGGCATACCAACTTCGTTGGGTTATTTAATGTCAACAAGTTTTTTTTTCCAGGTAATATTTTTGTTTTGTTAAAAATCTATTCCTGTTAATATTTTTTCCTCAAAAATGTATTCCTGGTAATAGTTTTTCCTGAAAAATTTATTTTTGGTAGTAATTTTTTTTATAAAGTATTTCTGTTATTAAAACCTATTTTTACACTTTCCTAATGCTTTTAACCTCAGTTTAGTGG
Source organism: Acanthosepion esculentum (assembly GCA_964036315.1). Taxonomy (NCBI): domain Eukaryota; kingdom Metazoa; phylum Mollusca; class Cephalopoda; order Sepiida; family Sepiidae; genus Acanthosepion; species Acanthosepion esculentum. The sequence continues at coordinate 133,238,956 of OZ038484.1, read as the reverse complement.
TTAACTATTTGCCCATAGCTGGGATCCTAACAGCTTCTACCACCCCGGGTCAGGGTGGACCTGGGAACACCAGCAATTAAGAGGTGGTTCTACGCTCCTTAAAATCTCCTGATCAGAGGCCTTGCTGTTCGACATAGTTTATCCTCATACCCAGGACGGGAACATAGGAAATGACGCCAACGCAAAAACTGGTTGCACAAAATGGACAGGTATGACTGTACCAGAATTGCTGATGGTTGCCGTTAACAGACCGTTGTGGAAAAGAGTTAGTGTGGCTTCTGCAATCGGATCCGCCCTACGATTACAAAAGTCTAGGTGGGGACGATGATGATGATGATGCTGATGATGACTTTATGAGCTTATGTTTAAAACAAATTTGAGTAACTTGGGATATGAATGGATAGAAAGTCAGTTCAGAATTTAGTAGCGCTAGGTTTTGAACTGTTACTCAATTCGTTACTTGTCCCCAAATCTGTTAACTGTGCTTGCAGATCATCAATAATGACCGGCAACTCGTTTTTTTTCTATCCTAAGCGGAATTTAGTTACAATTTTTGGGAGAGGGCGCATCGTCTGACGTGATCAACAGTTTGAACAAAGCCAGTACGCTCAAACAATCGGACATGATGTGCGAGAAGAACCAGCAAATGTCTACCCACTTTCACGTAGAAGGCTTGGTATGGTATGATCTACAAGTACTTTTCAAAGGTGCCGCACGCTAAAATCGCCTCTCCAAGCTGATAACATCTAGTAGCTTTTCAGACAAATCAATCATGTAATTTCTAATCCGGGTCTCATGATCAGAAAGCGGACAATCTAACCACTTGCCCACGCGCCCAATCTTCAATACTTTATTAACCAGCAAGTGGATGCTATATAGGGTTCAGTTTTGTTTTGCAATCAGTTTATAGATAGATCACCTACTTTATGCCGTAATAGATTCTATGCATTTCTAAACTCTAAAAAACAACCTCCTGAGCATGACCATAATTTTGTTTTAAAAAATGTTACTTTAATTAAGAAAGAAAGCAAATTACTATGGCGAAGATATATAGAAAATGCACTGATTACTAAATCATCCACAGAATATTTATCACCCGCAGTAAATATGTTATCCACAATAAATTTGTGTCAATTTGGCATCCACTGTAAATTTGTGTCAATTTGTCATCCACACTAATTTTGAGTAAATTTGTCATCCACAGTAAATGTGTGTAAATCTTTCATCCTCAGTAAATTTTTGTCCCCCACATTTCATCTTTGTTGGCAAATCTTCTGTTGTCACAATGTGGTCTACTTGAAAATAAAAACGATAAAAACAAAAAACAAACGGGATGGGAACTGTATGGGATCAAGTAGACTGTCTGTCCCGAAACGTTTGATGGATAAGCCTTTAAAACTTAAAAAAATTTGAAACCCCTAAATTCAAAATTTATCTCTCCCACATCTTCAACACTTGACATCAGTACATAACTATAACAAACACGCGCGTTTATATCCCTCCTCCCCCACTCACATATAATTCCATCAATAAAAAACATCCCCATAGTTCGATGAAGTCTTTCTAGAGATTCTTTTCCACTTTGTCATTGAAGTGCGTGACATTTCTCTGTTCTATATAAACATATTGATGACAATTGCCAAGTTTTGAAAGTATGTATAAGTTTTGAATTTTGTGATTGAAACTTTTGGGGCTTCGTTTAAAATAAGCTGGGCTTCTATCTGCTTCCTTTAAGACATGAAGGATCATGGCTCTCCACAAGCTTTTACTTGTTGTGCTTCTTAGCAGTTTTTCTGCCTTTGCTAAGGTCCCAGTTCTGCCATCCATTCACGGATCGTTTAGTAAATGGCTTGCTGCCTTTCCCTAGATCTCTTACCCTCAATAAGCCCGTGAGGATAAAGTTTTCCAAACCCTCACTCCAAATTATTTGTCCAAGGAATTTCAGCTGAATTTTCAGATTCTGAATAGAAGTGCTCTTGTTGTTGCCAGTTTCTTTAAGCCTTACTTTTTGGTAACTTGCTCCGTTCATGGAATTTTGTGTAACCTTTTATAGAACCACATTTCTGCGGACACTATTTTTCCATCCCTTAGGAGACTGTCCAGTATTCACTGCCATATAGGAGGATGATCTTATGTAAAGGCTTAGTACTCTTTCCTTTGTTTCTGTTGCTTCAAGTCTCTTCTTCATCTGTGAGGTGATTGTCCAGTATTCACTGCTATATAGGAGGAATGATCTTATGTAAATTCTCAGTGCTGTTTTCTTTGTTTCTGTTGCTTCAAGTCTCTTCATCTGTGAGAAGATCGTCCATTATTCACTGCCATATAGGAGGATTGATCATATGTAAATTCTCAGTACTCTTTCCTTTGTTTCTGTTGCTTCAAGTCTCTTCTTCATCTTTGAGCTGATTGTTCAGTATTCACTGTCATATAGGAGGAATAATCTTATGTAAAGGCTTAGTACTCTTTTCTTTGTTTCTGTTGCTTCAAGTCTCTTCTTCATCTCTGAGGATATCGTCCAGTATTCAATGCCATATATGATGGATAGAATAAATATTATATAGCAATCCAGATTCTTTTCTTTGTTTCTAACGATGTTTTTCCGTTTCTCAACACCTTGTCTAGCTTTGGGAATGCTTCTTTTGCTAACCCAATGCGTGTTCGGATCATGGTGTCGCTTTTTCCAACCTCTGATATTTGAACGTCTGCACCGGCTTGATGTTCATATCTCCAATTCGTAACTCACATCTTGGGTATTTTCTCTTGCTGATGACCATACTCTGTTTTCTTGTAGGTGAAAGCTACCCCCTTTTTTTCTCTTTCTTCTATCCCCTCGTCTAAGAGGTCCTGGAGTTTCCTGTCCATGTCGGCCATCAACAAATTGTCATCTGCGTCTAAATTAGGTTATTAATAGGAAAAAAGTCAATTGAAAATTTAGAGGCACCGTATTTTTAAATGTTACCAAATTTTCTACTTGTGGTGCAATCTGTTAATTCTGCTTGTAGATCATCAATACTTCATTACGATCAATACTTTATTAAAATCAATACTTTATTAAAATCCATACTTGATTAAAATCTATTGAATATTAAGTAGGAGGGCCAGTTTTATTTTACTTCTTAGTTATAAACAAATCTACCCGTTTTGCCATATTAGTTTCTATTCATTTATCTCCTCTATAAAACATACTTGATGGAAGGGTTGCCATTCTTGTCTACTTTTTATAGTATGACTAAATTTTGATTTTCGCTACTTGAAACTTGGGGTTATGTTTAAAATAAGCCGAGATAATTTTGGTTATTGATGGGAAGAAAGTCAATTGAAAATAGATCAATCCAAGGCTCTCAGATTTAGCCAAATTTGTTACGTTTTTGCTTCTTTCTTCAAAATTCTATTTGAAACTCTCTTTATTTTCTTACTGTTTTCTACTAGATTCCCAACGTAAGCAAAATCTTTCACTTCTTCTGATTTTCCCTTATTGTTGTTGTTGTTCTTCTTCTTCGTTTTCTTCTGTCTCCTCCTCCTCCTCCTTTTTACTTCCTCCTCCTCTTTCTTCTTCTTCTTCTTCTTCTTCTTCTTCTTCTTCTTCTTCTTCTTCTTCTTCTTCTTCTTCTTCTTCTTCTTCTTCTTCTTCTCCACCTTATCCTCTTTCTTCTTCTTTTTTCTTCGTTCTTCTTCTTCTTTTCCTTTCCACTCTTTCTTCTTCTCCTTCTTCTTCGTTTTCTTCTTCCTCCACCTCCTTCTTCCTTCCTCCTCCTCTTTCTTCTTCTACTTCATCCTCGCCCACCTCCTCCTCCTCTTCTTTTTTTTTTTTTTCTTCTTCTTCTTCTTCTTCTTCTTCTTCTTCTTCTTCTTCTTCTTCTTCTTCTCTCCTGATAAATTCCCTGTCCTTTGCAGCTCTTAGTAAGTTTTTTTTTTTTTTGTTATCCGTCCCAATCTCCATTATGCCATAGATTTACACAAGTTCGTCAGCTAGGGCCCAATTCTAGGTCTATTCAGGTTCGTTGTATTCACTTACTCGCAAATGTTCTTAGGAAAATAATGAATCCATCTTTTCTGCCCCTAGCTATGGGTTAATTTGTAAGACTTGTATTAATAAATCATTATTATTTTCAAATATATTCTTAAAATGTTATGGAAAAGTTGATAATCCAGAAAAACAAATCAATGAAACCATAGTTTGGAATTCATAGTCGTACTTCTTCTAATTTATCTGCCACTTACTCTTTGGGAAGCCAGTTTACCCTATTATTTAATCCATAGCTGGTGGGAGAAGAGATCAACTCGTGCTTTTAGCAAGATCCTTAGTAGACAGCAGAAAATTGGAACACAACTCCCTGATTCCACTTTTTTGTGATTATAAGCATTACAACAACTGCACATCAACGGCATCACACTAAGTAAGGCGATAATGCCACTAAGATGCAATGGGGCGACTGGAAGTGAAAGGGAAGGAAAAGACTTTAGAAGGAACCGGAAATCCGATAATAGCATAAATTTCAGAGTTTAGGTGGAGATGTTAGAAGTACAAAATTGAACTGGATTTTAGAAGGAATCGGAAACCCAATCCTAAACAAGACAGAAAGGATAAACTTCTACTTCTGTTCAAAAGATCCAAGCCCTATTTTCACTGATGTACACCCATAACCTTTAGACAATTTCGCGCTCAAAGAATCGACCCAGGAAGCCCATGTTAAAAGACCTGATATTGCTGACACCGTACAAAAGAAATTGTAAAATTGAGATGAAACGGAATTAGATTCTTCTCACGCTTTTGGCAACATACTAATAACCTCGAAAATCTGGATGCATCAGTCAAGAAATCTGCCAGACAATCTGGTTATTAATTGATATTAACTCCCTTTTATAACTGAAAACGAATAAAAACGAATAAATTTTGAAATGAAGTCAATATCTGATTGCATTGTATTGGAGACTTCATCTTCGTGATTTGTAAAAAAAAAGGGAAATAATTGCTAGAAATTAATTTGAATATTTTTTAAGTTTTTAATTAATCTAATTTTATCCATTTCAGTTTCAAATAGTGACAAAAGGGAAGATCCGTCACGGTTTTATTTTTTATTAATTATACAAGGATAGATCATTAAAATGCAATTCAACTTGCGGCAATTTTACAAATTACTAAAACTTATTGATTTTTTCTTTTCTGTCATTAACAAAACGAAAATTCAAATATGAATGGTGTTAATGTAATAATTAATATCCATACGATGTGTTCTGTGTCTCAGAATGATCTATCTATCTATCTATCTATCTATCTATCTATCTATCTATATTAGCCTTCTCAAGTGTTTTCTATCTATCTATCTATCTATCTATCTATCTATCTATTTTAGCCTTCTCAAGTATTTTCTATCTATCTATCTATCTATCTATCTATCTATCTATCTATCCATCTATTTTAGCCTTCATATGTGTCTTCTATCTATCTATCTATCTATTTAGCCTTCTCAAGTGTTTTCTATCTATCTATCTATCTATCTATCTATTTAGCCTTCTCAAGTGTTTTCTATCTATCTATCTATCTATTTTAGCCTTCTCATGTGTTTTCTATCTATCTATCTATTTTAGCCTTCTCAAGTGCTTTCTATCTATCTATCTATCTATCTATCTATCTATCTATCTATCTATCTATCTATCTATTTTAGCCTTCTCAAGTGTTTTCTATCTATCTATCTATCTATCTATCTTTTTTTACCCAGGAGCTTATGAAATTCTATTTTCTGATTTTGTTTTTCCATTTTCATTTCGGCCCCCTTTTGATCAAATTTAAATGTTCTTCCTTATCCCATCCAATTCAATCTCTTCTACTCTTTCTCCAAGCAATTTCAGATCCTATTATGAATGAACAAATCAATTCTGTTACAAAAGTCTCCTCTCTGGTCTTTGGGCGTCAACAATTTTTAAGTAACAAAAGAGAACTAATATTGTAATTTTTCGGGAACACTGGAATATTTTCGAGAGGTTTCTTTCTCTTTTGAAAATGAAAAAAATAGAAGTCCGATGTTTATTAATACAAAACTGAATCGTACTATTAATAAAAAATACCAGCAAATATCTTTTTCATTTAATTTAGTAATAAATGATTAATCACGACACTCGGGTCTCATTTGAAAGTTACAAGTTGAAAGATGTTTATTAACCAAAAGTTCAATATCAGCTCTAAACACACAAAAACCTAAAAACATCAAAATCAGTTTTGTTGTTTATTTTCGTTCAAAACCTACAAAATCGCCATTGCTTTCGCTATCTCTTGCTAAGGGATTTTATCGTTGGATTCCATATTATGATCAAAGAGAATTTTGTTCTCGATCCCATCTATTGTGTAAATATATCTTCTTAATCACTCTCTTAATCACTCTCTCATTTCTTATTTTTTGCTCTCCAAGAATTTTTCACAATCGCGTATAGCCTAGAAAGCAACGCCCTTTTTATCAGCCACTTAAGTTCGTAGCAAAAAACATCCTGTTGTTACATTTCTTCATCCTTAAAGCCTTAAAGAGTTTATAAATGGTAGCCACTGAAAAACTGAAGGGTATGAAAAAATATTTGGGTAAAAAACAAAAAATCAGTAATGTCAGCTAATGGTTGTTGGGACTTAAGAAATATCTGTTTTAAGATTTCTATTAAGTATAATTAAAATGTATTTCAGTGCAGCATAAAAGCAAGTGACAACATGAGATAAAGCTGAAAGATTTATCGCGTAAGGGAATTAGATTGCTCCGAAAATCATCGTTAAAACTCTTTTTGGTGGAAGGCGGGGGTATTCGCGCAACCATTATAGGCAACTATCTCCACCTCTAAATTTCCTGTGCTAAACGCAATCAAATATATTTAATCAAAATTAAAAACATTCTTCATTTTGCTATCTTCTTTTTGTGCCGTTTCTAAATAATAATTAAACAGACTATTATTTGTAGGTGGGGTTGTATCTCAGCTACGAATTCCAGAGGTTGATCATCGAGGGTATTGGTTTGTTCATTTACAAGCCAAAACACCTAAGCTTTTTCCAGACGAGTATAATTACTCATATATATATATATATATATATATATATATATATATATATATATATATATATATATATATATATATATATATATATATATATATGCAGAAATATAGTCTTAAAGTGTGCTATATTTATGGGGTAAAGTGCTGAATATCAGAGATAGAGCGTGTGTAAATATAAAAGTGGACATGGAAGTCAGCACTTAGAAGCGACAGTCTGTTTCATGCTAGTGCAATCGCCTGACGATTGCACTAGCATGAAACAGACTGTCGCTTCTAAGTGCTGACTTCCATGTCCACTTTTATATTTATATATATATATATATATATAAAGACATTTTTATGTTTAACATTCTTTTTATAGATAGAAGTATTTAAGTAAATGCTCTGTTTTTATAATAAACATTGTTAAATAACATTTACCGGCCTGAATGTCCGAGAAATTTTCATAGAAAATATTCGTCCTCGACCGGATTCGAACCTGTATCCTATACGGAACCGTCATATAGCCTGACGTGCCTTAACCGCTTCGGTCACTAAGGATCGTTCGGTTGGCAAGCAAGAAAGAAAAAAAAAAGAATGTTAAACATATAAATGTCTTTAAATAATTGTCGGACTTTATCCGTTTCATAATGTGTGACGTCATTTGTTTACATTTGATACGCCGTGAGCAGTTATGAATGTACGTGAGCGATTCATGGAAGATTGAAGTTTATAAGCAGTAAATTCGACCTTTGATTATTGTGGTGAAGGCTTTGTGCAGAACCAACCACACTTTTTGAAGAGCCGAATATATATAAATATATATATAATTGACACCAAATCGGTTGGGTTTTGATCCGGCCTTGAAACATTCGGTTGTCTAGTCGCACTGAGGAGCTGTGATACAACGAAACAATACTGTCTGCGAATGACATATATAAATATATATACATCAGTGACAATGCAGCGTTCGCATTCTCTATATCTATAAATGTTGTATCTGATTGATATGGAGCAAACTTACCCGAAAATATAAAAAAAAGCAACACACACTCACGTGCGCGCACACACACTCACGTGCGCGCACACACACATATTTATATGTGCATATATACTTTATTTCCGTAGAGTGTTTAATATCGAGAATAAACCTTTGGAAACATCAGTCTCAATTGTTTTTCGTCATAAGCAATCGTTATGTATAAAGGTAGAAAGGCTGATACTTTGATCATAGATGACTTTGATTTATATTGCAAAAGTCTACGAATGCCTTCAGTTGAGTCATGGTAGTGCCCTATTCTAGTACAGTTTCTTAGTTACTTAAATTCCTGTGTAAAATTAAACGCTGATACGCGTATGAAAGTAGTTAAAAGCGAGTAAACATGCCCTCATTCAAATGTGCAATATCACGATTAAAAGGAAGGAGACTCGATTTAAAACCCTGAGAATTGTGTATGCATTTTTGTATGTCTTGCGTACATCTACTGTTTAAACGTATGTCAAGAACAGTCACTACTATTTGATAGATCTCATATTTGAGAAGGAACGAGAAAACGTCGAGGACTAGATATTGAATTCCAAACTATCTGTGACTTATGTCCATATGACGTTCAAAACCCGTTCTCATACGATAGGAATACAAGATGCTGGACGCTTGAAGATGCGGGTGGTGCAATGGATAACATCTCGAATTTAAATTCCAGTCGGTATCGGTCTATATTTTTGAGATGAGGTATTATGTACATTATTTACATTATTCGGACTATTGTCCTCATCTTTGTCGCCATATTTATTACAACGTTTCGGCCGTGGTACTCTCCGGCCTTCTTCAGGTGGTTGGAATGTCGAATTGAACCCTTTATTTCACTCACTGGGGTAGACTGTTCTAGTTCCACGTGTCATGTTTAATGGATGTCAGTTATCAGTTATCTCCTGTTAATTTCCCTCTGAAAGTTCTCCACTGCCTTAACCAGGTATTGAACTCACTCTTTGGGTCCTGTCACTGGATCTAACTAACGCCATTATCCACTGTGCCATGTGTCAAGGGAAAAACATTACGTCTTATTATCCAGAACATTTAAAGGGTTCAGTTCGATATTCCAACCACCTGAAGAAGGCCGGAGCGTACAACGGCCAAAACGTTGTAATAAATATGGCGACAAAGATGAGGACAATAGTCCGAATAATGTAAATAATTCCAATCGGATTTGCTAAATTCATTTACGCGTAAATACACTTGGGGAAAACATGAATCCACATCGTCTCCTCCAAATTATGGGTTAAGTAGTAAGACTTGTATCATTTTACCATTATTATCTCCAAAACAAGACTAAGAAATTTTTACAATATAAAAATATTTCTTGGCTTTAAATAACCTGAAATACCGTAGAAACCAAATCAATCAATCAACCCTGGGAAAAGTATAAATCCACATCTTCTCCCTAAGCTATGGATTAAATAGTAAGACTTGTATAAGAAACTCGTTATTATCTACGAGACATTATCACAATCCAAAAATATGATCCAGCTTCAAATAACTTGGAAAAGGTTAATAAGATATGAAAAACAAATCTCTCTCTCTCTCTCTCTCTCTCTCTCTCTCTCTCTCTCTCTCTCTATATATATATATATATATATATATATATATATATATATATATACACACACACACACATATATATATATATATATATATATATATATATATATATGTTTTAGATATGCTCATTTTAGGGTATTTTTGGAGGTACAGATATATATATAGTAAAGGTAATAAATCCGTTGGTATATAATCTAAGTAGATCCTAGAAATAACAATTATTAAAACTGATCCACAAAAAGACTTCAATGTATTTATTATTACAGAGCAAATAAATTAGTACGTAAAAATTCAAAATTACCTCATATGGAGAACAGACCTATTTCAACCGATGAAAACTTCGTCAGTCTTATTCAACCCCGCTATATAGACCGAGTTCGTGTCGGAATGAGAAATGTAACTGTGACAGTTGTCGAAAAACAGAATTTATCCATTTCAATGTTTGAGACAGAAAGAAAGGCACGAAACAGTGGTCAGGGGAGGGGCAGGTATTAGCCTTAAATGGAAGTGGTTTTGTAAAATTAACCTTATGACATTAAATTGGGATTATATGAAGAATGAAGTGTTAATATGAAATATATTAAATAAAATTATATAGATAAGGTTAAGTTTAAAAAATCCATGTTCATACTTAGAACACTCTTCCAAAGATAAATTATACTTAAAAGTAAAATATTTTTTATAAATTTAAAAATAAGTAATATTTAGAAAATTTCTATTAAAATTAAGTAAGATTATATTTTAAAAACTTTATAAAAATGTAGGAAAGTGGAAAAATTTTTCGTGATGCATTTCGTCGGTAACAAATTTTGTCAGACGAGGTTCCTAAAGGACGAGACGCGTCGCACGAAAACTTTTCTCCACTATGTCATACAGGACATTATAGTAGTAAACCCAAAAATCACCAATTACCTCATATGGGGTATGAATTTATTTCAACCGACGAAAAGTTCGTCAGTCTTATTCAACCTCAGTATACAGACTGATTTGCGTCGGAATTTGAAATTTAACTGTGACAGCATTCGAGAAATTGATACAGAATTTATCCATTTCAATGTTTCAGTCAAACGAAAGGAACAAGCCAGTAGTTAGGGAAGGGGGAAGATATTAGATATTAAAGGGAAGAGGTTTTATAAAATTAACCTTATGACATTAAAATGGGATTATATGAAGAATGAAGTGTTAATATGAAACTAAGAGAAGAACGAAAAGAGTTTTATATATATATATATACATATATATATATATATATATATATATATATATATATATATATATATTAAATAAAAACAGACCACTTTAAGGTTCTATATAATAAATTATTTCAACACAGCCCTTTTAAATGACCGCGGATCATAAGATTTTATTTCCAAAGGTTGAAACGAAATATATATATATATATATATATATATATATATATATACTTTATATTTCTTTTCGATTAATATCAGTATGCATTTGTAACGAACTGAAATCTGTGTTAATCTAAGGACTTGTCGCCATCGTTACAAATTTGCGAAAACATGTCTAAAGCTAATGAATCTACTTTTGCTTTTTAAACGTTACATTCAAATTCATCGCTTTACTGCCAAATATGAAGTAAACTTAATTATACATACAATCAGAAAGAGACAGTTGAAATTTTCTGGATCGTATAACGAAGGAAGTGGGTAAACTTCTTGGACACATAATCAGGAAGGAGGGAAAGTTTGATAAAAATGGTTTTAACGTAGAAGGCCGTGCTTTTATCTTTCAAACATAATTCACCTCATTGCAATACAGAAGCTGAAGGCATTTACAATGGGTAATGTGTGCCATACCAATATGGAGAGCTGCAGCAAGATATCTCACCATAAGATAGAGTTCAAGGAGAATTGGTTTCATGACTTTTGCAAGGTAATCTGTGCGAAAAGAATACAAACAATTTTTCGGGATTTGATCTCAGTTCGTCGTTTTCCATTTTTCACGATCATAGCCGTTAAGCCGCAAAACAAACTCGCCTTTAAGCGATTTTCTAAACGAAGCTCAGATGCGACAGGCGGTCGAAAGTGTAGAGTACCCTGTGAGGACCGAACCCATTACTCAGCCGCAATTGATCAAGCGAGACAAGATTGCTAACTATTACACCAGACACCGTCTTTATCATAGCTATCTATATTTCTTCCTTCAATCTTCCTATCTTTATTTGTTTGCTTGATATTTATGCATATTCTTTCTTTTTTTCTGTCCAGAAAACAATGAATATTGTCCGAGTGACCTTTTCAGAACTTCAAATCCTTTCGAAATATCCGCGCTATTCTTTACTGTAAAATCCATATTCGCCATCGGATTCTTATTTGTTGTACCATTCTTGAGTGGAATCTTCTTAGAATGGATAAAGAGAAGGAAGGACTGAGAAAATTGCATCGAAATAATTTAACGTGTATATTTGCCGGAAACAAATATTATCTGGCAAACATTGGAGTCGATGTTGACCCATTCATATTTTTGGAAAAAAATATTCATATCATGGAGAGTATACTACTTTTTACATGCTAATTTAAAGTTTTTTTTTCTTCTTTTTTTTATATATGACAGGCTAAAAAGGTCAAAACAATACGAAAAGAATACTTTAGAAGGAACAGACGCTACGTCTTCAAGGTTGGACATAAAAAGCTTTTGGCGAAGAAATCTTTAGTCATCAGATTCAGAGAGAGTCGGAGAATTTACATTATGCAAGCAAACTGCGTTCACTACTGGAGGCATAGACGTTTATATATAATGGCATGAAACACTCACACAGACACACAGACACACACATACATACATATATATATATATATATATATATATATATATATATATATATATATATATATATATATATTAGTACATAAAACAATCCCAAATTACCTCATGTGGGGAATAGAACTATTTCACCCAACGAAAACATCGTCAGCCTTATTCTCATAGACTGAGATCGTGTCAGAATTTTAAAATTTAACTGTGACAGCTGTCGAAAAAATTAATACAGAATTTATCCATTTCAATGTTTCAGTCAGACGAAAGGTACAAGGCAGTGATCAGGGGAGGGTGGATAAGATATATAAGATATATTTAATAAATTAAAAATAAGTTATATTTAGATAATTTATATTAAAATTAAGTAAATTTTATATTTTTGATTTTATTGTGTACTGCTATTTATTTGTTCTGTAATAATAAATACATTGAGGTCTTTCTCTGGGTCAGTTTTAATATTTTATATTACTGGGATCCACTTGGATTATATACCGACGAATTTATTACCATTAATATATATATATAATATATATATATATATATATATATATATATATATATATTTAAAAGAAAAACAGACCACTTTAAGGCTCCATATAATAATTTATTTCGCCAAGCCCTTTATTAAAGGCCACTGACTCATCAGACTCCACTTCCAACAACAAATTCCAAAATGTGGTGATAGTTCTATTTCAACCGGCGAAAACACCGGTGTATAGACTGAGTTCATGTAGGAATAAGTCACAGTTAAATTTCTGATTCCCACACGAACTCAGACTGACGAAGTGTTTTCGTCGGTTGAAATAAGCTTATTCCTCATATGAGGTAATTTTGGATTTTGTCGTGTACTACAATTTATTTGCTCTGTAATAATAAATACATTGATCTCTTTCTCTGGATCAATTTTATTATTTTATATTACTGGGATCCACTTAGATTATATACCAACGGCTTTATTACCTTTACTATATATATATATATATATATATATATATATATATATATATATATATATATATATATGTCTCTCTCTCTCTCTCTCTCTCTCTCTCTCTCTCTCTCTCTCTCTCTCTGTGTTTATAACTATAGGGAAACTGTAATAGTTGCCGACGCGTTTCATCCAATGTGGACTTTCTCAAGGCAAAAAGTGAAATGAATTTATTTAAATAAAGTAACTAATAATAACAAAAACAAAATGTCCTCAGCAACTGGAAGAATTTAGAGAAGGCTGTTTTCATACTGTTAACAGAAAATTACGTCATATGGGTGAGACTAGAAATTTAAAGAATAGCATCTTTTGCGGAAGAAAACACACTGATTTGGAAATTCTTGTAAAAATCAAATAATTCTTGGACTTTAATTAAACTCCCAGGAATTATTTACAAAGGAGTTAAATTATTTTTGACATTTTCTTTAGAAAATCTTGATAATATATATATATATATATATATATATATATATATATATATATATATATATATATATATATATATATATATATATCCACATTAGGCGTTTCTTGTCCAAAGTAACTAATAGCAACGGCGAGAATCGAAACATAAACAATAATATTAATATTTTCTATAAAAATCAGATGAACGATAACTACAAACAGGATGAATGCCGAATGAATAACATTCTAAAAAAATACATAGCACCAGTTGATAATAGTAAAAAAATTAGATTAATTATTTATTATAAAAAATTTAAAACTTGTAACCTTATAGTTAAAAATAATAATTCACCTCCTACAACAAAATTAAATAGAGCAAATATTATTTACGAATTCAAATGTCCATTAAGGAATTGTATTCCTCAAGAATCAACTTTCGTAAATAATTATATAGGCCACACTACAAATCGTTTAACACGCAGATTAACCCTACACCTTTCTGACAATAGCTCAATTAGATCTCATTTAAATATTCATGGAGACCTACCGGACACTATTCGGAATATACTTGTCGACAACACTAATATAATAGCATCATCCACTTGCAAAAAAAGGCTAAAAATAATGGAAGCCTTACTTATAAAATTAAACAAACCAACCCTTAATAATATTAACTTTGAACATGGACATAATATCTTGACCGTGTTTTGAAACAAAAAAATGAATCACTTTATAAAAACACACACAAACTATTTCTAATTCTAACAGTTGAAATATAATCCTTGATAATGGCTAAATGTATAGCCGAAAGCGCTCGGAAAAGAACATTCGTACAATTTTTATATAATTTATCCTCTGAAAAGAAAAACTTTATTAGATCGCACGAGAAATTATATAAAAAACTAAATAAAAGCACCTTGTCAGTCGTTTTTAATGAAATGTGCTTGAAAGAAGGATTGCTGCCTAAATACACAATATATATATATATATATATATATATATATATATATATATATATTGAATGTTAAAGACAACATAGTCTTACATATTTTCTTTTGAATTTTCTCATATTCTCTAATGAGACTTTTTATTTGAAAATGGTTTCAAAATATGTATTGTCCATACGATGACCTAGCGCTTTCGAACATCATTGTTCATCTTCAGGGTGAATATTTTAGTCAAAATTTTTTTTTTTTTTTTTTAAACAAACATTTGCCAATTATCTTGTAGCGTAATCATATTGCTACTTTTTTTACAAACTAAAAACGTTAAAATCCTTTTAAATTCAAAAGACGCGATGATGTTATCACGTGCAGGGCGAAGATTTTTATCATGTGACAGCGTGAAAAAGATTTCCAATACACAAGCCAAAAGATCGAAGATCATATATATATATATATGAAGTGTGGGTTTGTAAACAGTGACTATTACAGCTGATATAGCGAGACTCTTCGGCAAAAGCGAATTGAGTCCTGTCGGTCACTGTGTGTTTATCTAAAAATAAATACGCTAAAATTCACCTTCCTTCCTACCGTGTTCCAATTCAGTCAGGTTTCGATCCTAACTAGAGGCAACCGGGCGTCTAGCCACACTGAAGAGCTGTGAAACAGCGAAACAGTCTGTCTGTGGATGACATTATATATATATATATATATGTTTATATTAGCTCTAACCAGGAGTCCTTCGAGAATCTAAATAATCAATTTCTTTTTGTACAACAGAACGCCGAGTCTTAATTATCAGCTTTGAGTTTGAAAATAAAAATGCAATAAAACTAAAAAAATAAAGATATTATTTAATTAGAAATTCTTTTAATTGCTTTTACACATGAGGCATATATGGACACTTGTCTTAAGAAAAACATTTCTGATGCATAATGAAATTTTACAAGAATTGTTTCCATTTCTTTTTTTAAAAATTGAAATAATTTATAACATTTTAAATCTCTTAAAATTCTGCCTTAATGTGTGTCAGTTAGGTGATATCGTTATTAAGCATAAAATATATTTACTACTCATAAGTGGAAAAGCTTACTACAATCCAGCGACCTCAGTATTTTTTTAAATAATTTTGAATTAATCAAAAACAAATTGTCGCCATTCAGTGTTAATAACTATGTCCATACTGATTATATTAACACATGCTCAGACCGGATACTGTACATTTTTCTTCCCTAAATAGAGTGCTGTCCGATAAAAGTAACTCAACGGATTCTTTTTATTAAATGTTCTCTTCTCCGATCTATTCTAACGGTTATTTTGGCGGGAGTGGTTTGTTAATTTGTTTATTTATTTATTTGTATTAATTTCTTTTACTTGTTTTTTCTTTTATGTTTATTTATACTTTTCAGTTTTCGATTTTTAAGTAACGTAGTAAAGTTATATAGTAACGTAGTACATATATATATATATATATATATATATATATATATATATATATATACAGAGCTGTTCGATAAAAGTGACTCACCTGATTTTTTTTTACTAAATGTTCTCTTCTCCGATGAAACGAAAGTTGAGCTAAATTCAAAGGATAAGCGATCTAAAATCCGAAGAAGCTTTGAAAGCTCTTTGAATTTAGCAGTAAGTACTGTCAAGCATCCGTTCAGTATAATGTTCTGGGGATGCTTTTCTTTTCATGGAACTGGTTTCTTAAAACCTATTGAAAAGACCCTCAGGAGCGAGCAGTACAAGAGAATTTTAGATTCTTGTCTGCTCCCTTCTGCTGAAAGGGTGCAAATCGATCCCACCAAACTCATTTTTATGCAGGATAATGCTCCCTGTCACAAATCAAAATTGATGAAGGAATACTTTGATGAGAAGCAGGTGAGTGTTATGACATGGCTGCCCCAATCTCCTGACCTCAACCACATAGAAAACTTATGGACCATTATAAAGTACAGGCTGTTGAGAAAGCAGTTGAGCAACAAAGAGGATTTGATTGTGAATTTCATATCCGAATGGAATTCAATGCTTGGAGATGAGATTTGCCAGAACCTAATCAAGTCAATGCCAAAAAGGGTTGAAAAGGTTATTCAAAATAAAGGAGGACCCATAAATTATTAAATATTTCGAACTATATTACCTATTATAAATAAATTAAACCTCTATTATTCTTTATTTAAAGCTGTTCGGTTATGTTTCTATTGATTACTAGTTGCAGGAAATAAGTGAGTCACTTTTTTGCACAGATCTTTCCCTAAATCTCATTTATATCCAAAATTATAATTATCAATAGAATACCTTAGGGTGAGTAAACTTTTTCACTAGGCGGTCGGGAAGGAGTCTTTATATTAGTAAGATTAAAAATTAGTTTGACCCCAAAAACAATAGGCGAAAAAAATTTTAAGTAAGTCACTTTTATCGAACAGCACTGTATCTTACATCCGTATTTCATCACGCAAACACACACGCATGTATCTCTCTCCCTTTCTATATATATATATATATGTATATGTATGTCTGTGCGAGAGAGAGGGAGTGACAAAGAATGTGTGTTTGAGTGTGTGTATGTGTGCACGGGAGAGTGTGTGATATGAGACCAACTTTAATATATACAGTCATTTTTCTTGTTTGACAGTAGCACTGTAGAGGGTCATTTATTGTTGACTAATCATCACGCTGTTTTTTTTACGTGGATTTAGGTTATAGGTTGACAAATAAATATTTGTTGAGTAAAATGAACGCTTTCTTCATTATTATGATACAGACGTTGGTGTATCTAGGCAAATGCAAGTTAATATATTTGCTTTCAATGATTTTCGGAAGCTAAAACAGGCTTGTATATCTGTTTTATCCTCCCCATTTCTATTTTTTCATATTTTCTATTGTTTCTTTGCACACAGACATCTTGCACCGTTTTTCCATGGCTGACCTGAAAATACAATGAATGGTTTTTTGCAAATTTATAAGAATGGATGATGAAACCGAGAGACAGTCTCTGATATAATGGATTACGCTTTTGCAAATTTCTTGAACCATTTCCTTCAGGAAACAATTTTAGTTATTTACATTTACTGTTGTCTTAATCTTTATTGCCTTATTCACGACGTTTCGGCCTTCTTCAGGAACTGTCTATATTTCTGAGATGAGGTATTGTAATTATTTACATTATTTATATTTTTCGGACTGTTGTCCTCTTATTTATTGCCTTATTTACGACGTTTCGGTCTTTGTACGCCCCGGCCTTCTTCAGGATCTGTTTATATTTCTGAGATGAAGTATTGTAATTATTTACATTATTTACATAGTTCGGACTGTTGTCCTCATCTTTATTACTTTATTCACGACGTTTCGGTCTTTGTACGCCCCGGCCTTCTTCAGGATCTGTTTATATTTCTGAGATGAGGTATTGTAATTATTTACATTATTTATATTGTTCGGACTGGTGTCGTCATCTTTATTGCCATGTCCACAACGTTTCGGTCGTTGTACGCGCCGGCCTTTTTCAGATGATTGGAATTTCGGAACGAATCCTTTATTTCATCCACGGAAGTAGATTGTTTTAATTCTTTGTGCCATACCTCTTCTGGATGTCTTAGTTATCTTCCTTTACCCCAACTTTCCAATTATTTGTTCACCATTGCCGTAGCCAGGTATTGAACTCACAACTCTTTCGGTCAATCACTGGATCCAACCAACGCTTTAATCCAGTGACTCTTCCGGAAGAGGCATGGTACGTGGAAGTAGAACACTCTAACTCGATGGACGAAATAAAGGGTTCAGTTTGAAATTCCAATTAACTGAAAAAGACCGGAGCGTACAACGGCCGAAACGTTGTGAATATGGTAATAAATATTAGGACAACAGTCTGAACAATACAGATAAGGTAAACAATGTAAGAATACTATTTTCTTCTTTTTACAGCTAGGTTCACCCTTTACAAGGCCCGGGGTCACTCGAGATAGAGTATTACGTTTGGAGGCTATTTGTGTGTACAGGGGTGGAAAATAACGGTTACCCCTATCCTTGAACAGATTAAGGTTGTAATGATCGGGAAAACATTCTGTTGGGTGTCGGTTCCCCAGAGTAGTGGTTTTCGGGAAGAGGCTGTTCGAGGGGAACACCGATGGGATACGAAGAGAAGGTGGGTGGTTTGCTACTATGTAAGCGGCATGGGCTGTTCTTGTTGTGAACGTTTGCCTCGGCGGGACTAGGAAATGTAATTCGCCCGAGCACTTTCCGTGGAAGTAGCAGTAGAGCTGTGAGAGGCTTGTCAAACCTCTCTTTGAGGTGTGGAGAACAGTTCGTCACCCACAAGGGCTTGGAGACGCTTTTGAACACTATCAAGGCTGGAGAGTGAGGTCTGTGCATCTCCCGCCCATATATGGCAATAGTACTCCATTTTCGGTTTGATCTGGCTTTTGTAAACGTAGAGGAGAGTAGGAAGGTTCAAGTACCTACTGAACCGGTACAGGGAGCCGACCATTTTACCTGCATCCTTAGCAATGTATTACATGTACGAGTTCCACTTGAGGTCGTCCTCGGTAAGACGATAAATTACATCTAGCAGCAAGGCCCATGATCAGGAGGTTTTGGTGAGCGTGGAACCACCTCTTAATTGCTGGTATTCCCAGGTCCTCCATGTCCCGTGGTGGTAGCACCTATTAGGGTCCCACCTATGGGCAAAAGGTTAACACCTCCAAACTGAGTTTGAAACACTATGAAAGTGTAAAAATTAGTTTTAATACCAGAAATACTTCGTAAAAAATATATATTATATAAATATTACCAGCAATACATTTAAAAAAATTACCAGTAATAAATTAAAAAAATATATTACCAACAATATATTTTTGAAAAAAAAATATTGCCAGCAATACATTTTAAAAAATATATTACTAGTAATACATTTTTGAAGAAAACGTATTACCAGCAATACATTAATATATATATATATATATATATATATATATATATATATATATATATATATATATATATATATATATATATTACCAGTTATACATTTTTGAAAAAAACATTACCAGCAATACATTAAAAAAATATATAACCAACATTATATTTTTGAAAAAAAATATAATCAGCAATACATTTAAAAACATATATATTACCAGTAATAAATTTTTGAAGAAAAAATATTACCAGAAATAGATTTATAAGAAATAACAAAAAGACAAAATTTATTAAGCGCTATGAGAGACAGGAAATTGTGGAGAGCCGTGATCTAGGTTTAAGTGAGATTTAACAAAGACAAAATTTGCTGAGAACAAGAAGAAATTATGGAGATACATGATGGCCAACGCCCTGAAGTGACACGGTAGATTTTAGTATAAGTACCCCCAATAATGACCATTTTTACGCAGAATAGTAGAGGGAAGAAAATGATTTTTTTTATTCAGTACCAGTAAATCATTCAAAATATGCCAAAACTTCCTATGAAACATAAAAGCTTTTGTTATGATATTGTTAGATAATCTATATTCCTGAGCCGAATATTGAACTATTGAAGCTATAATAATAATAATAATAATATCCTTCTATGTCTTTGTTTTCACTCCGCAGAAAAGTAACAGAAAAGAATACTACGCACGGTTTGTACTGCAGAGAACAAGCTTCTGTGCTTTCAAGTGAAGCGAAACACCTTAAGAGAAATCCGATTTTAAGCGTCTTTTAGATGTTGAACTCACGGCTAATGTTTAGATATTTTTGCGCCAACATGTTATATGACTCTTATTCTAAAAAGAAAACGATATTGATAAAAAATGCAATCGATCTTTGCAAATAAAGTATCTCTCTCAGTCTGTTCATATCTATCTATGTATGTATCTCAATATATGTCAGTCTTTACATTAGTCGGACTATTGTCCTCATCTTTGTCGCCATATTTGTCACAACGTTTCGGCCGTTGTACGCTCCGGCCTTCTTCAGGTGGTTGGAATTTCGAACCGAACCCTTTATTTCGATCACTGACAAGATGAGGACAATAGTCCGACTAATGTAAATACTGTACATAATACCTCATCTCAGAAATATAGACAGAATATGTCAGTCTGTTCATATCTATCTATCTATCTCAGTCTGTTCATCTCGCTCTCTTTTTCGTTCTCTCTCTCTCTCTCTCTCTCTCTCTCTCTCTATCCCCATTTATAAAAGGCTTTCTGTATCCATATCTTTCCTATATAACAGTTTTCACACAGGTCACAGATACTACACTCTAATCCTCATTATACGTACCTGGTAAGCGACATTTTTCTACTCAGAGGACATAGATCCTAGACATAAGTATATAATCTCGCCATCTTCATGAAAACTCTTTCTCTCTCTCTTTCTTTCTCTCTTTCTTTCTCTCTAACTCTCTCTCTCGCTCGTATCTATCTATCTATCTGTCTATCTAAGTAGTATGAATATTTTCTCCATACTTTTTGCCTTGTGCCAAACTAAGCTAAGAGTGCCTCTACGTGAGGTAATGGTTAGTGGTATAATCTGATTAATACTTACTTTTTTTAAGTTTTTCACCCCAAGCAAGGCGGGAGTGCCACTAACACGCAAGGGGTTACAGAGAGTGGGAGCAAGAGTAAAGAGGGGGTGTTTGAGGAAAGGACAAAGAGAAGGACGGTGAATTAGATCAAGGCATCAGGTAATGTCGATTGACATTACGTTTGAATATTTGAAGACTATAACTGTCAGGGAATCAAGTAAGAGGAAATGGGGAAGTTCCACAGACGAGAAGTGCGAGACATGAAGCTATTGAAGTAGAAGAGACGGCTACATCTAACCGTTTCGACAGTGAAACGGTGGGACTGAGATGCCTGCCTATTAAAATGCTTAAATGCATGCAGTTTAGGAGCCAGCGAAAATAGCTCGTCGCAGCAGTTACTGTGAAAGTAATTGTAGAAAATACATCAGGAAGCGACGGCACGTCTGTGAGAAAGTGACTGAAGATAAAATGCCAGACCAGGACAAACCACATTGCATATCCGTCTCTGGATTTTGTGGAGGACCTTGCACTCCAGACCATATATGGCAGTAGTAATCCATGCAAGGGTGAATGGTTGATTTATAGATTTGAAGGATGGACTCAGGCGAGAAAAAACTTTCTGGCGCGACACAGAGCACCAATTTTCCTTACGGCAGAGAAACTATTGATTCAATGTATTTGTCCCATCCTTGGTCAGCGGACAATATGAGACCATGCAGGCGCAGAGAGGCGTTCTCGTTGAGTTGAATATCAGACATTCTATATAGTTCTTTTCAAAGCGTACCTTAGATGTGGCACAAGGCCGAAAGTATGGGCACCTAGTGAGGCTCTAACTCACTTTTCAGTCGTAACTGATCTAGCGAGACAAGCTTGCTAACCATTACACCACGCCGAGGTGCCCATCAGACATTCTATACGAGTTTTTAGTCCAACAAAATATAATCGTCTCTCGATGTGCATTCTTCCTAAAGATCAATTACAATTTAAATCTTACGATAGGATTCAAATTTTTGTTTTTCATTCAACTGTTTTATTATTCCTTATTTGAAGGAACTTAATCGCACCCAGCCTTTGTATTTGGTACACAAGCGCATACGACATTTCAGCGCGCTCACACACATAAACACATACACACGCACGCGCCTGTGGGTGCGCGCAATGACGAGATGCAAATGACTATCAGTAAAAAACAAACAATTGATCTAAATATTTAAGTTTATGTTATATAAACGCATCTAACGTAAAAATGTATACAAGATGCGACGTATAAATTGTCGTCGAAATTACGCAAAAATGAAAATAACATTGACGTCTCGTTTTAATAGATATATTTACCAAAATTACACAAAAATATCTTGAAATACTAAAGAGTAAATTTATTCAATAAAATCGCCATTGGCTTCAAACGCAGCCTCCAGATAGGGTGCGATGGATAAATTGTCATCGGAATTAAAACAAAAATGAAAATAACACTGACATCTCATTTTAACAGATATATTTACCAAAATTACACAAAAATATCTTGAAATACTAAACAGTAAATTTATTCAATAAATTCGCCAGTCGCTTCAACCACGGCCTCCGGACAACTTCGGACTCTCTTGCAACTCTTCTGGACGGTCTCCTTGTTTGAGTTGGCGAACGCTGCCATAATTCTTGCTTTTAGTTCATCTCTAGT
This sequence comes from Acanthosepion esculentum, assembly GCA_964036315.1. Classification (NCBI taxonomy): domain Eukaryota; kingdom Metazoa; phylum Mollusca; class Cephalopoda; order Sepiida; family Sepiidae; genus Acanthosepion; species Acanthosepion esculentum. The sequence goes on along the minus strand of OZ038484.1, from coordinate 133,216,054 downwards.
GTTACAAGGAGTTTTGTTGGTCTCTCATTCAACTGCGACCCACGCATAATAATCAAGGGCTTGCAGTCTGGGGAGTTAGGTGGTCAGATGTAAAGGGTGATGTGGTTTCAGAAATTGTCTGAAAGCTATGACTGGGTTTTCCTTCTTGTGTGCCACCCTCTGACCCCGGCTGCACTACCTCCTCGAGGTATTTGATGTAGGCCCCAGTGTTGAGTCTGAAGCCATCCCCAACAAACTCGGGAGTTCTTTTATCAGAACGATCAGAGTGACTTTTCCTAGTTTCCGTGCTTTCGTAATCACCATTAGACTCATCCAACTCTTTCCGATTTCTCTGTATTGTCCTCAGATTGACACCGAAACACTCTGAAACTTTCGGCGCGAAAGTGAAGTAGTATAGCATGCCGTTTCCAAATTTCTGTCGGAATAAATTGCGCCTGGAGCTCTTTTTCTCACAGACGGTGCCCAACTGATCCTGCTATACTGGACAGTCAACAAAATCAAATGTAAATAAATCGTATACGCTAAATTAAAAACATAAAATAGCGATAATTTACGCATCATACCTTGTATACCAATGCCAGTTGAATATGGTATACTAAAATGATTAGCACAAGGCCATAATTATAGGGAAATTAGTTGTGTTTTCACAAAGGACAGAAAGTGTGATAGAGAAATCCGAAGGTCCCTTGGGATAGCCAAAGATGAATTCCAAAAGCTAAGTAGAGTATTAAGAAATAGAAATATTTCGCGAGAAACAAGGAAAAGTTTACTTAACTGTTACGTGATGTCTATATATCTGACATGAGGTATTATGTACATTATTTACATTATTCGGACTATTGTCCTCATCTTTGTCGCCATATTTATTACAACGTTTCGGCCTTTCAGTATCTGTCTATATTTCTGAGATGAGGTATTATGCACCTTATTTACATTATCCGCACTATTGTCCTCATCTTTGTTGCCATATTTCTTACAACGTTTCGGCCTTTCAGTATCTGTCTATATTTCTGAGATGAGGTATTATGTACACTATTTACATTATCCGGACTATTGTCCTCATCTTTGCCGCCATATTTATTACAACGTTTCGACCGTTGTACGGTCCGGCCTTCTTCAGGTGTTTGGAATGTCGAACTGAACCCTTTATTTCGCTTGCTAGGGTAGACTGTTCTAGTTCCACGTGCCATGTTTAATGAACGTCAGTTATCAGTTATCTCCTGTTAATTCCCCTCTCCAAGTTCTCCACTGCCTTAATCGCTTATTGAACTCACACTCTTTAGATCCTGTCACTGGATCTAACCAACGCCTTTATCCACTCAAGGACACATGGCACAGTGGATAAAGGTGTTCATTAGAGGGGAATTAACTGGAGATAAATGAGGAGTGTGAACCGGACAATAGACGAACCTATCTACTCCTCTTGAGGAAAAAAGTTAAAAAAATGTCCAGAATTTTAGGCGGATACATGTCAAGTGTAGATCTGTAGTAAATTGAAACATTTCCACTTGCATGCCTACTCTAAACATCACTTGTATTAGGTTTTGGTTCAAAATTGTATATATGAAGATACGTGATCGGAGTTAGAAAATATTATTAATAGTTAAGAAGGCTGGAGTAAAAGAAATGGGTGTGAATATTTTTTTATTTTCCATCTGCCGATCAATATAGTACGTAGGAGGGAACTAAAGATTGCTAGTATCTCTGTCCACTCAATTAATACTCAAGTTCATGTTTTGATCTCATATAACAATGAGCCTCTTTTACTGGCATTTAATGTATCTATCGCAAATACTTACACGAAGAGAGTAGTAAGTGATGTTTTTTTCTTGTTGTCTTCGACCTTGTCTTCATTCAACCAGTGTTTGCGGTGACATGTGTTTGCTCATCTCCGTATAAACATTATGCAGTGACCTAAGCGACTACAAGTTTTCGTAAAATGTAAATCTCTACCTTACAACCCGTTTACATGTACTCGCTTGCACACTAAGTACTTGTTTTTAACCAAATTCTTTTTTACGATGCTCTTTTCAAATGACATTGATATATATACATTGTGACATCATATGTGCGTATGTATCCCGGACATCATTATCTTTCATGTGGTTGTAAGATCGCTGGTTAGCTGAACACCTGACCACTTCAATCTACATGTCCCGATAGGTATTCATTCATTCGCAGCTTGTCTTTGGTAAACCCAGACCTGACGGAAACCATCCCTCTCCAGGTCAGACTACAGATGATCTCCTTCAGCTTAATGACTCATCTTGGTCACGAGCACCCGACCACTGATTTCGTTGGGAGAACCCTACACCCGAGACATTGATTTCAACATGTATATTAAGAAGCCTTAAGTATAAAAACAAGCAACCCACAACCAGTAAAATGTTATCAAATTTATGGACAAATATATTAAATATATTTAAATTCAATTAAAAGCAAAACAAATACAGCAGAAAATGACGCTTGAAAAAAAAGATTAAAATGAAAAAAACAAAAAACAATAAATGTATATAGTCAATTCTGTAATAACAAAAATTCTTTTGCAATGACTTATAAAATTAATCGGGCATCCGTCAATTAATACTTTTACCTGAAACCAGGGAAATAAGGAGAAAAACAATATAAAAATAATTTTCTAATAAAAACAAAATATTCATACCCAATCTTTTTCAATTTATACATAGAATAAGAAAGAGACTATTGAAATTTCTCGGATACATTTTGGGGAAAGAGAATTTGACACTCATAGGATATCTTTTATGCGCCGTGTCCCTTCAAGACGTAGGCGATCATGGCTCTCTACTTCCTTCTTGTAGCTCTCAATAAGTTCCGTTCCTCTGTCACATCCACCCAGACCATCTTCTGAATCCACTTGCTTAGGCCCGCTAGCTATGTCATGTGTTGCTTTCCCTTGTCTTCGACATGTGAGTATCAGATTCTCCAAGTCAACCTTTCTCATTACGTGTCCCAAAAATTTAATCTGCCTCTTCCTGGTGTTAAGTATAAGCTTCCTCCTTGTTTGCATCCTCATCAAAACCACATCTTTGCTCACACGCTCGGTCCATGTTATCCTTAGCATTCTTCTGTAGAACCAGACCTCCGTTGTCTCGAATCTCGTCTTCATCTTTGAGGAGACCGTCCAAAATTCACTGCCGTGAAGGAGGACAGATGTCACGTCGCAGCTCAGTACTCTTTTCTCTATTACCAACGAAATTCCCCTGTCTCGTAATTACTCAGTCTAGCTTTTGGAATGCGTCTTTGGCCATCCCAATACGTCTTCGGATCTCAGCGTCGCACTTATCGTCCTCCGTCAAAACATTACCCAGATATTTGAACTTCCACACCTGCTTGATTTTAGTGTCCTAGACCTGCAAATCGCATTTTGGGATCATTTTTTTGCTGATGACCATGCATTCTGTCTTCTTGTAGTTTATGCTTAGTCCCTTCTTCTCGCCCTCCTTCGCTACCTTCTGTAGGAGGTTTTGTAATTTCTTTTCCATGTCTACTATCAGTACCGTGTAATCTGCGTAACTTATGTCGTTAAGATTGTGGCCGCAAATGATGTATCAGGGTAGGATTTCTAATGCTTTCAGAATAGGATATAGTGAAGACAAAAGGTGAAGAGGAAGCGGCGAATAGCCTACCTAAAAAGCTTGTGCAGACGGTTAGTAGGAGTTTGCCAAAATACGAAGCTTACCCAGAACTACAAAAAAGACGAAGTTGTGGAGACCCATAAACGAACACATCTGCCCGGTCCCTAGTTAGCCTATATCGGAGACGCCTTCACAGTCACGTGGGTGTTTGTACAACACCCGTGGCTTATACCGCAACTGCGCTGAGAAGACATGTGTTACTGTTTCTGGGAGAGAGCGTATAATCTGGCGGGAACAGCAAGACCATCACTCCCAAACCTTCGGTCACTATGTCTTCTTACTTCGACGGCTTCCAAACATTTCACTCAGAAGTCTTGGGTATGGTCTCAGGCACTTTCCTAAAGATGCCACACGTTGGCATCACCTCCCAGACCGATAATATCAGGAAGTCAATAAATCATGGGAAATTTGTAGTTTAAAAGCAGTAAGATCGACCTTGCTAACCAGACGCTCCTACGTGGCGAAACTGGTATGGCACGTCAGGCTGTATGGCGGTTCTGTGTAGGGTATAGGTTCGGTTTCTGTCGGAGTACGCAGGTTTTCTATGGCATTTCTCGGACATTCAGGTCGGTAAATGTTTTTAATACTGTTTATTATAAACATATCATTTACTTAAATATTTTGTATATATAAATAATGTAAAACAATAAAATATATTGAAATAATTGTCGGAGTTAGTGCATTTCGTATTTTACACACACACACACATATATATATATATATAATAGATGTTAATATACATGTAGGTATATACATCTATATATATCTATATATATCAATAGATGTTAATATACATGTAGGTATATACATCTATATATATATATATATATATATATATATATATATATATATATATGTCAATAGATGTTAATATATATGTCAATATATATATATATATATATATATATATATATATATATATATATATGCCAATGGATGTTAATATATATGTCAATATATATATATGTCAATAGATGTTAATATATATGTCAATATATATATATATATGTCAATAGATGTTAATATATATATATATGTCAATAGATGTTAATATATATGTCAATATATATATATATATATGTCAATAGATGTTAATATATATGTCAATATATATATATATATATATATATATATATATATATATATATATATATATATGTCAATAGATGTTCAATGGACTTATTTCAAGTGATCGACCCTAGAGTTTCGCGTCGAAACGCTCGTCATGGCCAGATCTTTGGTAGAACTATTGAGCGCTTCCTTTGATTTTTCGTAATTTTTTAAATAATTGCATAGAGGTGTTTTATCACTCACACACAAATACAGACAAACACACACACACACACACATACACACACACACACATACACACACACATGTATATGGTATATTGTTATAGTGAATAAGTGGTATTTGAAATAAACGTCCCATTTGCATTTATTAAACCGTGTGTATTACGTTTATCGGCCTGTAGATTCGAAAAATGTTAGTAAAGAAAGTGTGATCCCCCCACCCTGAAAAGGTCGACCCTGCCTCCATTTCTATAGGGGCAACCACCGCTTGATTCAGTGTGGTTTCCCACTGGCCCCAAAGAACGTCACATCCAGCAAGTTTCAATTTTCCCTTTTTAAGGAAAGCACATTCTCTTCATCCAGATTCATATTACTCAGTTTCGCATTATTGTGATATTAATTAGTGTTTTCTGCAATGTGCTATCACAGTAAAAAGTATTTTAAAAATTAAAACGAGATTGGATAGGTTCAATTTCAATAACAGTATCTTATTTTAAATTCGTCATCCTTGCCATCTCATTGCACGTTTATATCTGGCGTTCTTAAATCCATGTCGATAACATACACATATTTTATTATGCACATTGATGTTTTTCCCAATTAACTAAGTGATATGCGTATAGTTTGAAATATACACAACTATTCATATGATAAATATAACGTGAATTTCGGATAAAAGTATCCGTTTTTTATTAGAAATATTAGGCTGTTCAGAAAGCAATTACGTATTTCATTACGAATTACGAGGCGATCAACCAATGTAAACTGCATCTAGAATTAGTTAGTCTGTTTTTGCATCCGATAGTGTTTCATTTTCTGTCTATATTTCTGAGATGAGGTATTATGTACACTATTTACATTATTCGGACTATTGTCCTCATCTTTGTCGCCATATTTATTACAACGTTTCGACCTTCAATTATCTGTCTATATTTCTGAGATGAGGTATGATGTATACTATTTACATTATTCGGACTATTGTCCTCATCTTTGTTGCCATATTTATTACAACGTTTCGGCTGTTGTACGCTCCGGCCTTCTTCAGGTGGTTGGAATGTGGAACTGGGATAGGCGGGTACAACAAGAGGTGGACAACAACACTCAAAAACAGTCTGCCTGCCTTGTGTGAAGGGGTTATCAGAGAACATACAAAGGATTTGCGGTCTATATAACATCAGGACAACCTTCAAAAGCGGGACGACACTTCGCAGATATCTCTCCCGAGTAAGACCCTCCATAGAGGAGAACACGAATAAAGACTGCAGCTGCAGAAATAAATATAAAGGAGAGACAGACCGCCCCCTTAAGGTAAGGCTTCGAGAACACCAGAAAGCTGCAACACGAATGGAAGTGGAAAAATCAGGCGTGCTGACCACATATGTAGAGAAAAGGAGATCACCGCCCTCTGTGAAATCAAGTTGAGATCATTGACAAAGAACACCATTGGAAAATTTGTAAACTTAAGGAATCAGCACATATTCTAGGTCACAAAAATCTCCTGAGCCGACCAAGCATAGAAATGAATACAATATGGGAACCAGTAATAAGGAGTGCCAGAGAAAAGCGATAATAACAACAATTACAATATGAGCTCTGATGAAAAAACATGCAATGATAACAGCAAAAATTTCAATATGAGCACTGGCAAAAAAATAGTTGCTGAAGACATTAGATTTATATTACCCAGAAATTCATACACAGATGTCCTCAAGGACACATGACACAGTGGATAAAGGCGTTAGTTAGATCCAATGACAAGACCCAAAATGTGTGAGTTCAATACCCGTTTAAGGCAGTGGACAACTTGGAGAGGGGAATTAACAGAGGATAACTGACATCCATTAGACATGGTACGTGGAACTAGAACGGTCTACCACAGTGAACGAAATAAAGGGTTCAGTTCGACATTCCAACGACCGGTTCATTTCGACATTCCAAGCCAGAGCGTTGCGATAAACATGGCGACAAAGATGAGGACAATAGTCCGAATAATGTAAAGAGTGTTTCATTTGATGTGCACTACAGATTTTGATTGGGAAAACTTACAAAGAAAGAATTTGAATTACTCATAAGCATTCGCTTCAGAAGAAGATATGATATTCCACCACCTGAAGCAGTATTTTAATCAGGAATGGCGACCTTTCATTTTAGCATTGTTACAGGTGATGAAAAATGAGTTTTGTATGAGTTTTTTATGTCGACAGAAATCGCAAAGTTAATTGTTATCACGAAATGAGAAACTAATGAAAACACCGAGACGAGGATTACATCCATAGAAATCCTCGTTTCATGATTAGTGGGAAATGAAAGGTGATAATCGTTATGATCTGTTGTAAGATGTAAGAAGGTTGACTGGAGACATTTATTTCAAACAGCTTGATCGGATAAGCGAAAGGTTGCGTCGAAAGTGTCGTGTTTCGGTAAACACCAAAAGATGTCATTTTCCAGCATGACAAAACAAAGAGACGCTCTGCAAAACAAACGTAGGAAAAAAATAAGATCGCTTGGATGGAAGGTTCATCTACATTCTCCATCCTCAACATATTCAACACTTGCAGATTTCATCTTTTTTCATTACTAGAACGTTTCATAAGTGGTAGCATATTCAGAAAAAAATGTTGAGATAAAGATAGATTTCTTGAAACGTTGGATCGAAAAGCTGCGTCTTTGCAATTGAAGGTGATTACATTCTTAGATAAATGATATTTAAATAAATTTAACTTAGTCTTTATATCCCTCCTTCTAAAACATAATTACTTTTCAAACACCCTAATCCTAATATCTATCTATCTATCTATCTATCTATCTATCTATCTATCTATCTATCTATCTATCTATCCCCCATATATATATATATATATATATATATATATATATATATATATATATATATATATATATATATATATATATAGTTGTAAGGCTTGGGTTTCACGCTTTTGCGATAATTTTGTCTGATGATCGCAAAGTCGTGAAACCTAGGGTTACAAACTCATATCCATACAACTGAATATGTTAGCTCTACCACGGATATTGAGCACTTTCCTCTGAGCACTGCGCCTATAAAATAATATATATAGAATATATATATATATATATATATATATATATATATATATATATATATATATATATATATATTGAACAATAAAAAATATTTAAAAAATCTTCAGACACACTGGTTTTTATATTAATATTCTTTCGTTTTTATTAATATTTCATTTAGATTCCTCGACTAGTTTCGGCCAACATGGTCATCATCAGGAGAAAAAAAATTTCTGCCTCCACATGCATATATATATATATATATATATATATATATATATATATATATATATATATATATATATATAGTATAACTCCGGAGGTGTAAAAAGAAAAAGATACTGCAATTTGTGAATTAAAAAAAATATATAACTGAAACTGATATCGGGGAAAAAATCAATAAAAAAAGAAAAGCTTAAAGACATCCGTACTGCTTGCAAATAATCAACCAGCACTTCAATGTCTAGTCAAAAGAAAGAAAACGACAGAGTTCCCTAAGCTGATACGCAATAATACTCAATACACTAAGTAGGGCAAAATTAGAATACCTAATGAGCCAGAACATACCTACCTAGGTTTCACCTATCGGATTATCAGGATAATAAATCTGGCTGAGATGGTTGACCCAAACGACATTTGATTGATAAAGCGGGTATCAGAAAGAATTATAAATTACTATAATTATATAATACTTATATTATGACATATAGAATTTTCCTGATCATCCGGTTGGTGAAACCTAGGTAGATAGGTTCTGGCTCTTTAGGTTGATATATATATATATATATATATATATATATATATATATATATATATATATATATATATGCGCGGGTGTGTGTGTGTGTGTGTGTGTGTGTGTGTGTGTGCGGGTAAAATGACAAGAAGAACAACTATTTTTAGTGGACATGTTTTGTCCTCTAAGGACTTTATAAAAGCAATTTGCTTTGATGAAGTCCTCAGAGAACGAAATAGTTTTCCTCTTGTCTTTTTCTTCATTTTGTTTCTTTACAGATGCACCCTACCTGATAATTTACACACACACAAGCACGCACACCCATGCATACACACAAACACACACACACACGCACACACACACACACACACACACACACATATATATATATATATATATATATAATATATATGTCTATACATATATATATATATATATATATATATATATATATATATATATATATATATATATAAACCTTATGAATTATGTCTACCGTACTGGGGATTCGAGGGAATTAATGAAAAAAATGTGCACCCTCACACGCCTCGAACTTGCGTCCCCCTCCGTTGGAGAAACCGCCGGTGAGACACATTCTCTTTATTAAGACTTTCGAATGTACAGGTCGGTAGACATAGTTCCAACAGAGCATCATCATGGATAACCACAAAATAACATTAGAACTAGTAAGAAAGAATATCCGAAAAAAAAATCTATTGATTTCTTAGAAATATATTATGCACCTTCATTTTCGCTGTTGTAGTTCGACTAACATTTGATATTAAGAATTGGAAACACTAAGAAATTAATTAATTATTAAAATAGACAAGCTAATGAGACGTGTGGGTAAAGTGGATATGTTTTATGTAAAATAGTTCATGAATATTTTTAATTAGTGTATTCATGCTAATACTGGTCCCACTGACTCCTAAACTGCGAGGAACTAATTCATAACGCATGTTATTAACTTGGTCATTGAACGTGATCTGTCAGTTCATTAAATATTATTTGGAAAATGTTTTTAACTTTATTTCCTTAATTATTCTGCCAACCTTTACGATTTTTCAGCAAAATAGAAACAATTTATCATTCTACCACAATGTCCTATTTTCCTATCTGAATGATAAATTCTTTTAATTGCTAATTACCCTCGCTACAATTATTTTGAAAGTTTTTAGTTAAGTCAAATTTTACGCTAATTTTGATCAGTCATGAATTATTGATTCCAAAAATTATAATTAGTTCTTCCAGAATGTCAGTTATAACCACATAATCTTGATTTTTACATTTTCAAGAATTTCTTCTAATACTTAGTAACGAATATAAGGAACGCGGCACTGAAAGGTTTAAAATGTCATTTATTAAGAGATATAGATATACACATATAAGTAAATATCATATAATCTTGACGAGTTTTCGAATAATCTGCAGCTGACAGGATTTGTTTTATTATGTTGGGTGTTTTGTTGAAGAAAGTATGTATATCAAGTAAGATGTCATCTCGTTTACTGAACGGTTGATATAGGCGGTTTCTGAGTCTGTAAGTTACTTCTAAAAAGTCTACAATTCTGGTAGTTTGTTTTAAATAACTTTACCATATATCAAAAACCATATTACTTACAATAGCAAGAACGAAAATGAGTAGCACTAGGAAATAAAATAATGATATAATCAAGATATTAACACAGCTAGAAACAAAAGCTTTCGATGGAAATCTGGCTTACTCAACAGAAAGAGCTACAACGGTTAGAGGACTTAAGAAATCTATTATATTTTATAAACTGTTTTAAAAGAAAGATTTTATAAATTTTATCTGATAGCAACGCTAACTATTTGCTCAGGGAATGTCAGATGTTTTCTCTATAGAATCGGTTAGTTTCACCATTACCATTTTAAAACCTTGCTCGCACCCGAACAATGTATAAGCAGACGATGGCGTTAATATAGAATTTCTTACTTCAAGACAATGCAAATTTCCAATTGTTGAAAATTTTCCATTCAAATATGATTTGGTATTATCAGAATACTGGTTCTGCGTGAAACTGAATGACGTGCTGAAAAGCCAATATTTTTTCTCCCAACGCTGAATTTTTATTGCTGTACGCCGATGGTTCAAGCTCCAATCAGATTTTTTTTTCGCAAACTAAATGGAAAAAAAATGTATATAACAGTTATAGAAAACGTGCAGCCCTAATTTCCCGAAAAAAAATCCCTTTATTATAAATTTCAACCGAGAGTAACTCGAAATTTTGTTAATGGTTGACAAATGTTTCCTATATCTGGAATATTATTACTTCGAAAATCTTTAAAATTTATTTTCTAATTTTATCAATTCTTTTGTCTGTGTCAGTTTCTTTGGATTATGAAACCGTGGTCTCCGAAGATAATATGTTACGGTAATGGTAATATTAGCATTTTTGACAATGGTATTCATCCTGTACAAGACCCGGAAGCCACTCGAGATAGAGGGTTACAGAGTAACAGGCATAGATTATAAGGAAATGACGGTGAGATAACGATTAACCCAAGACATGAACAGGTTAAGTTTATAGTGATCGGGGAAGCATCTTCATGGGAGTCGATACCACAGAGAAGCAATTCATAGAAAGAAGCTGCTCGAGTGGAACTTCCGTCTCACCAGATGAATATGAACGGAATGACATTGGTTCGCTACAGAGTGCGTGGGAGTGTGGATCTTAACCGTGAAGGTAAGAACTGGTGGAAGCCAAGAAACATTCGGCATTCATTGATTATAGTGATTGGGGAAGCATCCTCTTGGGAGTCAGATCTACAGTTGAGAGGTTCATAGAAAGAAACTGCTCGAGTGGAACTTCCGTCTCACCAGATGAATACGAACGGAATGACATTGGTTCGATAGAGTGTGCGTGGGAGTGTAGATCTTAACCGTGAAGGTAAGAACTGGTGGAAGCCAAGAAACATTCGGCATTCATTGATTATAGTGATTGGGGAAGCATCCTCTTGGGAGTCAGATCTACAGTTGAGAGGTTCATAGAAAGAAACTGCTCGAGTGGAACTTCCGTCTCACTAGATGAATACGAACGGAATGACATTGGTTCGATACAGTGTGCGTGGGAGTGTAGATATTAACCGTGAAGGTAAGAACTGGTGGAAGCCAAGAAACATTCGGCATTCATTGATTATAGTGATTGGGGAAGCATCCTCTTGGGAGTCAGTTCTACAGTTGAGAGGTTCATAGAAAGAAACTGCTCGAGTGGAACTTCCGTCTCACCAGATGAATACGAACGGAATGACATTGGTTCGATACAGTGTGCGTGGGAGAGTGGATCTTAACCGTGAAGGTAAGAAATGGTCGAAGCCAAGAAACATTCGGCATTCATTGATTATAGTGATTGGGGAAGCATCCTCTTGGGAGTCAGTTCTACAGTTGAGAGGTTCATAGAAAGAAACTGCTCGAATGGAACTTCCGTCTCACCAGATGAATACGAGCGGAATAACATTGCTTCGATACAGTGTGCGTGGGAGAGTGGATCTTAACCGTGAAGGTAAGAAATGGTCGAAGCCAAGAAACATTCGGCATTCATTGATTATAGTGATTGGGGAAGCATCCTCTTGGGAGTCAGTTCTACAGTTGAGAGGTTCATAGAAAGAAACTGCTCGAGTGGAATTTCCGTCTCACCAGATGAATACGAACGGAATGACATTGGTTCGATACAGTGTGCGTGGGAGAGTGGATCTTAACGGTGAAGGAAAGAAATGGTCGAAGCCAAGAAACATTCGGCATTCATTGATTATAGTGATTGGGGAAGCATCCTCTTGGGAGTCAGTTCTACAGTTGAGAGGTTCATAGAAAGAAACTGCTCGAGTGGAACTTCCGTCTCACCAGATGAATACGAACGGAATGACATTGGTTCGATACAGTGTGCGTGGGAGAGTGGATCTTAACCGTGAAGGTAAGAAATGGTCGAAGCCAAGAAACATTCGGCATTCATTGATTATAGTGATTGGGGAAGCATCCTCTTGGGAGTCAGTTCTACAGTTGAGAGGTTCATAGAAAGAAACTGCTCGAGTGGAACTTCCGTCTCACCAGATGAATACGAACGGAATGACATTGGTTCGATACAGTGTGCGTGGGAGAGTGGATCTTAACGGTGAAGGAAAGAAATGGTCGAAGCCAAGAAACATTCGGCATTCATTGATTATAGTGATTGGGGAAGCATCCTCTTGGGAGTCAGTTCTACAGTTTAGAGCTTCATAGAAAGAAACTGCTCGAGTGGAACTTCCGTCTCACCAGATGAATACGAACGGAATGACATTGGTTCGATACAGTGTGCGTGGGAGAGTGGATCTTAACCGTGAAGGTAAGAAATGGTCGAAGACAAAGAAACATTCGGCATTCATTGATTATAGTGATTGGGGAAGCATCCTCTTGGGAGTCAGTTCTACAGAGGAGAGTTTCATAGAAAGAAACTGCTCGAGTGGAACTTCCATCTCACCAGAGGAATACGAACTGAATGAGATTGGTTCGCTACAGAGTGCGTGGGAGGGCGGATCTTAACCGTGAAGGTAAGAACTGATGGAAGCCAAGAAACATTCGGCATTCATTGATTATAGTGATTGGGGAAACATCCTCTTGGGAGTCAGTTCTACACAGAGAGCTTCATAGAAATGAACTGCACGAGTGCAACTTCCGTCTCACCAAAGCAATACGAACGGAATGAGATTGTTTCGATACAGTGTGCGTGGGAGGGTGGATCTTAACCCTGAACGTAAGAACTGATGGAAGCCAATAAAAATTCGGTATTCATTGAGCAAGCAGCAAGTGCTAACCGAGTTACGCTTTTATTCACACCATGGACATTAGGCTAGGATCAAAGTGTAATATCTTCCCTTGAGCAGACAAACAACTTTTTATCTGTTTTCGGACAGAGTGCAATTGAAAATATTGTTAAGAGCGGCTGAAACTAAATTTTATCTGTATTTGAAAGATGGCTGTTTGACCCAACACAATCTTGTACCTCTCCAGCTTGGCATTCTATGTTTCAATTGAATATATACATCCTTGTGGAAATTAATTAAAAATAAACCAATGATTCCTTTATTATTTACTTTTTTTCATATTTTTCCAATGACACATGAACCAGTGCACATAGTACTTCGTATGTCCATTCCACGAAGTCGTTCCTTGCAGATTGACCACAGATTCTCGACTGGATTTAAATCAGGAGAGTTTCCGGGCCATTCTATAGTATTTTAATTTGCTCAGTGGTAAGGCTTGCCAGTGTATTCGTACAGCGTTAAACTTTTCGTACGCTTCCTTGGAGTAACGTCTATCGCAGACAATGGCCGTAGGACAACTAATTGACAGTCGAGACAATATTGCCTGTGTGTGATCAAATCTGATGCTATCACGGATAACGCAGTATTTTTCAAGGCCAAACAAATTTCATCATACACCCCAAAAACAGATTCATATTACTGCAAACCACTACAAATGACCTAATCTGAGGAATATTAAAAATCGATTATACCCTGTCACTCCATTGGGTCTAAAACTTACCGTAGGGTGAAAGAAAGGGAACTAAAGCGTTTGTTTCAATTAATTTCCACTAGTGTAGTGCTGTGTTATTATATCATGGATATAATAATGCCCATAATGGGGGAAATTCAAATGGGAGAATAAATCTTTCTTCCATAACAACCTCCCGTTACAGTTTATATATAAAGTTGTTTTCAGTTAAGTGTTACTTTTTTGTAGTACGATTTTTTCAGTTCATTTTTTGTTGCGGTGCATATTTAGGTTAAATGCTACTGACCCCAGTTGACCTTTTGCTATTGGACCCATATCAGGAAGTAGAAGAAATTTATTCACACATTTTCGAAGGGGAATAAACGTAAAATCTAGATAAATATAAACTTTTATCTAACCTAAATTTTAACCTTAATTCTCTTAGAGTGATAGCCAGCATATTTAGGTTATCTGGGGTCAGTAGCATTTGCTGGCTATCACTCTAAGAGAATGACTTAGCTCTATTCAAAAGCTAGAGGGCAAAAGGAAACAACTGAATTATCTTTACGAGGAAATCATAACAATTCACAGACAAGTAAAGAAATCCGTGGTGAGTTGTGGGGGATAGATTTAAAGAAATATTGTGTTGTGGTATTATGTAACATAGGCTTGTGTATTTAATAAACTAATTGTTGAATACATTTTACACTATTTACATTATTCGGTCTATTGTCCTCATCTTTGTCACCATATTTATTACAACGTTTCGGCCTTTCAGTATCTGTCTATATTTCTGAGATGAGGTATTATGTACACTATTTACATTATTCGGACTATTGTCCTCATCTTTGTTGCCATATTTACTACAACGTTTCGGCCTTTCAGTATCTGTCTATATTTCTGAGATGAGGTATTATGTACACTATTTACATTATTCGGACTATTGTCCTCATCTTTGTCGCCATATTTATTACAAACTTTCGGCCTTTCAGTAGCTGTCTATATTTCTGAGATGAGGTATTATGTATATATTACGTTTCGGCCGTTGTACGCTACGGCCTTCTTCACGGTGGATAAAGGCATTAGATAGATCCAGTGGCAGGACACAAATAGTGTAAGTTCAATACCCGGTTAAGGCAGTGGAGAACTTGAAGAGTGGAATTAACAGGTGATAACAGATAACTGAGATCCATTAAACATGTCACGTGGAACTAGAACTGTCTACACCAGTGAGCGAAATAAAGGGTTCAGTTCTACATTCCAGCCACCTGAAGAAGGCTGGAGTGTACAACAGCTGAAACGTTGTAATAAATATGGCGACAAAGATGAGGACAATAGTCCGAATAAAGTAAATAGTGTACATAATACCTTATCTCAGATATATCGAAAGATACTGAAAGGTCGAAACGTTGTAATAAATATGGCGACAAAGATGAGGACAATAGTCCGAATCATGTAAATTGTGTGCATAAAACCTCGTCTCAGAAATATAGACAGATACTGAAAAGCCGAACCGTTGTAATAAATATGGCGACAAAGATGAGGACAATAGTCCGAATAATGTAAACAATGTACATAATACCTCATCTTAGAAATATAGACAGATACAGAAAGGCCGAAAAGTTGTAATAAATATGGGGACAAAGATAAGGACAATAGTCCGAATAATGTAAATAGTATACATAATATCTCATCTCAGAAATATAGACAGATACTGAAGGGCCGAAACGTTGTAATAAATATGGCGACAAAGATGAGGACAATAGTCCCAATATTGTAAATAATGTACATAATACCTCATCTCAGAAATATAGACAGATACTGAAGGGCCGAAACGTTGTAATAAATATGGCGACAAAGATGAGGACAATAGTCTTAATAATGTAAATAGTGTACATAATACCTCATCTCAGAAATATAGACAGATACTGAAAGGCCGAAGCGTTGTAATAATTATGGCGACAAAGATGAGGACAATAGTCTTAATAATGTAAATAGTGTACATAATACCTCATCTCAGAAATATAGACCGAGATTGAATACTTTTTATATTTTAATATTCATTTGTTGGCTGAAAAATATTTTAGTTCATATTGGTTTGTTTATTTATGATTATGATTTCATTTGTATTTAATTTTACAGTTTATGTTGCATAATATATTTTGGTTTGCCTACAATTATATATCTAATAATAATATGAATTGTTATACCTTGTGTGCTGTGGATTATTAAATACCTGAATATATTGAAAATCTAAAAAGAATTAATGAATTTCATAATGAAGAAATAGGAACTACGGTAGAATCAATATATCAAAGCTTTCTTGAATTTCAAAATCATAACACATCATAGCATATCCTCGTCTTTTAAGTGACCAAACGTGGTTGAAATTGTTCGACTATATCATAGCGTCTGTTGCGTAAATCCATCGGAAGTTAGTCTCTTCGCGCAAGCGCAGTATGGTTTCCTCTCACTGATTGACAAATTGCAGGTTACTGAGCCGTTTATCGAGTTATTCAAAATAGTTGCATCCGGATTCCGGAGAGTCCATAAATATTTTCAGCATTTTGTGCCATTCCAGAAAATAGATGACACCTCGAATACTTTATCTTCACAAGAGTCAGGTCAAACTCAAAATGGAGTATTTCTATCTACCCAATCCTCATGTTTCAGCCTTGATAGAGTTCAGAATCATTTACGTGTCCTTGTGGGTGATGAATTATTTTCCAAACCAAAGCCTGTTTGCTACAGACACCAGGTCGAAGGCCTATCAATACTCCTATAGCAAATGTTCTGACGAACACCGTTCTTTGGTGTCACCAGTTCAGAGCTATGCAGTCAAGATCCGCCCTGCTACATCCACAGATTTGAATCACCCTCATTTCTTACGTATTATTTTATTAAGAAGGACATCTCACCCCGAAAGCTTTTTTCCAATAAACGCTACTTTGTGAAACAGACTCCTGTGTGATTGCTTCACAGAACCTCTTCAAATCTAGGATCGACTCTTATCTGTCCGCCATACCCTCGGAATCTTCAATTCCCACTTCCTCCTCTTGCGTTCATATCATGCACCTCATTCATTAACACTCTACCTTGAACGGCTCTTGAGCTTTGTATTGGGCCTCGTTTCTGATTGTCTGTTATAAAATATCAAGTTTATTTCCTGTTATTTTTGTCTCTCTTGTAAAATTCAATGGCCAAGTTTGTTAGCATCGTTTACCTTGGATCAAACAGCAGTTGTTAACCGCCTTTGACAAAACGCAATGATTCAATGCACTTCCATTTCGTGGGGGCAGACAGAACATATCAGAGTGAATTAGATAAACCCATTCTTATTAGTTAACTAGATGGGCATTTCTCTTCGGCTAAACCAGGATATTTGTAATATGAACAGCCTTTGGTAACCACCAACCATATTGCTTATTGCCTCGCCTGCTTTGTCTGTCCGTGCTTTTCCATTGACATCTCACTCATTTCTGTGACATTTATTGTGACATATTTGTGCATATGCACGCGCATTGACCAGCCTTTCTCTGCTTGACAGTGCATACCGCATATCATCCCGTGGTGAATCTGACAAAAAAAAATGAATAGGTCGTTATAGCGTAATCATCTTTGCAAAACCATAAATCATCACTTGTTTGAATATTTCTTCTTTCAGTAACGATTTACTAAGCATAGCTTAGATGTGGCACAAGGCAGCAAGTATAGAGCACCCAGTGACGATAGAACTCACTACTCAGTCATAATTGATCTAGCGAGAGAGTTTGCTAAGCATTATGCCACTTCGAAGTGATCTGCTTTGCTTTAACATATCTTTCTTGAAAGAAAGAGACTGAATCATTTCTCTCCCTTTTAGTCGCTATCGTTCAATTTATTTTCCTTGT
Organism: Acanthosepion esculentum; assembly: GCA_964036315.1. Lineage (NCBI taxonomy): Eukaryota > Metazoa > Mollusca > Cephalopoda > Sepiida > Sepiidae > Acanthosepion > Acanthosepion esculentum. Next base: position 133,197,947 of record OZ038484.1, on the reverse strand, counting down.
TATTAAGTGGACTTATCTTACTAAGTTCCAAAGCTATATGCGAGATATGGGCGTAGAAAGATTGCTTTGCGCCAGTCTTTTAAGCGAAAATTAAGCGAAATTCATATTATAAATAACAGCCTATGAAATTACGGGCACCCAGTGAGGATCGAAATCACAATTCAGTTATAACTGATCTGGCGAGACAAGCTTGTTAACCATTACATCACTTCGAAGTGCCCTAACTCACACCTGTTAGAAATGTGGAAATTTCTCAAACTTATTTCTCTTACTTTTTTATTTATTTTTCTTTCTCTTCCAACTTGGCTTTTTAGGGCACAATGTAAAAATTAGTGGTAGGAAGACTTTGAAGAGTCAAGTTTTCTTTTGATTGGTGGCCTATCGATATTGAAAATCAGTATTCAAAATTATGGCGTCTACGCGGATCCAATCAGCGTTTGTGGTATAGGCGCAACAACCCCAGACACCAGATATGCCGTAAGATATTTTCTTCTTTATTTTCGTTTGGTTTATTTTGTTTTACGGCATATCAACCTCAATGGCTTATTTAATGCTTACAACATTTCTATTGATAATATTTTTAGATGTATTTCTGGTAATATTTTTTTCCTTTAAAAATGTATTGCTAGTATTTTTCTCCAAAACGTATTGCTGGTAATAATTTTTCCCAGAAATGTATTGCTGGTATTAAAACCTATTTTAACACTTTCATAATGTTTTGACCCCCAGTTTGGCGGAGGTTAACTATTTGCCCATAGCTGGGACCTCACAGGTGCTACCACCCCAGATCAGGGTGGACCTGGGAACATCAGCAATTAAGAGATGGTTCCACGCTGTCGGATGCAGTTTATCGTCTTACCCAGGACGCCTTTATTTTCGTTGTGGCTTCATTTTCATTTCCAGATTATTTTCAGTTGCCATATTGCAACATTTTTCCCAACATTTTGTAAATGTTTTACATTATTTACATCATTCTGACTGTTGTCTTCATATTTATTGCCATATTCCTGACGTTTCGACCGTTGTACACTCCGGCCTTCTTCAGCTGATATGTTGGAATTTCGAACCGAAATTGTTCTAATTCCACGTGCCATGCCTTTTTTGATATCTCAGTTTCAGTTATTTAACTTTAGTAACTCAACACTTCAAGTTTTTGTTCCATCTGCTGTTCACTCATTTCTCTTCGGGTCAAAAGTCACTTTTGGGATCACTTAACCAAAGCGTTTATCCTCTGGCCATATTTCCTTGTAAATGAAGTTTCACTTATAATTCCTTTATTAATATTTCTTTCTTTTGAATATTGTCTATTGTTCTTCATTTCTACTGTAGAATTCTTTTATCTTAGCCAACCATTTCCTAAATATTCAGTTTTACATATTCTCTGTCTTTTTAGTCTGCTTTTAATATCTTCCTTATATTTTTTAAATTTTTTCTTTCTGTCTTCCGCGTCCTGGGTATGACGATAAATTACATCTGGCAGCAAGGCCTCTGATCGAGAGGTTTTGAGGGGCGTGGAGCCACTTCTTAATTGATGTTGTCCCAAGGTCCAATCTAACCTGTTAGTGTCCCAGGTATGGGCAAATAGTTAACCCCCAAAATAGGGTCAATACACTATGAAAGTATGAAAATACATTTTATATTAAACATACCACCAATACATTTTCATCGCAAAAGATTAATAGTAATACATTTTTCTAAAAAACAAAAAGATATTACCAGCAATACATTTTTGGAAAAAAATATCACCAACAATACTTACTTTTTTAAAAAGTTAAAGAAATTGCCGGCAATACATTTTTTATTAAAAAAAAAATTACCAGAAATACATTTAAAAAAATTACCTGCAATACATTTTTTGTAAAAGAAATTAAAATTCTCCCAAGAAAATTAAATTTCGTGTTTAAATGACCCATAAAGAGTTGATATGCCGTTAAACAAACTTTCTATCTTTCTATCTTCCCATTTTAAGGCCTTATTTCTTCTTCTATTCTTCTTTATCTCTTATTTTCTCTCTTGCGTTTTCAGTGAATTTTTCAAGTCATTTTCCCCAAGTTTGATTTTCGCGCTCAGCTTCAAGACATCTTGATCCTGCACTAGTCGAAAAGTTCCCGACAGCTTTCAACCATTGTTATTTGCGAAGGAAAACAGGAAACATAATCTTGTCATACTTAATTGGTTATCTTTTGCTAGAATTAAGCGTTAGTCGTCGCCGTGCGCCGACTACTTATGTAAAAAGTGAAACCGAAAGCGCGTAAATTTCGGATGTAAACTGAACTATTTGATTGCTCAGGAGACATTGTTGAAAAGAATTTGATCTTGGAAACAAAGTGAAAAGAGACTGCACGCGTGAAGTCAACTGAGGAACACGTACATTCTGTCTACTTCTGATAACTGATCGGTTCATTTGATCTGTTATAGATATATGCTGAAATTGTCTTTTTATATCCAAGTATATAAAGCTGTTTCAGAAATATTCGTGTCAATGTTGAAATGAATTTTAAAGCACAGTTTATGTTGTTTACATTTAAAAACCGTTCTAAAAATGTATTTGTGGTTAACTTTCTGGTTTGGTTTATTTTACGGCATATCAACCTCAATGTGTTATTTAATGCCAACAAGATTTTTAGGATAGCTTTGTATGAATAGATTATATATTCATTGTATGAAATCAGTTCGTAGATCAGGTTTCATTGACGTATTTTTGTAAAGATGTTTCTTTTTTGTAGTGTCTGCTTTTAGTTTGTTTATTTTGTTTTACAGCATATCAACACCTCAATGGGTTATTTAATGCCGACAAGATTTTGAGGATAGATTCGTATGAATAGAATATGTATTCTTTGTAAGAAATCATTTTGTAGATCAAGGTTTGGGTTTATTTTGTTTTACGGCTTATCAACACCTCAATGGGTTATTTAATGCCGACAAGATTTTTAAGATAGGTTCGTATGCATAGAATATATATTATTTGTAAGTAATCAGTTTGTAGATCAGGTATCATTGAAGTATTTTTGTAAAGATGGTTTTTTCGAGAATCAAATGTATTGCTGATAATATTTTTTTGCAAAAATGTATTTCGGGTATTTTTAATATAAAAATATATTTTATACTTTCATGTTGTTTTGGCCCCAGTTTGGAGGTTACCTATTTCCTCATTGTTGGGACCCTAACAGGTCCTACCACTCTGGATCAGGGTGAACCTGGGAACAACAGCAATAAAGAGGTGATTCCATGCTTCTCAAAACCTCCCGATCAGATGCCTCGTTGTCGAATGTAGTTAAATGTCATACGCAAACGGCTAACTTTCTGTTAATACCCCATTTATACCGTGAGACATTTTCACGGCCTTAGAATCGTGTTATTTTTTCAAATATCCCATTTTAGATATTATTAGAAATATCGGTCGATTCTTAATTTTCTTCTTATATATTGCTTTGAGTGTTCTTTCTGGTCTTTAAGGGATAAATTTAAAAAAAGAAAGGTTCTATTTGGAAATTAAAAGGTTATTATTTAAAAAAAAAACAATTATGCAAAAATAGATTTCATTTTATTTTCAATTTAAGATCAATCAGTTTTCTCTCCAGCTGTTTTTTCCCATTCCAAGCAATGAAGAACGTTAAAACGTAAAAGGCAGGAAAGTGTGTGTGTGTGTGTGTGTGTGTGTGTGTGTGTGTGTGTGTGTGTGTGTGTGTGTGTGTGTGTGTGTGTGTGTGTGTGTGTGTGTGTAACGAGTGCACTGCCACAATTTTCTACGGATTTGCACCAAAGTTTACATGCACATGCTCCAAGTTAGTGAAAAGGCCAACGTTGATTCTAATTCCGCAGAACTGGGTTGGGTGTGAAAAAGTATTTGTTGTTAACATTCTTTTTTCATTCCGTTTTTCCAGTTACGAGTCCTTTTTTAAAGCTGATCGTTTTGTGTTCATTTTGTTTAGTTCTTTTTTCGTAACAGATTTAATGTTTAGTATAGAGCTTAGAAAAAAATTGCAGTGTGCAAGAAATAAGGCATGTAGCAACATCAGCACGGCAAAGGGCACTCCTTTAAAGGCAAGGAAGGGCAAAAATATTTTAAGTCAAGTGATAGCGATTGCTGTATGAGTCGTGTGATTTTTGAATCAAGCACGGGCAACGCTGGGCCATGCTACTAATTATGACTAAAACAAAAAACAACTTTGTTAGTTACCTGACAAAAGCATTTAGAAAACTATTTGACTAATCATGAAAATCTGACTTGTTAATTGCTATATATCAAGGAAAGTATTTGCTATGGTTAAAAAACAAACATGGTACTAATGGAGGTTATGTTGCTAATAATCAGAAAAAAGAGTGCCGGAATCTTTCATGTCACATAATGAAGAAAGAAGACCTGGAGAATTTAACATTCTCAAGACGGAAGAAAGAACTAGGTAAATATTTGATTATTCTTAATAACTAAATGAAGGTCCAAGTACCTCAAAGGAAAAGCACGTTTTTAAAAGACCTAGCATGGCTGAGAACAACAACAGACAGAAAGTTGTAGAGAGAATCACCGTTGTCATGTAAGAGCTTGGCTCATAGAGAGATGGTGATTGGAAAACACACACAAACAGAGAAAGATATATATATATATATATATATATATATATATATATATATATATATATATATATATACATACATATATATATATATATATATATATATATATATATATATATGTATATATATATATATATATATATATATATATATATATATATATATATATATATATATATATATATATGTACAAGGTAACCAAAAAAGTTCTGTCCATTTTTAAAGGAAAAAAAGAAAACGCTTCACAGTATGTGTAACTTATATTTAGTCTTCGAAGTAATCGCCATCAGCATCCCGCTCCTTCTGCCAACGTGTCACCAGCTGTTCAATGCCCTTGCGGTAGATCTCGGGGGGTTTTGATGCAAAGAAGACCGTGAGGGCTTTGCGCAAGTCTGCTTCATTGGTGAAGGATTTCCCACGAAGATGATTATCCAGGGAGTGGAAGATGTGGTAATCGGATGGCGCAAGGTCAGGTGAATAAGGTGGATGGCACAAAGTCTCCCACCCAAGTTGCTGTATAGTATCCCTGACCACTCGCGCGACATGCGGCCTGACGTTGTGATGGAGGAAAAGCACACCTTTGCAATTCACCAGGGCTGGCGCCTTCTGGCGCAATGCCTGTTGCACACGATTCAATTGCTGCGTGTATAGGTCTCCAGTGACCGTTTGGCCCGTTGGTAGCAGTTCATAATGAACCACTTGAACCACTTGACGACCTGTCCACCAGAAACAAAGCATACTCTTGCGTGGGTGCATAGGCGGTCTTGCGGTGTGAAGGACAGCATCCTGAAGAGACAACCAATGTCTGGAATGCTTGGGAGTTTCGTACAGAACCCACTTTTCATCACTGGTAAGCACTCGATTGAATAAGGATGCGGTACGGTGGCGAGAAAGCAGCGATGCGCAGGCTGCCACTCGTTGTCTCTTGTGGACCTCCAACAGCGTTTGCGGAACACACTTTCTCAGTTTGTACGTCTTACCTAGGCGGTGCAGGTGAAGTCTAACTGTTTCATCGGAAACGTTGAACTGTCTTGCAAGTTAATCCACACGTTAGACTACTGTCCTCTTCAATGGCCGCCTTCAGGACTCCGTCATTCAAGACCTGTGTTGATCCACTGCGAGGCTCATCATGGAGAGACAAATCTCCCAACTTGAATTTTCGAAACCAACGCCTTGCAGTACGTTCATCCACAGCACTATCCCCAAACGCTTGACATATGCGGCGACTTGATGCAGCTGCTGATAAGCCCACTTTGAAGTCGTAAATCAAACAGCCCCGAACGAGATCTCTAGACACAGCTGTCTGGCTTATAACTGACGGCCAGGCACGGTGCACGTGTTTTTTATAATGTCTGATGGTCCTACTTCCGGCTGTCCGAATTTGAAAACAATTGCTACACTCATTTCGTATATATTTCAACTTCATTCAATGAATAATCAAAAAACGGACAGAACTTTTTTGGTTACCTTGTATATATATATATATATATATATATATATATATATATATATATATATATATATGATTAAGATGATGATTATGATGGTGATGTGCAAATAAAAATATCACTAGTTTCTGTTGTTGGCTACTTTTATGTATTTGAGGAATAAGTACTTGACATCAATGTTATAACGTTACCACAGGGATTGAGAGTCAAATGAGAAATTTTGTTTTCATATTTCTTCTTGAAAATAGTTAGTTTAAGCGCTTAAAAGATAATGACAGGCAACATGAACGGATTATATAACAGAACCACACACTTACTTTTATTACTGGGTGACCGAATGTTATTTTTACTACATGAAAGCGTTTACTCTTGATAAAATCATCGATTAGGAATTAGTGGTCGTCATTCCATGTTGGTATATCCTTTAAAAGACAAACAGTACATTACAAAGGTTGCCGAACTGGCTAAGATCGAAGCTTAGCTTAAATTGGCACATACATACATACATACATACATACATACATACATACATACATACATACATACACACATAGTAGAATACAACTGGCCACTCGTATTCGAGGATACCCGCCTACTAAGGTGGCTAGCCAATCCCTATTGCAGACTCTTGCTCAGGCGCAATTTGCGTTTATTCAACATTTATACTGCAACTACGCTGAGTAGACCTTAGTTACAGTTCCTGGGAAAGTTTATCTAACGTGATCAACAATTTGAAATCGGCTACGATTGACATGTGACTTCGTGCTAGCACAGCTATCGACGGCTCCCAGTTGGGTAGACGGTAGATTGGTCAACCCGTGGGATAGTTTTCAAGCACTTTCCACTTGCCGCACACTGGGATCGATCCCTCCAGTCCGATAACATCAGTAAGTCTCCTTACAGACAAATCGACTCATAGTCAGAATGCGAAGGTTTTAACCACTCGGCCACATGCACACATACATACATACATACATACATACATACATGCATACATACATACACACATACACACATACATACACACATACACACATACATGCATACATACATACATAGATGCATGCATGCATACATACATACATGCACACACACATACGTACATACATACATGCATACATACACACATACATACATACATACACACACATACATACATACACACATGCACACATACATACATACATACACACATACATACATGCATACATACATACATACATACATACATACATAAAATGTGAATATATAATATCGCACGTTGAATACGGTTACTAATAAAATAGTGTTCGATGTATAATAACAAAACTATAATTTATATTAATAATAAATATACATTTTTACACCTCCACACATACCTGCGTGTGTGTGTGTGTGTGTGTGTGTGTGTGTGTGTACCTATAGATACAGGTATAAAACCTCCAGAAGTTTTTCAGTCATATTATAGTAATAGTTATTTTCTTCTCGTTCATTTGGAATAATGAATTAGTCTTATAAATCTAATCTGTATACTTCTGTCTATCCAAAAGTCATGTAATGTTGGTAGATCTTAGCTAGAACTGAAAAATCAATGACAAAAACAAATATACTGCGACTAGTGGGCAAATACCGGTTTTCTGTGAGCTGATACGCCATTTTGAATTATTTTTTTCAACACAGTTGCCTGATAGAGTAGAAAGTTTTCGACTAGAATTTGTACAAATAAACTCAATAGCTTACACGAGATTCTGAAAATAGAACGTCTTATTCTTTGTATATGGATAGAACAACATATTTGCCCAGACGGAGACGCAGTGATATTTTATTTAATTTAAAATTTTATACTCTTCAGTTGAAATCATAAAACCAAAAACAAAGTCAGCATTTCTTATTCACGTTTTTCTGAGGGTTTGACGGTTTCCTTATACGAAAGGGGTGTTGAAAAGTTCACGCTCTAAACCATTTCCCCAAATCTAACCAAACAGCAATTATTATTGCCGATACTCTCTCAGACCCATCGCCGACATTTAAATATCCCTCATATGATGATAAACACGAGAAAATCTTTTTGACACATCAGTTGAGAATCACTTTGAAACTGAAAATATGAAGTAAAATATCAAGATATTTGTGGTACATTTAGATGTCTTCTTTCAAATTTGATTGGACCACGTACAGCAGAATAACAATGACTGACAGTGCAATCTTTAATGGAGGCTTTTCAGTTATAAAATTAATTAGCTGTAACGAATCTAACCGGCCAAGTTTTAGAAACATTGTTTAAAATTTGGCAACTTAATTCATAATTTGACTTACGAATAATAACTTTAATATTTGTGCCTTGGAGAAATTAATATCGAATATGGCTGCTTGAAAATTTAAAACTTTTTGAAAACATCAAATACGATTCAAAAAGAAAGAATGAAAGTCTTGAACAGAAAGAAAGAAGGAAGTGAATAAAATTACTATTTTGTTGATGTTTAAGCAAAGCATTAACAAAATAATAATTTAATATATAATAATAATTATAATATATAATTTAAAATTAATATATAAAATTTAATATATAATAAAAATTTAATATTTCCTTCTTTCTTTCTGTTCAGGTCTTTCATTCTTTTTTTCTTTGTTGGATTTCATTAACTGTTGTAGTATGGAGGGAAATGACTATGCCAACCAAAAAGATGAATTCATTTTGTCTTAGAATGCAAACACAAGAAATAGCTTGAAGAATATGTATATCATTTGCTCAAGTTCAGTTTAATCGTAGCTCTGATCAAAAATTAATCAGACATGTCCGTCGTAAATGGTGGCCGGTAAGCTTTGACCAACTGAGGACTGGTGTGGAATTTAATCTGCTTCTAACGCACCAGATATCGATATTATGGAACTAAAGATGTGTATATCGCCGAAAGAATTATCCCGTCTAAATCTCAATAAAAACAGCAAACTTGTGCATTTCTTTATTTCTTTCCATGTCCTTTTTTTCTGTTTCTTTCTTGGGTATCATAAACGCACAAAATAAAATGAATTATTTCCTATGAATAACCTTGTAGAGAACCATGTGTTTTTAAGTGTTGTCAAATTAGGAACACGTGCTGTTTATTCCTGCTAGAAGAAGGTCCAACTACAAGAACATGGCGGACTCAAGTTGAGTCCAACCGAAGAGGTAAAGAAAACAAACAAGACCGATATATATATATATATATATATATATATATATATATATATATATATATATATATATATATATATTAAACAACAAATTTACAAGTGACAAAGAAATCAACATTTGTGTTTGTGTGTGAACGTAAAGAGTTTGCATTTTGGTGAATGTTCGTACGTACGTGTATGTGTGTTTCATGGCGTTTTCTCACGAGTGGACAAAACGCAGATCTCTGCGAGAGATCTCATTTTTAAATGTGTCCGCTGAAATGCAAAGTGAAAAAGAGAGCGAGGCAAGAAGTCGACCAGTATTTAAAGTGTAGGGAGAGCGACCCCTAGTGAACAATTAGGGAAATAAGGAGGAGCTAACTCCGACAAGCTTGTCAATATTTTAATGATCCCACCTGAACAGTATTGCTATTATATATATTATTTGATGATAAAATTACCGAGCACACCCTTTACGCGGCAATAATATATTATTTTATGTATCTTTAAATATAGTTATCGTTTCTTTCGTTTAAGAATATAATATTTTATATCAGCTTATATAACGAAGTATCTTGCTTGAGATGTCATAGAATTATTTTGTTTCAGATACCTGAGACAGCCGTCCTGGATATGACAATAAATTACACAAGGTCTCTGATCAGAAGGTTTTGAGGAGTGCGGAAGCCCCTCTTAGGTGCTGTTGCTCTCAGGTCCAAATTAACCAAGTCTGATAGCACCTGTTAGGGTCCCAGATATGGGCAAATAGTTACACCTCTCCCGACAAACTGGGGTCAAAACACTATGAATGTGTTAAAATAGGTTTTAATACCAGCAATACATTTCTGGGGGAAAATTATTACCCGCAATACGTTTTCGAAAAAAAAATACTAGCAATATATTTTTAAAGGAAAAAATATTACCAGCAATACATTTAAAAAATATATTACCAGCAATACATTTAAAAAATATATTACCAGCAATACATTTAAAAAATATATTACCAGCAATACATTTAAAAAATATATTACCAGCAATAAAAATGTTGTTGGCATTAAATAACCCATTGAGATTGATATACCGTAAAACATACCAAACCAAACAGAAATAAATGAAGAAAATATCTTATGGCATACCTGGTGTCTGGAGTTGTTGCGCCAATCTCACAACATTCTACAATAGGTTGCACCTGTTAGGGCCTAGCTATCGGCAAATAATTAACTTCCAAAATGGAGTCAAAACAAGACATTTTCATTTAAAAATACCCGCAATACATTTTTGAAAAAAAAAGCATTACCAGGAATACATTGTCGTAAATGAAATTGCTAATGCTCTCAAGAAAATTAAATTTCAGTATTGAATGACCCATAAGAAGTTCATATGCCACTAAACAAACAAACTCAAAAGCAATAACTGAAACAGAAGATACTTCGTTATATAAGTAATAGTTTCATATGTACATATATATGCGGAATCAAATGAAAAGAGAAAACTCAGTATAATAGAAAAGTTCCTAATGTTTTGTTCCACCAAATACAACGTCCTGGGTATGACAAAAAACTACATCTGGCAGCAAGGCCTTTAATCGGGAGGGTTTGAAAAGCGTGGAACCACCTTGAAATTGCTGTTGTTCCCATGTCAGCAATGACCGAAGTGGTAACACCTGGTAGTGTCTCAGCTATAGGCAAATTGTTGACCCTTAAATTGAGGTTAAAACAGTATGAAAGTATAAAAATAAATTTCTATAGTAAAAATACCAGCAATACATTTAAAAAATTATTACCAACCATACATTTTTGAAAAAACATCCCAGCAATAAATTTTTGAAAATATATTACCAGCAACATATTTGTCTCAGGACGAAAACCTTTACAAAAACCCGTCAATGGAACCTAATCTTCAAAATGCCTTACAAAGAATACATATTCTATTCATACGAATCTATGATAAAAATGTTGTCGGCATTAAATAACCCATTGAGGTTGATATGCCGTAAAACAAAATAAACCAAACCAATCTAAACCAAAGAATACATATTCTATTCATACGAAACTATGATAAAAATGTTGTCGGCATTAAATAACCCATTGAGGTTGATATGCCGTAACACAAAATAAACCAAACCAATCTAAACCAAAGAATACATATTCTATTCATACGAAACTATGATAAAAATGTTGTCGGCATTAAATAACCCATTGAGGTTGATATGCCGTAACACAAAATAAACCAAACCAATCTAAACCAAAGAATACATATTCTATTCATACGAAACTATGATAAAAATGTTGTCTGCATTAAATAACCCATTGAGGTTGATATGCCGTAACACAAAATAAACCAAACCAATCTAAACCAAAGAATACATATTCTATTCATACGAATCTATCCAAAAAATGTTGTCGGCATTAAATAACCCATTGAGGTTGATATGCCGTAAAACAAAATAAACCAAACCAATCTAAACCAAAGAATACATATTCTATTCATACGAAACTATGATAAAAATGTTGTCGGCATTAAATAACCCATTGAGGTTGATATGCCGTAAAACAAAATAAACCAAACCAATCTAAACCAAAGAATACATATTCTATTCATACGAAACTATGATAAAAATGTTGTCGGCATTAAATAACCCATTGAGGTTGATATTCCCTAAAAAAAAATAAACCAAACCAATCTAAACCAAAGAATACATATTCTATTCATACGAATCTATCCAAAAAATGTTGTCGGCATTAAATAACCCATTGAGGTTGATATGCCGTAAAACAAAATAAACCAAACCAATCTAAACCAAAGAATACATATTCTATTCATACGAAACTATGATAAAAATGTTGTCTGCATTAAATAACCCATTGAGGTTGATATGCCGTAAAACAAAATAAACCAAATCAATCTAAACCAAAGAATACATATTCTATTCATACGAAACTATGATAAAAATGTTGTCTGCATTAAATAACCCATTGAGGTTAATATGCCGTAAAACAAAATAAACCAAACCAATCTAAACCAAAGAATACATATTCTATTCATACGAATCTATCCAAAAAATGTTGTCGGCATTAAATAACCCATTGAGGTTGATATGCCGTAAAACAAAATAAACCAAACCAATCTAAACCAAAGAATACATATTCTATTCATACGAAACTATGATAAAAATGTTGTCTGCATTAAATAACCCATTGAGGTTGATATGCCGTAAAACAAAATAAACCAAACCAATCTAAACCAAAGAATACATATTCTATTCATACGAATCTATCCTAAAAATGTTGTCGGCATTAAATAACCCGTTGAGGTTGATATGCCCTAAAACAAAATAAACCAAACAAATCTAAATCAAAGAATACATATTCTGTTCATACGAATGTATCCTAAAAATGATGTCTGCATTAAATAACCCATTGAGGTTGATATGCCGTAAAACAAAATAATTCAAGCCTGACTAAATCAAACCAAATACGATTTATTATCGCACATCAGGAATATTAATAATATACATTAATAATATAGATTTATAATATTATCTAAAAAGATCAATAACGATGTAAATTTCTGAAACGTGGCACGATTTTTATTTTTAATAGAATTACTATCTGTTTTCATATATCGATTCATATAACAACGTTGCCTTAAAAAATTTCATATTTGGCGCATTTAGCGCCATCTACGAGACTAGTGGGCAAACACGAGTTTGCCGATTGCAAATATACTCCATTCTGAATTTTACCACAGTTGACTGAAAGAATATAACCTCATATATTCAGTGAACTATCTTATCGACTCCACTCACAGAAATCTTTGCAGTGTGCTCGAACATAAACTAAACACAATCTACAGTTTACACTAGATTCCGGATTCTTTATATGAGGTTGTTATATAAATTTGTTCTTTTTTTAAATAATTTTTATACTACAAGGTAACCAAAAAATTTCTGTCCGTTTTCAAAGGAAAAAAGAAAACGCTGCACAGTATGTGTAACTCATATTTAGTCTTCGAAGTAATCGCCATCGGCATCCAGTACCTTCTGCCAACGTGTCTCCAGCTGTTCAATGCCCTTGCGGTAGAACTCGGGGGTTTTGATGCAAAGAAGTCCGTGAGGGCTTTGCGCAAGTCTGCTTCATTGGTGAAGGATTTCCCACGAAGATGATTATCCAGGGAGCGGAAGAGGTGGTAATCGGATGGCGCAAGGTCAGGTGAATAAGGTGGATGGGACAAAGTCTCCCACCCAAGTTGCTGTATGGTATCCCCGACCACTCGTGCGACATGCGGCCTGGCGTTGTCATGGAGGAAAAGCACACCTTTGCGATTCACCAGTGCTGGCTTCTTCTGGCGCAATGCCTGTTGCACACGTTTCAATTGCTGCGAGTATATGTCTCCAGTGACCGTTTGGCCCGTTGGTAGCAGTTCATAATGAACCACTTGACGACCTGTCCACCAGAAACAAAACATAATCTTGCGTGGGTGCATAGGCGGTCTTGCGGTGTGACGGACAGCATCCTGAAGAGACAACCAATGTCTGGAATGCTTGGCAGTTTTGTACAGTACCCACTTTTCATCACTGGTAAGCACTCGATTGAATAAGAATGCGGTACGGTGGCAAGAAAGCAGCGATACGCAGGCTGCCACTCGTTGTCCCTTGTGGACCTCCAACAGTGTTTGCGGAACCCACTTGCTCAGTTTGTACGTCTTACCTAGGCGGTGCAGGTGACCTCTAACTGTTTCATCGGAAACGTTGAACTGTCTTGCAAGTTAATCCACACGTTAGACTACTGTCCTCTTCAATGGCCGCCTTCAGGACTCCGTCATTCAAGACCTGTGTTGATCCACTGCGAGGCTCATCATGGAGAGACAAATCTCCCGACTTGAATTTTCGAAACCAACGCCTTGCAGTACGTTCATCCACAGCACTATCCCCAAACGCTTGACATATGCGGCGACTTGATGCAGATACTGATAAGCCCACTTTGAAGTCGTAAATCAAACACCCCCGAACGAGATCTCTAGACACTTCCATCCTTCTCATAGCTGCCCGGTTTATAACTGATGGCTGGGCACGGTGCGCGTGTTTTTTTTATAACGTCTGATGTTCCTACTTCCGGCTGTCCGAATTTGAAAACAATTGCTACACGCATTTCGTATATATTTCAACTTCATTCAATGAATAATCAAAAAACGGACAGAACTTTTTTGGTTACCTTGTATATATATATATATATATATATATATATATATATATATATATATATGATTAAGATGATGATTATGATGGTGATGTGCAAATAAAAATATCACTAGTTTCTGTTGTTGGCTACTTTTATGTATTTGAGGAATAAGTACTTGACATCAATGTTATAACGTTACCACAGGGATTGAGAGTCAAATGAGAAATTTTGTTTTCATATTTCTTCTTGAAAATAGTTAGTTTAAGCGCTTAAAAGATAATGACAGGCAACATGAACGGAGTATATAACAGAACGACGCCCTTACTTTTATTACTGGGTGACCAAATGTTATTTTTACTACATGAAAGCGTTTACTCTTGACAAAATCATCGATTAGGAATTAGTGGTCGACATTCCATGTTGGTATATCCTTTAAAAGACAAACAGTACATTACAAAGGTTGCCGAACTGGCTAAGATCGAAGCTTAGCTTAAATTGGCACATACATAACTGATGGCCGGGCACGGTGCGCGTGTTTTTTATAACGTCTGATGTTCTTACTTCCGGCTGTCTGAATTTGAAAACAATTGCTACACACATTTCGTATATATTTCAACTTCATTCAATGACTAATCAAAAAACGGACAGAACTTTTTTGGTTACCTTGTATTATTTATTAATAGTTCTGATGAATAATTCCACAATGCATTCTTTTCTCTGCTTTATATTCACGTAAAGGCACCATTTTTTGTTTCCTGTGATAATACGGTAAAGGAATCTTTCATCTATTCACGAGTAGCCTGGTGTCGAGCGAGTAAACTGGCCCCGATGGATGAGCGCTGTAGTTTGTTTTTTCTCGGTCAATGCGTTTGGCACCGATGTGTCGTGTTTCTGGACTTTTCCCATTAACGGAAGATAACGAGCGACAGTATCATGAGGGCTTGCCACATTCTGATACGGTGCTTTAATTAGCGCGCGCAACTGGTTATCATCAAATGGAATTGGTCGGACATGGCGCGGAAAGTCTGTGAGTTTGAACTTCTCCTTGAAACGGAAAAAAAATTCTGTGCCATTCTGTCGGTAATGAAGTCATCTCTGCACACAGCACAAATATATTGTGTAGCATTAGCAGCTTTATGAGCAAGATAAAAAGCAAATAGAAAAAGATATCGAAGGTGCTCATTCATGGCTGCTTTCCGTTCCATTTCAAATAGGTGTCTAATCTAAAATAAAATTCCAATAACATTAGACGACTGTTTCACAGGATGGCCAGATTTACTAAGAAGCAAAGAATTCTACGAAAGATTATTCTTCGAGACCATTCGCAGAACATCAGAAAAACGAACGAATATATGTAACAACCTAATATAGAGAGAGATAACAATGTATTTGGAAAATCAATGGTAATTTTTAATTTAAGCCTTAGAAAAAAAACATTCTTCGGTTGAAAAGTTCTCGAACGAACCCACCACTCCCTAATTAAAAAAAAATGCATATGTACTTTAAATCCTTTACAATTGTGTCGTTACTTGCTTAGATTCACCGCACTTTTTTTAAATATCCCTCATGCTAATATAAAGTTGTTTTGGAAGCATCTGCTGAGAATCACTTTGAAACAGAAAATATGAAGCAAAATGTCAAGACATTTGGGTTGTATTAAGATGTCTTCTTGGTTGAAATTTGATTGGGCCAAGTACAACGGAACAACAATCACTGACAGTGCAATCTTTAATGGAGGCTTTTCAGCTATAAAATTAATTAGCTGCAACGAATCTAAACGGCCAAGTTTTGGAAACATTGTTTAAAATTTGGCATCTTATTGTTTCATATTATGACTCACGATTAATAACGTTAACGTTTGTACCTTGGAGAAATCAATATTGAAAATGATTTTTGGAAAATTTAAGACGCTTTAAAATGCGTATTAAAATTATCAAGCGTAAACCTCAACAAAATATCATTTTTCGCATTTCTTTCTTTCTTTCTTTCTTTCTTTCTTTCCTTCCTTCCTACTTTCTTTTTTTCTTTCTTTCTTTCTTTCCTACTTTCTTTCTTTCTCTCTTTCTTTCTTTCCTACTTTCTTTCTTTCCTACTTTCTTTCTTTCTTTCTTTCTTTCTTTCTTCGATCTCATAAACTGCTGTAGTAGAGAGTGAAGTCAATATGGCAGCCCAAAAGATAATTGTGAACAAATTTTGTCTTAGAATGTAAGTATCAGGAATAGTTTGAAAAATGTGCACAATGTTTGCTGGAGATGAATTTAATGGTCATTAACAGACCGGATGGTTTTAAATTAGACCTGAATTACTCAAAGATGTCCCTCGTAAATGATGGCCGATACGTATTGATAATCACCAAGTGAGGACTTTTGCTGAATCGAATCCGTTTTGCAATGTTTTAGATGTGCCTTGATTATGGACCTCCGCATA
This sequence comes from Acanthosepion esculentum, assembly GCA_964036315.1. Classification (NCBI taxonomy): domain Eukaryota; kingdom Metazoa; phylum Mollusca; class Cephalopoda; order Sepiida; family Sepiidae; genus Acanthosepion; species Acanthosepion esculentum. Next base: position 133,181,185 of record OZ038484.1, on the reverse strand, counting down.
TTCTTTGTGATCGGAAGAACTCTTCTGAGTTTCATGAAATTTGTTCTTATTTAATTTTCTATATTGTTTTATTTTATGACTTGCATACAGGTAATTAAAAAAATGCAAATATTTTTTGGTTACGTAACATCACTTCTGTCTATATTTCTGAGATGAGGTATTATGTACATTATTTACATTATTTGGACTATTGTCCTCATCTTTGTCGCCATATTTATTAATATTAATATAGTAATAAATATGGCGACAAAGATGAGACAAAGATCAATATACGGATAATTTACACGAATGATTATTCGAGATCAAATGGAGATGATTTCTTTCCTTTGTTTTTCTTTTATTTATTTTTGGCATGTTTAAAAGGAAATTTTTTTTTTAAGAAATTAAAAATTCTTCCTCGCATATTTATTTTGCATTGATTGAATTATATGATCAGTATCTTTGTTGCGTTTGTTTTATTTAACGGCACATCAACTCCTTATGGGTCATTTAATGCCGAAATTTAATTTCCTCGGCAGAATTAGTAAAATTTCTTTTACAAAAATATATTGCTTGTAATTTTTTCTTCAAGAATGTATTGCTGGGAATTTTTGTTTTTAATAAAAATGTATTGATTTATCTTATTTTTTATTTTTCAAAGATGCAATTGCTTTACTATGAAAACACATTGCTAATACTTCTACTATAAAAATGTATTTTTATACTTTTATGTTGTTTTGATTCTAGTTTGGAGGAGGTTCACTATTTTTCCCTAGTTGGGACCGTAGCAAGTGCTACCACCCCGGTCAGCAATTAAGATGTGGTTTCCCGCTCCTCAAAACCTCCAATCCCCCGATCAGAGGCCTTGCTGCTGGAAGGGGGGACCCGGGTACAAAAGCAATTAAGAAGTGGTTTCCCGCTCCTTAAAACCTCCAGACTCCCGATCAGAACCCTTTATGCAGGATGTAGTTTATCGTCATACCCAGGACGCATCTCAATTGTGAACAACGACGAAGTTTTCGAGAAAATGGAAACAAAAAGGAAACTAATACTTAACATCGGGAAGAGACAGTTGAGGTTTCTGGGACACATAATGAAGAAGGACGGCTTGGAAAATTTGATACTCACAGGACAGATAGGTGTCAAGAGACACAGAGGAAAACAACGCATAACATACTTAGTGAGCCTGAGGAGAAATAACAGAAAGATAAAGTTTATTAAGAACTACAAAGGACAGGAAGACGTGGAGAGACATGATCGCCTATGTCCTGGGGAGACACGGTACATAGTGAAGAAGTATCAAATCCAGTAATCGTTTTCTAATCCGTACACCGCAGAGTGTCACACAACGAATTGACTGGGTTTATAATTTAGGTTGTTATCTTTTGTTTTGATCTGATTATGAAGAGAAAAAAAACAAATCTAAAATAACCGTAAGCGACTGAATAAAAATAGGACAAGCCACTCCCCTGCCGCCGCCCTACATACGCTACTGGGGTCTTTCCAAAGATGTATTTTGATTGTGGCCAGCCTAATAAGTTAAAAAGAAGAATTGGCGTCTATGTTTTCAAAGTAAACAGATTTAATACTGCGGCAGGATAAAAGATCAACCAGTGGCAATTTGTAACCTTTAGTTTGATTTCAGTTGTGCACAGCTGAAGAGGAAACCTTGAACGCAGCGGAGATGGGGTTCTACAGAAGGACGCTGAATATAACCTGGGCAAAACATGTAAGCAACGAGGAAGTTTTGACAAGAATTAGGGCACAAATACTTAGAATCAGAAAAAGGCAGTTGGAATTTCTAAGACGCATAATGAAGACAGAGTGCTTTGAAAATCTGATGTTCCTCAAAGATGAAGAAGTGACTTGAAGCAGCAGAAATGGAGTTCTACAGAAGGATGCTGAGGATGCCATGGACATATGGGCAACAATGATGTTTTATAGAAAATGGAAACAAAAAGGAAACAAACTTAAAATCAGGAAGAGACAGATGAGGTTTCTAGGGCACATAATGAGGAAAGAAAGCTTGTAAAATCTGATACTCACAGGACAGATTGAAGGCAAGAGGAACAGAGGAACGCAATACATAACATACCTAGTGAGCTTGACTGGATGGATGGTGGAACAAGGTTTAGGAAAAATAACAAAAAGACAGAGTTTATTAAGAACTACAAACAGCAGGAAGTCGTGGAGAGACATGATCTTACTTGTATATTTCATTGATATTTAGAAGTTTAGGCCACAAGTTCGGAGGGTTAGACTGATTCTTTTCAGAATTAGCTTACAAACGTCGACTCTACGGCAATCTTTTCAACATAGATTTGAAAATCTGTCTATCAGAGACAAAGAACATCATTGGAAAATTCGTAAACTTAAGGAATCAGCACATATGCTAGGCCACAAAAATCTCCTGTGCCGACCAAGCATAGAAATGAATACAATATGGAAACCAGTAATAAGGAGTGCCAGAGAAAAGCGATAATAACAGCAAAAATTGCAATATGAGCACTGGTAAAAAGGTAGCTGAAGCCATTAGGTTTATAATGCCCAGAAATTCATACACATATGTCCTCAAAGACACATGGCACAGTGGATAAAGGCGTTAGTTAGATCCAGGAACAGGACCCAAAGTGTGTGAGTTCAATACCTGGTTAAGGCAGAGGAGAATTAACAGGAAATAACTGACATCCATTAGACATAGCACGTGTAACTAGAACAGTCTATCCCAGTGAGCGAAATAAAGGCTTCAGTTCGACATTCCAACCACTTGAAGAAGGCCGGAGCGTACAACGGCCGAAATGTTGTGATAAACATGGCGACAAAGATGAGGGCAATAGTCCGAATAATGTAAATAGTGTCCAGCTTTGAATATTAAATAATGTTTTTCTTTGTGTGCTGTTTTATCGACGTTAAGTTATAAAGGTTGATTTTAGAATATATCAACCATTTTATATAATGTCAAATTTTATGTAAGTCACCTAATAAAGATCCAAATCACTACCCAGTAGTAATAGTCAAGCATAGAAGCTTGGTTAACCATTACCCGACACCTCGGCCCTTTTATAAACATCCTGTCACTCATATTGTGAAATCTACACAAAGAACCGTCTGTTGGCACGATTCCAATTCATTGCTACCTATATCGATTTTACTGTATAAAAATCTGCAGCCTAATCGATATCAAGATTAGGCAATTTAACTTTGACCTCTAAAAATGTTACGTTCAATTTCAAAGGGAAATAGATTGTGATATAGTCAATATCTTGTTTATTCAATTACGGGTGACTCGTAATGGACATTTTTATAAAGACCAGTTAATCTGGGATGTGCACTAGTGTGTGAAGGTTCGCAAGAAGCAGTCTGAGTTGAAATTCCTCTTTACCAATCGAATATTAAGAGAATGAGCATGTGTCTTATCAGACTAAGATAAATGTCGGAAATAATTGGATGACTTGATGCGAAGCAGTGGTTAGTAATTTTGTAGACTTTAACTACTTTGGATTAATTAACAACTTATCTCGCGAGAAATACTTTGGGCTGGGTTTTAATACTCTGAAAATGTAATTATTAGCTGGTGAGGAATGCCGTGAAAGTAATAATTGTTTTGAAGCGGCTGACAAGATATTTTTCTCAGATAAAATCTCTCATAAAAAATGTCTGTTCCAAGCCGTTAATAACATGATTTTTTTTATTGCATACGATTCCTTTCTGTAGTTTATGTGGCAAACGATAGGTAAAATAAAATTACTTACTCTTATGAATTAAGAGCCATGGCAAAAACACAATACAGTTTATTTTTTATCTGAATTTCTAGGACGAGGTCTTGACTAGTGTCCCCATATTTCTTGTTATTATCACAGCATACTGACTGTTGTCTTCTCCGTAGTTCTTCAGGTGTCTGTCGATCTGTGTAACGTTTAGGGATTATCAAAGTGAATCCTTTATTTAATTTACAGGGGGGGATGTTCTCGTTCCGCTGATCATGTCGCAGGATAGGATTTCAATACTGCTCAGACATGAGTCGCTCTTTTTCACTGATTCGTAGTCTTTAATACCCACGTGACAATAATCCCATGGATTAGAGCATTGGCTCATGGATTTGGTGATACAAAACATTGTTATAATAAAAACAAGGATGCTGTTATTATTTCGGAATTAAATAATTAAAATACAGTGCAGATTCAGTTATTCAAAGCTCAATACGAATTAAATACGATTCTATACATTCAACGTGCAATACACTGTCAACCACCAACCAGGGGAGGTAACACAGTTTCGGTGGCTAAGGCGGTACTGCCACCCCTGGCGCCACCGAACAGGGTATTGTTTTTTTATACGTGTCAGTCTCTTGCGATTTCTTTTTACAACTGCAATTTTCAGCGTTGAGTTAAAATACACAACCCGCTCGTAGCGACCGTTATTAATTTTGTAGAATCAAAGGTAAACAGATGTGTTTCATGTCGGAAGTATTATTGTATTGTGAGCGTGGTTTTATTTAACTTTATTTTTTTTGGATCCAACTCGATATCTGTTGAGCTTTAGTCTGGAGACGACGTGAAGCTTTAGGTTACGGCCAGTGAAGATCGCCTTCAAAAGGAAGGAAACGAAACGATTGATCGTCTAATAATATGAAGCTTTTCATGTAGACACAGGCGACATGGGTTTTATTTAACTTTATTTATTTGGGATCTTGACCAAATCCAACTTGATGCCTGTTGAGCTGGGGTCTGTAGACAATGTGAAGCACGCTTTAAGTTCTGGCCACCTTCAAAAGGAATATATATACATATATGTATGTGTGCATGTATGTGCCTGTGTGTGTGACTATGCATGTGTACACACACACATATACACACACGCGCATATATATATATATATATATATATATATATATATATATATATATACACTATATGACAAAAGTTTAGATCCACCCTCTGGATTTAATAATTAGTAAGTTTCATGACTTCTTGGGTTAAGTAACTAAACCAGCAACTTAGATTAGGCAAAATAAGCTAAAATTTAAAGGAAACTTTATGTAGTAATGCGTTAATTTCGTTGTTGTTGTTGTTGTTGTTATTATTATTATTATTATTATTATTATTATTATTATTATTATTATTATTATACTATATAATAAAACCTTTCAGGAACAGAAAGTCCCTCCGACCTAAAGTGAGAGATTAAACTAGTTTTTTTTTAAGTGCGCAATTATACTAAGGCTCCTGATGACCGACAATCTATTTTTCTTGTTTTCAATGTTTATATAGAAATCATTTACATTTTTATACTAAAATTATTAGCAATAACGCTTATATTACAAAAATAACAGACCATTTTGCCTGTTATTTTCTGACTTGTGATAATTGATTAAAAAGGTAATAATTTACGCCACATATATAGTAAATGCATTAACATAAAAATTCTCTACATACAACGTGTGAAAGCTGGTACGATACCGTGCCCTCGTCAGTCACCAACCAGCGGAGGTAACACAGTTACGGTGGCTAAGGCGGCACTGCCACCCCTGGCGCCACCGGACAGGGTATTGTTTTTTATACGTGTCAGTCTCTTGCGATTTCTTTTTACAACTGCAACTGAAATTTTCAATGGTGTGTTAAAATATACAACCCGCTTGTAGCGACCGTTATTAATGATGTAGACTGGAAAGTAAACAGTTATGTTTCACGTCGGAAGTAGCATTGTGTTGCAAGCAGGGTTTTATTTAACTTTATTTAATTGGGATCTTGACCAAATCCAACTTGATGCCTGTTGAGCTGGGGTCTGGAGACGATGTGAAGCACGCTTCAGGTTCTGGCCAGTGATCTCCCCCTTGAAAAGGAACATATATACATATATATATATATATATATATATATATATATATATATATATATGTCTATGTGTGTGTGTATGTGTATGTATGTGTCTGTGTGTGTGCGAGTATGCATGTGTACACACGCATACACACACACATATATATATTATTTTTATAGATATTATTTTGAACCTAAAATACAATACTATATTGAATGGGCAATATTAAAGTTAAAAATCAAAGAATTAAATAAATATATGTATCATTATATATTAATAAAATAATGGATATATAATAAGAATACATAGATTTTTTATGAAAAATTCTATTAACTATATTTTATAGTAAACATTATACAATGTTTACAAATTACTGTTAATTCATTACGCTGAATTAGGAGATCATTATTTTTAGGAAACTTAATAATATTCAGTTTTTCATGTAGACACAGGGGACATGGGCCATTTAAGGACTTACAAATTCACGTTTTTTTTTAATATTTTCCATTTTTCTGTGGCGGTGGGAGGGTGTTGATTTCTTTTAAATACGATAAATATTTCGAAAGGGACGTTAATCAATACACAACGCGATCGTAGCGACCGTTATTAATGACGTAGACTGGAAAGTAAACAGTTGTGTTTCACGTCGGAAGTAGCATTGTGTTGCGAGCATGATTTTATTTAACTTTATTTATTTGGGATCTTGACCAAATCTAACTTGATGCCTGTTGAGCTGGGGTCTGGAGACAATGTGAAGCACGCTTTAGGTTCCAGACAGTTATGCCCACCATGAAAATATAGCTTTATTTATATGGGATTTTCTCCAGATTTAATAATCAAATTGGTTAGATTCTTTATTATAGCTGAAATATTTTGTTTTGTTTTGTTTTTCTCTCTCCGTAAATCACGAATAAATTGATTCATCTTTATAGATTCATTTTTATATAATAAACTTTCTTTTTTTTTTCATAAATATCTTTGGAACGAGATCCACTGAAGGAATGTATTTATAGAGTCTTGGGAAACATTGGGCAAAGCTGAATGAAGTATTCTAAAGACGCCTTTTATGAGAAGAAAAAGAAAGAAAAAGAAACACCCACGCAATTATATTTATCGGACAGTAAGTGAAAGGGGGTTAGGCATAAATGGTTTGTTCGAGGATTAAGATCTACATCGAGAAAAAGAAGTAAATATTTGATTTGACTTAATCTTCCTCGGTTTCAGGATCAACAGACCGATAAATAGAATATGAACGAATTGTCGACGATCAGCGCTTCTTCAATGACGGAATATAGAATAGATTTAACTGGTGAGGGGGTAGGCCGACAGTAGACAGCATTGATTTTGCGTAGGATAGAGAATATATATATATATATATATATATATATATATATATATATATATATATATATATATATATATATATATGGTGGGGGTCCGCCACTTATATTTTCGTTTACGGTAACTTATACGTCATTATTGAATATTTTCGATGAGTGTAATTTTTTAATATTTCTAAATATATCTTACATTTTAAGTGTTAGCCAGTATTATTTATTTTTACTAATATATTTTTTTACTATATTAATGTTACTTTTAATCGCAGCATCCAAGTCGTTATTCTACGATCATTATTAAGCAAGAGAAATAAGATGAAACAATTCACAGACCAGTTTTTAAGTATCCATTATTGATAAAAGGTAGTCCGATAGCTAACTAGTTCAAATCTTAGCAATATTTAAACAGTCTTTGCGAATATTATTTTCCAAAATGTTCGCAACATAAATAAATGTTATCGCAACATAATAATAATAATAATAATAATAATAATAATAATAATACGTGTAGATAGGTTCACCTTTCGTCCGGTTCACACTCCTTCCTGGTTTTTTGAACAGGAGTAGTAGTTTATCCTTGTTGTCTATTTAAGATTGGGTCTCTGGTCCCTTCTAAACTATTTTCATTTTCTTTCGTTCTCAGTAGCCTCTTGTGTCTTAGTGACATTATAACTTTGCTTGGGGGGAATTGATGAAAAAAAACAAACAAACATGGAAAGAGAAAGCAGGGGAGAAATAGAGACATAGAGAGGGACAGAGAAAAAGAAAAAACAGAGAGAAGTGGGGGGCTATTCAAAGACCCTGTCACAGCATCATTCATCTTACCGCCAGTTTATGTTCTACCAGACATTTACTCGAAGACTATTTATATCTCTCTTGTCTTTAATATAGCCTGTGAGTGTTAAATTCTCGTAGCACTCTTTCCTTTTTTTATCTATCCAAGAAATTTTAACTGACGGGTTTTGATTTTAAGTATTGTGGGTTACCCCCACTTAGATTCGCGAAAATGCCGTTAGATGGCGTTATTAAATAGCTGCAAAAAAAAACAAAAAAAAAACAAAACAGGACACTTCCTGTCTTCTTTCACCTTTCTCTCTTTTCCTTTTTGCATGCGATAGAAATAACACCAAGAAGCGACCTGTCCCCTGCATAGGAATATCTTTCACCTGGGTGACTGAAACCTTACACACACACACACACGAGCGAGCGCGCGCACACACACACAATTCCTAAATTTTAATGTCTTCTTTCTTTTCAGTCATATTTACATGGATATTAATGTATTTTCTCTCTTTCGTTAGTCTGTCAATTGTTATATATATATATATATATATATATATATATATATATATATATGAGTTGACCGATTAAATAGGTCAATGTCTGACCCTTACCCCCTCCTTCCTCAATATTAAGTATTATAATAAAAAGAAATATAAAAATAAATTTTAAAACTCTCTCTTCCCTCTCTAAACTCGATCATGTCTCTCACACCATCCCTCAGCACCCTCTATGTCAACTTATATAAGCTTAATACTGCCCGTCAAAAGTGTAAATTTTAATTTCATTTTTCGTTTCACGTTTTTTAAAGTGATGTCTGAAGTTCCAGGGAAAAATAAAATTCTCTGGTGAAATAAATTATTACAACTGAGCCTAAAAATGATCTGTTTTCTTTAAATTAAATTTTTCGCTCTGAATTAACATTGAGCTCTCAGGATTTCATCCTCCTTGTGATTATCTATAAGGACTAGCAAGATTTTCGTTAACTATATATATATATATATATATATATAAACTCCCCGAAAAGATCGTCTTTTTGAAATTTATTCTTTTTCCTTTTACCTGACAATGACGACCCGTCTCTGACATGTGTGCATTTTGTTTGTCACTGCTTTTAGTCCAACTAAGAGCAGAATCGCAACATTATACTAATTGTCCTTTTTGTTTCCATTTTCCTGAAAACTTCCTCGTTGCTTACATTCTCATGAACGCTTCCGAAAGACCTGGGAAGAGTTGCAACAACCGATCGAAAATATGGCGGAAAATCTGAAAACGAAGTGCAAGGAGCAAGAAGGCTAATCAAAACTTAATAACAAATAACAATGATGTACCGAAAAAACTCGAGTAATATTGTTAGTTAATATATTAAAGATATTAGTGTATTTTAAAAAAAACAAAACAATGTAATATGCTTGAAAAGATATGCGCGGTGTTCCTGTTTTCATTTGTTTGGCCCAGTGGATAAAAGCGTTAGTTGAGGTGAACAAAAACATGGAGAGTTTATTTACTAAAGGTAAATAACTGAAACTGAAACACCCAGAAAAGGCATGGCACGTGGAACTAGAACAATCTACCCCGGTGAACTAAATAAAGAGGTCGCTTAAAAATTCCTACGTATATCATCTGAAGAAGGCCGGAATGTACAACGGCCGAAACGTCATGAATATGGCAATAAAAATGAGGACAACAGTCCGAACGATGTAAATAATTACAATACCTCATCTCAGAAATATAGACAGATCCCGAAGAAGGCCAGGGCGTACAAAGACTGAAACGTCGTGAATAAGGCAATAAAGATGAGGACAACAGTCCGAACAATGTAAATAGTGTAAATACATAGCATTATTCTTTCTCTTTGCAAATCGTTATTTAACAAATCAGCACAAATAAGATGACATCAGTTTAATAAAATAGCATCATGAATCAAAAGCATTTTCTTCCGTTTTTTAAGTTCCTTATAGATTTTCAAAGATTACGTAATGTTTTACATATAGCATCTTTAGAAGATTTTAGAGGTTTCAATTTTTTTTCGGGTACTGATGTGTAGTTTTTTCTGTTTTGCGTTTTAAAGAATATCAAAGAAATTATTACAGGGTGTTGCAGCAAGATCCGACACTTGAGAAAAAGAAAACGAAATAGGCAATAAAACAAAGGTTGTATATGCAGAGACCCGATAGTTTATTTAGCAACAGTTAGAGTTACATACTACGTTATTTTTCAATGTAACCGCCGCTGGCGGCGACGACCATCTCAAGGCGGCCGCAAAATGAGTCACACGCTTTGGCGACCATGTCCCTGTCCATAGCGGCGAACGCCTCCACGATGGCAGCCTTCAGAGAATCGACCGTCTTGTGGGCGTGCTTGTTGGTCTTGGCCTCGATCCCGCCCCAGAAGAAATAGTCAAGGGGGTTGCAGTCGGGTGATTAGGGCGGCCACAAGTCCTGCGACCAGTGGTAAGGAACATTGTTGAGCAGCCACGTCTGGGTCGTCTCGGCATTGTGTGCAGGAACGGAGTCTTGCTGGAAGACGTAGGGGCGTCCGGCGGCGATCTCGTCCAACCAGGGCTTCACCACGCTCCTCAGCACCTCCTGGTACATCTCAGCGGTGACTCTCAGGCTCTTTTGAAAGAAGAACGGAGGCATGACGTCACCCTCGCTGGAGATGACGCCAAGGACCACGACGGAGGAGGGAAACTTCGTATGCTTCACGACGTAAACCTCCTCGATGTCTTTGCAGATCCATCTGTCGTTCTGCCTGTTGCTCGTCTGGTCCTGGATGAGAACCTAAGCATCCCGGCGGACTTGCGCTTGAGCTCGTTCAGAAAAGCCGCCACCTTGACCTTCCTCGACTAATTGGAGGCATTCGTGATGAGCATGCGGTGAGACTTGCGGTAGGAGGAGTCACCAATGAGATCGTCAACTTGTTACAGCGCATGTCAGAGGCGATCTTGGCGTAGCTCTCGATTCTACCATTGTCGACTGTCTCCTTGACGGCGGTGACGAACTCGTCGGACCTAACGGCTGAAGAACGAACGTTGTGTGCCTTTCGTTTGGCAGTAAACTCGTCCTTGTTCTCACACGCCTTCCACTTCCTCCAAAAGTCCATGACCATGGTCCTCCTGAACCCAAACCAGGCCAACACTTCCGCAGGCTTCTTCCCGACTCGAAAAGAAGCTACTACTGTTGCTCCCCGCTCCTATTCTATGCTGGAATAAGGTAGAAAGAAAAACGTTAGTTAGTTGACAAACTGTCGGGTATCTGCATATACAAATTTTGGTTTTATTGCCTATTTCGTTTTCTTTTTGTCACGTGTCGGATTTTGCTGCAACGCCCTGTATTATCTTAACACGGTTGCGATCAAAAGGAACAGACCAACAGGGCAAATTACAAATAGAAGATAGCAAAACCAAACAAGTATAACAATTTAAAATCTGTGAAGTGTTTTATCAAAAGACAGAAATTACGATACTGAAATTTTATAACGCATTGAAATGTCGAAAGATGCCTTCCAGAAGCAAAGTAAGAAGAAATAGAATAAATTCGTTAGGAACAAATAAAACTGAATTGTTATTTAATATCAGTCCTCCAATATGACAGTAAATGTTGGACAATCTCCTCACTGATGAAGAAGAGACATGAATCAACAGAAATGTGTCTCTACAGATTGATACTGAGAACACAATGACTCAAATATGTAATCTACGGCGTTGTTTTAGCGATAATGGAAACAAAAAGGTCACGTACTTAACTACAGAAGGAGTCATTTGAAATTTCTAAGGCTGATGATAAGGAAAGAGGGCTTGTAAAAAAGTCACCGCCCTCCAAAACGTTAACACCGCTTTTGGGGAAAAAAGGGTAAGATAAATCTTCATTTATTTCGACTTGCCGAATTCTTCAGGCAAATTCAGTGATTTTGATACCGGGCTCGTTTAAAACAATGTAATTAAATCACCAAAATATCAGTATTTGCAGCCACCATAAAACATCTTTATAAAATAGTTCAGCTGATTATTCTCTATCTCTCTCTCTCTCTCTCTCTCTCTCTATATATATATATATATATATATATATATATATATATATATATATATATATATATATATATTATGAAATGGACAAAGTCCGACAATTATTTAAAGACATTTTTATGTTTAACATTCTTTTTTTATAGATACAAGTATTTAAGTAAATGCTCTGTTTATAATAAACAGTATTAAATAACATTTACCGGCCTGAATGTCCGAGAAATTTTCAAAGAAAATATTCGTCCTTCGACAGGATTCGAACCTGTACCCTATACGGAACCGTCATATAGCCTGACGTGCCTTAACCGTTTCGGCCACTGAGGATCGTTCGGTTGTCAAGGTCGAATTTACTGCTTATAAACATCAATCTTCCATGAATCTCTCACGTACATTCATAACTGCTCATGGCGTATCATATATAAACAAATGACGTCACACATTATGAAATTCGACAAAGTTTTTCTTTTATTAAAAAAGATCTAGACTAAATTCCATCGATTTAGACGATTACAATATTTACAAAACCCCAAAAATGAAAACGGGTGTATATATAGAAAATACTTACAAAATGAGTGCATATTTTCAACCGTTTCTTGCATTTACAGTTTAGAATGAAACACGATGCACAAATGAATATATATGTGTGTGTGTGTGTGTGTGTGTGTGTGTGTGTGTGTGTGTGTGTGTGTGTGTGTGTGTGTGTGTCCGTACGATCACTGAAGTTAAGTAACGTCGAGCCTTTTCATTAACTAGATGGGATTCCGCTTGGGAATACTGTGTGTTGTAAGCTTGGTGATGTAATGGATAACGGCTTGGAATTGGAAACCGGAGAGCCGTTTTCCATTTTCAGTTGGGCTCGTTAAATTCGCTTAAATTCAAATACCCTTGCGTAAGGTATGGATCAACCTCTTCTCCCCCTAGCTATGGGTAAATTAATACGACTTGTATCCGTTAATCATTATTATTACAAAAACAATTCTTGCAACCTAAAAATATTTCCTGACTTTAAATAACCTACAAAAAGTTGATGAGCCAAAAAATCTGATCAATCAACGAATCAGTTAATGTGTAAATTTTTATGGCGATTTTAATTGAATAATTATTTTCTACTGCGTATTGATTCTCTCGCTTAAAAAAGACGTTGTTAATATTTTTCCACATTTATTATCTAAATATAAAGTTGTTTTTTTTTTATCTGAACGAATATATAAGTAGGAAGAGAGTTTACCCAAGAGCGATGATTAGTTTTTTATTCTTTCAAGAAAAATAACATTGCGTTATCTTGACCAAATGCAACTCATATAGTTTTATACGTGGGAGCGTGTGGTAGGCGAAAGAAAATCATGTTTAGATAAAAGCTCACACTACACAACAGAGCTGATGAAATCAATCAAATCCTGTAAGCAAGCATTATGACTTTTGTTTTAAGAAAGTTTGTCATTCACAGATCAAATGTGATAGGCCCTGATCTGGTATCTCGTTTACAGTCACTTTCTCACAGACGTGCTGTGGCTTCCCTCTGTCTTTTCTACAAATCTTTCCATGGCAACTGCTCTGACGAGCTACTTTCACTGGTACCCCAACTGCATGAATTTAAGCATGCTACTAGGTGGGCATCGCAGTCCCACCCAGTCAGTGTCGATACAGGTAAATGTAACCGCCTCTTCTACTCCAGCAGATTTTTCTCTTGCACTTCCAGACAGTGGAACTCCCTTCCTCTTATTTGCTTCCCTGATAGCTATGATCTTCAAATATTCAAATATAATTTTTTTTTTTTATCTAAACGAATATATAAGTGGGAAGAGAGTTTACCCAAGATCGATGCTTAGTTTTTTATTCTTTCAAAAAAAAATAACATTGCTTTATCTTGACCAAATGCAACTCATATAGTTTTATACGTGGGAGCGTGTGGTAAGCGAAAGAAAATAATTTTTGATAAAAGCTCACATTACACAACAGAGCTGATGAAATCAATCAAATCCTGTAAGCAAGCATTATGACTTTTAAGAAAGTTTGTCATCCACAGATCAAACGGAGAGCAGCTGACAGTTTGCCAATAATAGAATTTAATCTAGAAGAGAAATCCTTCACTGTGATATAACATACTAGGAAATATTGCGAGGCTGAAATGTTCTATGAATCATTCATTGGCATATCTTTATTTTGGTTGGTTTGATCATCACGTTTTGATTGATGGATCCTTTCCAAAATATATGTTTATCTAGTATCTTTCAAAATTATGAATAAATAAGAGAATCTATATTCATAGTTCCAGGAAGATTAATGGATGCCATATACACTTGAGGAAAGCTAGAGAGCACAGCGGCGGGAAGGTAGTTGTCAAAATAACAAGCTGAGTTTGGGTACAAGAAAGAGAAAAATTTAAAATGAAGATATATGTTGTGACAACCGTAGTGGCTGGGAAGTTCGTTTTGAAAGTCAACAGTAGAAATTTTATGCCATTACCTGAATTCGAAAACTAAACATTGCCCCCATTGAGAAATACGCAAGTTATCAAATCGGCCAAGCAGACAAGCAACAAGAATACAGTTGATAGGTGGAATAATTCACAAAGAAACATCAGTCGTCCAGAGGATATACATCCATAATGTTAAATTTTCCATTTCATTTAAAAAGTCTATTCCCGGTTCTCCATAAAACTAGTGCCTTACAACACACAGAAAATGTTAGCGAAACCGAAGCTTAATAAGGAATAAAGAAAGAACTTCTGGAAGCCCATCTTCAATGTACGACGCCATAACAGTTTGAGAGTGAAACCCTAAGACTATACAGTGCACAAATCCACAGTCAAGTTACCATCTTTCTACACAAAATGTTAATGCTACAATTATTTCCAATTCATTTTATACGGTAAACACAGAATTCCCATCAATATAATAGCTCTGTCAGTAACACAAACAATAACTGGTGACCACTGATAATACCTTTTTTTCCTTTTCAGTACATTTCTGCAGTTAAACCAATGCCATTCAATTAATCCAGAGACGGATACGCAATGTGATAGGTCCTGATCTGGCATCTGGTCTACAGTCACTTTATCACAGACGTGTTGTGGCTTCCCTCTGTCTTTTCTACAAATATTTTCATGACAACTGTTCTGTCGAGCTATTTTCATTGGTACCCCAACTGCATGAATTTAAGCGTGCTACTAGGTGGGCATCTCGGTCCCACGCATTCAGTGCCGAAACAGTTAAATGTAACCGCCTCTTCTACCCCAGCAGCTTCTTCTCTCACTTCCTCTTACTTGCTTCCCTGATAGCTATAATCTTCAAATATTCAAATGTAATGTCAATAGACATCTGATGACTTGATCTTGATTCGCGCCCTTCTCTATATCCTTTCCTCAAACATCCTTCTTTACTCTTGCTCCCACTCTCTGTAACGCCTTGCGTCCTAGTAGCACGCCCGCCTTGCTTGGGGTGAAATGCTTGAAAAAACAAAAACTTTTATCATTAAAACCGTATGTCTTTTCTCTTTCAAATTAAGATTTTACCAAGAGTCATGTTAATAAGTATTACAACGGTGCTATAATAACCGAAAGAAACGACACCCTCTTTCTTGGCTCTTGATCAGATTTTCACACGACAGATCTTAAAAAAATACATAAATTAAGAATAAAATTCCTGGAAATATATTTAAATGAATAACGTCTTTAAAAATAATGGTAGCCATTATATTATGCAGATGACTCCGGAAAAAAAAAATTTTCGTACCGCCAACTTATATCATCGATTATGCAAAATCTTTTGATGAGGTTTGACACAAAGAAATCATTTAACTGCTAGGTAAGCTTTACCTATCTGGGAAAGATATTATAATAAAGCAGAATATTTACTAGGGAAAAACTGCCTGCAGACAGATGGAAATGGATTCAGTAAAAACACAAAAATAGTAAGGAGCGTAAAACAATATATTTCTTCACACTAAACTGAGAAAGGTCCTAGGACTTATTATTGTTAGACACAATCTTAAAACACAAGATATGCAGATGACACAGTGTTAATAGTAAACATTGAAAGGAAACTTCAGGAACTCTTACTGGTGGTAGTAAAGAAGGCGAGGGTATAGAACTAAGTAGAAATCCCAAAGACGTGGACAACGATCTGAAGAGATCGAAATAAAGCAAGTATGTAAATTTAAATATCTGGGAACTGTTCTAAGTAAGTGGGGGCGGAATATGTGACACGGAAATATGGAATCGCATTTGAACACAGAGAGCTGTGTCAAGGTAAAAGTAAATAAAAGGTAAGCAAAGTATTAAGAAACAGGAAAATTTGGTGAGAAGCAAAGAAAAGAGCATGGGACTATTATGCAATATCACTTGTCCTCTACGGCAGTGAATGTGCTTTTTTTTCAACAAAGATACAAGTAAAAATTCGTCCGGGTGCAGTCGAGAGGTAAACACGTCATTTGTTAGATTACGTCCGGGGTCGGAAATCTAATTTAGAGAATATCTGTTTAACTTTAAATTTTTCTTTACATACATATATATATATATATATTTATATATGTGTGTGTGTGTGTGTGTGTGTGTGTGTGAGTGAGAGAGAGCGTGTGTGTGTGTGTGTGTGTGTATTTTGCTCTAATTTGTATCGAGTACTGTTTGTTTTAAATAAAAAATAATTGCACCGCAGCTCATGACAATTCCGGAAAATCCTCGTTGAAAACACAACTATACTTAAATATGAAAACAATAAACAAAAACTAAAAATAATTGAAGCTATATACATAAAAACAGTTGAAACCTAACCTGAACAAAATAAACTATTAAATCTCCACAAATATCCTTAAATGTCTATAATTGATAACAGAAGCCATTGGTTTATATCAACGGCTTCCCATACTTAATATTTCTCGTTTTTACTCTCGCGTGGTCATGTTTTACGTCATGAACTTCGGTGCTAATTTCGAGTTTGTCGTTGCTTGGAAATCTTCCATGCAAACAAAAACAGACTATCATTACTGTTTTGTCGGTGTATTGCTTAATATATTGTAATGTAATTGTCATCTTTGATAATGGCTTATGTAAGCTGAAAGCTTATATTGGATTAAAAAATATGTATCAATATTGAGATTTTCTTTCTTCTTTTAATGATAATGCTATTAAGCTTATCAGACGATATGAAAAGAATTTACATAAAATAAATAGACAACACTTGTCTATATTATTTAGTGAAACATGCATCAATATATATATATATATATATATATATATATATATATATATAATTAAGTTAAAGATAGCATGTAAACATTTAGGGATTGTGAAGCGGATTTATGCCTATTATATGAAATTATTCAGCTGGAAAGGTATGTGCCTAACTATATGCCAAAAGGGAAAAAATTAGTTCAAATCAGTGAACGGTCTGGGTATGATGATGTACTAAAGCCGACAGCAAGACCTATGAGGGGCAGATTTTGAGGAGCGTGGAACCAACTCTTAATTGCTTTTGTTCTCAGGTCTACCCTGACCCGGAGTGGTAGCACCTGTTAGGGTCCCAACTAGGGGCATATAGTTAACCCCTAAACTGCGTTCAAAATACTATGAAAGTATATAAATAGATTTTTATAGTAAAAATACCAGCAATACATTTTTGATAAAAATTTTTTTACCAGTAATACATTAATCGTCATTGAAACCTGATCTACAAACTGATTTCTTACAAAAAATACAAATCAACTATTCGCTCTTGCATAGAGTTTGCTGCCATATATGGTCTGTAGCCCCTTCTGTTTGTCTCAAGAACCATGATAAAATCCAGAGACGGATATGCAATCTGGCATCTCGTCTGCAGTCGCTCTCTCACAGACGTGCCGCCACCTCCCTCTGTCTTTTTTACGAATACTTTCTTGGTAACTGCTCCGATGAGCTGCTTTCGCTGGTTCCCAGACTTCATGAATTTAAGCGTTCTACTAGGCTGGCATCTCGCTCTCACCCTTTCACTGTCGAAACTGTTAAATGTAGCCGTCTCTTCTACTCCAATAACTTCATGTCTCGCACTTCTCGCCTGTGGAACTACCTCCCCTCTTCCTGTTTCCCTGATAGCTATAATCTCCAACTATTCAAATGTAATGTCAATCGACGTCTTCAGATGCCCTGATCTATCACCTAACCTGCTCTTCATCCTTTCCTCTATCACTCCTATTTGCTCTCGCTCCAACTCTCTGTAACCCCTTGCGTGCTAGTGGCTTCCCGCCTTGCTTGGGGTGAAATGCTTAAAAATATTCTATTCATACGAACCTATCCAAAAAATATTGTCGGCGTTAAATAACCCATTTAGGTTGATATGCCGTAAAAAAATAAACCAAACCAAATCAGATCAATGAAGATAGAACAATGTAACTAATTTAAAATGGTTACAATAATATAAACATATTTTCAATATTTTTTCTAACACTTTCCTACTGAAATTGCAAAGGTATAAATTTTAAAAGTTATTTCTTCTCAATTTTATATACAATATCAAATTTTGAAACCAATGACAGAGATCAAAATCGTTCTATTTAGAGACATGCACCAAAGTGCATTACAGCCAAATACTTTATATATTGCAATGTATTACTTATTCTATGTGCCATGTCCCTTCATTATGTTGGCGATCATGAGTCTCCACAATTTCCTATCCTTTGTAGCCCTTAATAAATTTTGTCTTTTTTTCATTTCTCCTAAACTTTGTTCCGACATCCATTTACTCAAGCTTTCTAAGTAGATTATGCGTTGTTTTCATCTTTACTTCTTGCTTCCAATTTTCCCTGTAAGTATCACATTTTCTAAGCCCTCTTTTCTCATTATGTGCTCTAGAAATTTCAACTGTCACTTCCTAATGTTAAGTATACGTGTCTTTTCTTGTTTCCATTTCGTTGTTGCTCACTTGTTCAGTATTCTTTGCATCCTTTTGGAGAGCCTTATTTCTGTTGCTTCAAGCATCTTCTTCGTCGTCCACCTCTTAATTGCTGATGCTCCCAGGTCCACCCTGACCCGGGGTGGTAGCACCTGTTAGGGTCCCAGCTATGGGCAAATAGTGAAATCTCAAGGTGTGTCCACGTCCTGGGTATGACGATAAACTACATCCGCCTCCTGGGTATGACGATAAACTACGTCTAACCAAAAGGCCGTCGATCCGATCAATCGGCTGGTCATGTTATGCCCCATCACATCTAACCCACCCCAAAACAACTACAACTTACAATTAACTTTCCTACCCAAACCCTACACTAAATATACTAACATCTTACCCCTAAAATGTGATGGAAAGCGGTGGCTTAGGGTCAATCAGTAGAAAAAAAATTTAAACAATGATGTTGCCAGCTATACGTTTTTGAAACAATGATGTTGCCAGGGATACGTTTTTGAAACAATGATGTTGCAGCTATACGTTTTTGAAACAATGATGTTGCCAGGGATACGTTTTTGAAACAATGATGTTGCCAGCTATACGTTTTTGAAACAATGATGTTGCCAGGGATACATTTTAGAAACAATGATGTTGCCAGCTATACGTTTTTGAAACAATGATGTTGCCAGGGATACATTTTTGAAACAATGATGTTGCCAACTACACTTTTTTGAAACAATGATGTTTACAACTACACTTTTTTGAAACAATGATGTTGCCAGCTATACCATTTTGAAACAATGATGTTGCCAGCTATACGTTTTTGAAACAATGATATTTCCAGCTATACGTTTTTGATATATCTAGTAAATACTGGATCTGGCATTAAATAAATCATAGTGGTTGATATGCCATAAAACACCAAACAAACAAACAAACATCTTCTTCATTTGTGAAAAGAGTGTCTAACATTCACATGGAAGGACAGCTACTGCATAACATTTCAGTAGTCTTTTCTCTATTTCTGATATTCCTGTCTTTTTAAAACGGCCTTGGCGTCAAACCGACAGTTACACTTATTTTTCTTATGTTCATGTGCTTGTGCTTGAGTCTGTGTGTGAGTATGTGCATGTGTTTGCGAATGTCGGTAAAAAAAAATCAGATTGCAGAATCTGTTCATCTGTCAGATTACACAATATTTCTCATATATCTGACTCGCCGGCTATTTTACGCATCTCACACAATCATTCCAAAAAAAAAAAAAACAACAAAAAAAAAACTTATTTTCTAATTTTCTTGGTGGGGAGTTAGTTCCTGTCCTATTCCAATAGTTTCTTTTCTCACACTTCTCACCTGTGGAACTCTCTTCCAGTTCCTTGCTTCCCTGTCGCCTACAATCTTCAAAAATGTAAATCCAACTTCAATCACCACCTTCTGTTTTCCTGATATCTGTTCATTTATTGTTTTATCCCCTAGCAAAAATCTCCCCATTCTCTTGCACTGACACTAACCCCTTGCGTCGTAGTTGTATTAACGCCTTACTTGGGGTGAAATGATTTTAAAAAATAATGTCGAAACTTTACAGACATGCATACGCGCGTGCGCGCACACACACACACACACACACACACACACACACACACACACAAACAAACACATCTATATATTGAGTAAAATAAAAAATGTATTAAATTAAAAAATCTATGTTTTATTTTTGATATTATTGATTTGTTTTAACAGCTTATCAACCCTTTATAGGTTATCTAAAGTCAAAAGCTATTTCGGATTGTAAGATATTGCTTAGAGTACCCGGGTATCCTGACCACACCACATTCTAAATTCAGACTGGTCTCTCACTACTTAGCATCGGTAAGCGAATGTGAAACGGATTTTCAACATGAACTTCATTGAAAAAAAGAGGAGATATCCAGGGGAATGACAACAAAAAAAAAAACAAGAAAAAACAGGGATTATGTCATTGTAGCGTCCACGGGGTCGAATCACACTCATTTTTCTCCGTATTTCAAATGTAAGGATAATCACTCTTGTTTTTTTTCTTTGTTTTTTTATTTTTGTTTTCTTTTTTGTTTTTGTTTTTTCCCACAAGAACTGCCACTTTTTGGAACAAACTTCCCAGTGGAGGCTTCGCTGAAAACGACAATATTAGCCTCAGAGTCAACATTTCATTTATCTCTCCTTCTTATTCGCATTATCTCCCTTTCCTACTACCTTCTCTTTCAGATTACGTATCTCATTCATCATAAACATTTTTAGAGCAACACTATAACTTGAACCTTGTATTGGATGAACTTTTTCCTTTTTATGTTATTTTAAAAAAGATTTATGGTCTCTAGATCAGTTAATTTTTATATAATTCGTTTTTAAGGAAAAAACCCAAAAAACAACCAGTAATCACACATTGAGTTTAATATAAAATAATAATCCCAACTTTAAAATAAATTTTAAAAGAAAAACATTATTAACCCTTTGAGACCTGCGTTCTCGAACAACTTTAACCCTCTTCTGCCTGAGCTTCTGAGCCACAATTCGTAAATACTTGCTATGTATATAATAATTACAAGTGTTTACCCACCGTTCATTCGCTGGGTGAGCATTAACTCATTTTTCTCTACCACCGTTCAACCGCTGGCTGGGCATTAAGTCATTCTTCTCTACCACCGTTTAACCGCAGGGTGGGTATTAAGTCATTTTCTCTACCACCGTTCAACCGCAGGCTGGGCATTACGTCATTATTCTCTACCACCGTTTAACCGCTGAGTGGGCATTGTCATTTTTTCTCTACCACCGTTCAACCGCTGAGTGGGCATTAATTCATTTTTCTCTACCACCGTTCAACCGCAGGCTGGGCATTACAACATTATTCTCTACCACCGCTCAACCGCTGGTTGAACATTAAGTCATTTTTCTCTACCACCGTTCAACCGCTGGGTGGGCATTAAGTCATTTTTCTCTACCACCGGTAAAGCGGTGGTCATGGCTCAAAAGGGTTAAGGAGTAAGAACACTGAAAGAACAGAAATTCAAAATACAGAAGATAACGGATGACATTGCGTTTACATTTTTAAGATCAAAGTTGACTGGAAAGCAAGAAACTGGAAGAGATTTCCAAAGCGAGAAGTGCGAGAGAAGAAAAGAAATTTGTTCGAATTCAATTGTTTCTCTACCAAGAACTCATCGCGGAATTCTTTATTTCCAACCTCATCATATATATATATATATATATATATATATATATATATATATATATATATATATATATAGCATGAACTTTTATTTTTTAATAAACACCGAGATTTGTTATGATGAGTTGGAATATTTTTTCCTTGTGTTGTGATCTCTTTACATTATTGCAAATCATCACATTTTCATCACCCGTCACAAGTTAGATAAATATCGATTTTTCCTCCCGCTTACCTTATATGGAAGCTACACATTAAAGCTACTAACATAAACAAGCTAGTAAAAATAATTTTAAACGCTTCATTTAGATATTTTGGATAGCTATTCCCTGCATAGTGATTTACCTAAATGCCTTAATTTTTTAATATTAACTTCATGTATTTTAACAACGTAGACTCCTAATGGAGTATAGGGTCAAAGTTTCATCAGTCTAGTGTTGTTGCTGCAGTTTCCGTATTAAGTAGATTTTTCTACTTTTCTCGTCTGTATTTTATTCAATTCGTCTTCTCTACAGATTTATTCTGAGAATTTTAGTATATTGTCGACATGGAAAACAAGAACACACATTTAATTTAGCCCAAAAAAAAGAAAAAAAGAAGAAAGAAAGCAGAAAAAGTTACTAATATACAAAATGAGGCTTTCGCAGGAGCATCGTTTAAAAATTTGATGTAACTACACAACATTTCGCTTTTGTTTATCAACACTTGACTTGATAAAGTCGAATGACAAAACGGTTCGGCAAAGTCTAAGTATTATTTTCCGATTGTTTATTTTATTCTCATATATATATATATATATATATATATATATATATATATATATATATATATGAGAATATATATATTTATATATATATATATATTATAATATTTTTAAAAAAATATGATTTGTTCGCTACATAAGAGTTCTCATGTTTCAAAAGCGAGAGCCTAGACCCCTAATATAATTTTTGAAATTAAGTTGGATTAAGGTGTCTGGTCATGCTTCCTCGTCAAGCGAGAATTTGGGAATAAGTTATCTTGTGGTTAGCGCGTGTTTATAAGTATGGTCTCTTGCAACATTAGTTACTATGGAAACGGCTAGGGTCGGCGATATTGGTTGGGTGGTCTGAGGGTTAAGAATTAATTTTTATCTACAGACTAGTCCCCTTTTTAAAAACAATATTATAATATAAGCTCTACTTCTGTATGGAGCACTGTCTTTTTAAAATAAAAGCAAAGATACTAAGGAACTCCGGATTATTTACCTAACGTGTTCTTTCCTATTTTTCTCCATACCTGCGCGCACACACACACACACACACACACACACACACACACACACATATATATATATATATATATAATTAAGTAATTCATTGAGTCTGAAAGAACCCTCAACAGAATGCAGAAAGTACTGGACAGCCGTTTCGTCCTACATTTGGGACTCATCAGCAGTGCGCATCCACTACCGACAATTGAAACCCTGTTGACTCGTAAGTTTTAGAATCTTTAGAGAAATATCATTGGAAGCATCAAAAAGCGTACTAAACTTTCATCAAATACCGGTATTCTTATAAACCATTGAGTGCTAGGCCTTCTCATCACAGTTGGAGAAGAGACTTGAGTCAACAGAAATGTGGTTCTACAGGAGGACACTGAGAATACTATAGAATGAACGCCTGAGCAACAGCGAAGTTTTAGAGAAAATAGAAACAAAAAGGAAACTTATACGTAGCATCAGAAAGAGACAGTTGAAATTTCTAGAGAAAATAATGAGGAAAGATCTTTGGAAGTTTGACACTCACGGGAAATATGGAAGGCAAGATGGATAGACGAAAGCATCCCATAACCTACCTAATGGGCTTGTGCAAATAATTGGTAGAAAAGGGATTAGGATAGATAGCAAAATAATAACATTTACTAAGAGCTACAGAGGACAGGAAATTGTAGAGAGACATGATCTCCCACGTCATGAAGGGACACGGACATATAGAAGATGATTATATGTCTTGACGAAAGAAAATGTTTTGGAGAGAATGGTGAATGACCAGAGAGAACCATTTCTACTTGTTATTAGTATGGTTGATGTTAGACTCAAGGAAAGAAACACTGTATGCTTTTTTGGTTTCACGTTTTCTATTGACATGAAGGAGAGCGACTACATCGAATCAATTGCTACGTCTACTGCAGTTGGTTCACTGTGCTGTACCAGAGAATTTTTCTGGTCAGAATCTATCTTTAACATTTAGAAATCTACCATTCGTCTGTGCATTGAATATTGCCGCCATATTCGCCTCTGATGCTCTTGGCAAGATTCAAAGAAGTTTTTGTAATGTAATCGATCCCGACCAGGCATCACGACTTTAGTCACTTTCTCACAGACTTGTCTTTTCTACAAATCATGACAACTTTTCTGATAAGCTTTTGTCAATGCTGTCCCCATTACATGAATTTAACCGTGCTAATAGGATCAGGATTACCATTTTAGTATTGAACAGTATAGATGCAATCGCCACTTTTACTCTAACAGTTACTTTACTCGCACCTCCCCCAATGGAATTCCCTTCTGATTTTTAACTTCCCTGATAACTACAACATTCAAAAATTTAAGTTCATCTTCAATCGTCACCTTCCGTTTTATTGAACACAGTTCCTTTTGATCCTTTCTTCAATCCGTCTTATTTTCAGTCTTCTCATTCCCTTTCACTTTCACTTTCACTTTCACTTTCTACTTACGTTCTTGTTGTGTCATTCGCCTTGCGCCGCAGTGAAAGAAATTTTAAAAAAATATAGTAAATTCTTGTTCGTTCTATAAAATCTTTCAATAAGTAACCGGTTGCTTCAGCGTGGGACTTAATACGCGCCCAACAAACTAAAATAAAAGTAATGCAATGGAGCAGGTAATCGTAATAAACAACACGCTTTCTTCATATTTTACTAATAAATAACAAAACAACAAATATTGATATGTATGTCTGTTTACAACTAGGCAAATCGATCAAACTTTACAGCGTCGTTTTCACCAGTTACACGCCTACGCATCGAACTGCGTTTTTATATGATAACTACTTTTGTACGTGAAACTTAAGCTTTGGCAACTTTTCGCGCACCCACGTATGCACCCACGTCAGGTGATCATATGGCGTTTATAACAACATTAGGTTCATTAACATAAAAAAATAACATATCTCTCATCATCCAACATTTCAAAACTACTTATGCTGTTACTACAGCCGTTGCTACCGCAGCTACTTTTGTCACTGCTACAAGGAGATTTTTTAAAGCTTGGCTTCTTTCTCTCCTTTTCTTTCAATTTCATGGAATTCCCTCCTCATATCGACCGGATCATTTCGTATTTAGCTCCACCCCTTTACTGGCCGGCTTATACTTCAATCAGCGACTGTCACTATTATTTTTACTTTCCATAAACGACATTATTCATTTTGTTTTGTTTCCCTTGTCTTTTGGTTTTGCTGTGATTTCTTTTCTTTGTCCTGAGTTTCTTATTCCTTCTTTGTTGATTTTGACCTTCTTCTTTCTTTCTTTCTTTCTTTTTTCTTTATTTGTCTTTATTTTCTTTTTTTCTTTCTTACTTTCTTTCTTCATTTCTGTCTCTCTGTTTTCCTTTTTCTATCTATCTATCTATCTATCTATCTATCTATCTTTCTTTCTTCGCCTTTTCTTTATGTCTGTCTTCTTTCTTTCTTTACGTCTGTCTTACTTCCTTCCTTTCTTTCTTTCTTTCTCCTTTTTCTTT
Source organism: Acanthosepion esculentum (assembly GCA_964036315.1). Classification (NCBI taxonomy): domain Eukaryota; kingdom Metazoa; phylum Mollusca; class Cephalopoda; order Sepiida; family Sepiidae; genus Acanthosepion; species Acanthosepion esculentum. Next base: position 133,155,453 of record OZ038484.1, on the reverse strand, counting down.
ATTTCTGTCTGTTTTCCTTTCTTTCTTCCCTTTCTTTTCCCTGTCTTTCTTTTGTCTTTTTTCTTTGCAATTTCCTTATTTCTTTTTCTTTCCTTTTTATTTATTTCTGTCTTTCTTTACATTAAATTGTTTCAACTGTGTTTATTATTTGTTTTTCCTCCTGAAATTTAATTCAAATATTTGATTTTTCTTGTTATCATGTTTACATAATTGTTATTCATTCTTTTGTGATAACACCACAGGTTCGCACATACAATTCTTTTGTATGTATGTATGCCCACACACACACACACACCCACGTACCTATATATATATATATATATATATATATATATATATATATATATATATATATTAGTTTAAATTATGTCTATACATAGTTCATAATTTGTTATATTTATCGGAGAAGAGTCATCACTGTGGAAGAGAGAGGTTTTTTCGATATATACAGTCCTGGCATAGGAATAAACACTGCATAGTGACTATCAATGTCACATCTCAATTCGATTTTCATCCTAAATTATATATATATATATATATATATATATATATATATATATATATATATATATATATATATATATATATATAATTTAGGATGAAAATCGAATATATATATATATATATATATATATATATATATATATATAAATGAGCGTTGCTCAGAATTGAGTAAAAAGTGCTCTATACACGATCCCAAAAAATTGAAGGAGCAGAGATTTAAATATTAAATATTAAAAAATGAGGAATTACTTACACGGCCGCTACCATGGTTTCAACCATCAAGGTCTTGTCAGGTGTTAGATGCTAATTAAATTTCTAACGCTTTATTGGCTTATTTTATGCTCGCACAACATACTGGCGGGCGAGGGAAAACAATTTCCTCACTCCTCATTACACCCTACTTCCCCATTATTATCTCACCCCCCTTCTGTAGCACTTCCTCTTGCGTGCGTATAAAATAAGCCAATAGAGCGTTAGGAAATTAACATCTACCGCCTGACGAGACATTAATGATTGAAACCATGGTAGCGGGCGTGTAAGTGATTCCTATTTTTTTAATATACATATACATATATATATAGTCAAACCTAATGAGCCAGACAAACCAACCAAGGTTTCACTTAGACGATCTGCCTAAGTGAAACCTTGGTAGGTTTGTCTGGCTCATTAGGTTTGACTAGGTTTGCTCTACGTTTGTATTGAGCTCTTTAGTTAGTTGTTTACTCGTATCGGGGTTTTTTCTTTGGGCCTTGAACCTGTATCTGTGCGATTATTTTCGACAGACTTTCAGGTTCCTGGCTCTTTCTTTTTTTTAAAACCTTTTTTTCCTTCGTGATTGATTTGGCTATTGTTAAATCAAGAGTTCGAAGGTTTTTCGACACGAGTATAGTTACCTATATTTACACATATATATATATATATATATATATATATATATATATATATATATATATATACATATATATATATATATATATATATATATGTTGTGTATTTAGGCATCAATCCTTCACTTAAACATGTTTCATTCAAGACGACAGTCAAGGTACTGAGATTAAGCTTTTTATTTAATTTTTCTTGTGTTCGAACAAGTGTTTTCTTTTCTGGACACAGAGTAGTGTGTAGAAACTGTCCAAATGTCCTGTAATTCCGAGCGCTTTCGACAATACTTTTAGCCATTATCAAGGATGATTTTATTTTTCCTTTTTAATGGGGTGTATGGGTTGTGTGTATGTTTCAAGAGTTATAGGAATGTTTTATTTTCAAAAAACCGTTAGCACATTGTGGCCGTGTTCGTAGTTACTATTATTAAGTGTTGGCTTTTTCTTTTTTATTATTAAAGCTTCTATTATTTGTAATCCTTTTTTACATGTGGATGGGGTTATTGTTTGTATTTTCTACTCGTATGTTTTGGATGGAGTCTGGTAAGTTTGTGTGTGTGTGTGTAAATAGATCTCTGGTCAGATAGGTGTAACGCAAGGCGTCTGAATAGGCGCGTAGTTGTGTGACTGGTGTAATTATTTATGAATTCGGTTTTATCAGGAACACAGTTCCTTAAGGGGCATTTGAACTTATAGATAATGTTCGTTTGTTGTAATTTTGACTTGGCTGGTGTGTCGTTATTTTTAAAGACAAGGTTTGGTATCTTAAAATTTATAGTAGATAATTTTCACTTTAGAACGTTGTAATGAAAAAAAAATCGTTTAGTTCACTGTTTAACGTTTTAGGAAGGATTTCCATTTGAAAAAGTTGCAAAGTCTTTATGGATATCGACATGTGCCAATGAAAAGAAAAGAATGATTTCTAATCTTAATAATATCTACAATAATAGAATAATACTTAAACACATTTAATATAACCATGCGTTATCTGGTAGGTAAATATGAAATCTAATTATGGAAACTGACATATTTAGGCTACCCCATATACATAGATTTTTTCTTTTATATTATTAAGACTTCCATTAATTTTAATCTTTTTTTTTACATGTGGATGAGGTTATTTTGTTTGTATTTTCTACTAGTATGTTTCGGATGGATTCTGGTAAGTTTGTGTGTGTGTGTCTAAATGTGTTTTAATAGATCTGTGGTCAGGTAGGTGTAACGTAAGGCGTCTGGATAAGCGCGATAATTGAACAGAGGCAAAACAAAGAAATACTGATAGCGACCAATAAACATATATATCATGTTGTTATTTCATATTTCACTAGTACAATTTGTTGTGGATTCCTAGATGAATCCGATATCAATGAATAACAAATTCAGGAATGGATAAGGAAAATAAATGTATTAACGTAATAATACAAACTGGTAATACGGGTTAGTAGATCCAGGAATGCGGGTTAGTAGCACTAATATATATACAGTCTTGGTATTGAAGTACTGCGGTATGACTCCTTACTGAGTCTAGATGCTTGGTTCGGTGACTCTTGTGCTACCCTCCTCTAATACTACTCTCGTACTACTCGATTACAGACTCCGGGTATTCACTGGTAGTAGTTTATGTATACCTCGGGCGAGTCCATCTGTGTGAAAAGAGGAGACCCCTTATCAACAATAATATCCGACTAAATGTTAAGCTTATATTACTTCAGTACATGTCCAAATAAAGAAGTTAGAAGAATGTATAGCGTTAATCAATCTTCCTTTCGGGAAGGGTTAACCTTCACTGAAAACCAGCATTCGAAATGCCGATTATTTTTTCTGGATTCAGTCGTCGTTCACAATCGCTGAGGATAAATAAGAAACAAATATTTACGAGCAAAAACAAATTTTATAAGATTTTATTATGTAAGTCAATATTTTCAGAATGTAATCCATATTAACCAACAATATTAGCGGGATTTACTTATATTGATACGATGTACAGTGCTGTTCGATAAAAGTGACTCAACTGATTTTTTTTTACTAAATTTTCTCTTCTCCGATGAAACGAAAGTTGAGCTAAATTCAAAGGATAAGCGATCTAAAATCCGAAGAAGAAGTTTTGAAAGCTCTTTGAATTTAGCAGTAAGTACTGTCAAGCATCCGTTCAGTATAATGTTCTGGGGATGCTTTTCTTTTCATGGAACTGGTTTCTTAAAGCCTATTGAAAAGACCCTCAGAAGCGAGCAGTACAAGAGAATTTTAGAGTCTTGTCTGTTCCCTTCTGCTGAAAGGGTGCAAATCGACCACACCAAGCTCATTTTTATGCAGAATAATTCTCCCTGTCGCAAATAAAAATTGATGAAGGAATACTTTGATGAGAAGCAGGTGAGTGTTATGACATGGCCGACCCAATCTCCTGACCTCAACCCCATAGAAAACTTATGGAGCATTATAAAGTACAGGCTCTCGAGAAAGCAGTTGAGCAACAAAGAGGATTTGATTGTGAATTTCATATCCGAATGGAATTCAATGCTTGGAGATGATATTTGCCAGAACCTAATCAAGTCAATGGCAAAAAGGGTTGAAAAGGTTATTCAAAATAAAGGAGGACCCATAGATTATTAAATATTTCGAACTATATTACCTATTATAAATAAATTATACCTCTATTATTCTTTATTTAAAGCTGTTTGGTTATGTTTCTATTGATTACTAGTTGCAGGAAATAAGTGAGTCACTTTTTTTCACAGAGTTTTTCCTTAAATCTCATTTATATCCAAAATTATAATTATCAATAGAATACCTTAGGGTGAGTAAACCTTTTTTACTAGGTGGTCGGGAAGGGGTCTTTATATTAGTAAGATTAAAAATTAGTTTGACCCCAAAAACAATCAGGTGAGACACTTTTATCGAACAGCACTGTTTATCTAGTGTCATTTTCTCCTTATAATAACTGCTTTAAAGGTTAAGTGTTTGGTTTATGTTTTACGGCATATCAACCTCAATGGGTCATTTAATGCTGACAAAATTTTTATTGCTGGTAATATGTTTTTTTTCAACAATCTATTTCTGGGAATATTTTCCTTGAAGAACCCTATAGCTGGTCATATTTTTTGTCAAAGAATGTATAACTGTTTGTATTGCTAGTACATTTATATTTTTCCTTCAAAAATTGTTGCTGGTAATATTTTTTTTATTACAAAGTATTTCTGGTATTAAAATCTATTTTTACACAAGTTTGGGTGTCAACTATTTGCCTATAGCTGGGATCCTAACAGGTGCTACTACCCCGGGTCAGGGTAGACCTGGGAACACCAGCAATTAAGAAGTGGTTCCACGCTCCTCAAAACCTCCTGATCAGAGGCATTGCTGTTGGACGTAGTTCATCGTCTTACCCAGGACGCGGATGCAGTTTATCGTTATACACAGGACGTAATAACTGCTTTTTGTTAGAAATAATTACTATAAGCTGTATAGTATCAAATCTTTTGCAGCATAGTGTAAATAAAAATATATATATATATAAAATGTATATGTAAAAGGAATCCATTTTCGTATATATAAATAGTGATATGGTTTGTAAGTAAGATATAACCTCAAAAGAGAAACAGTATATTATAAAATTATAGAGAGATGCGAAAACGACATTAGAAAATGCGAAAAATTTAAACAGAGATCAGGGAACAATCAAAATGGAAATTAAAAACATTAGCAAGATAAGAACAAGAAAAGTATTTATGAATTATTGTTAGAGTAAACAAATCCCAGGACAACAGCAAAAGTGCTAAGCTTTATTAAACTAAACGAAACACAGCTACAAAAGGAAAATAAGAGTTATAAGTTAAATAACCAACTGGGGCGGGTCCATTGCTTGTACATAGGGAATATAGGGTACTACTACCACATTCTTCATTCCTAGAAAAATGTAGCGTTACCATCCATAATGATCTGGGGGTCTTGTCAACTGGGACGTGTCCATTACTTGTACATAGAGAATATTTGAAGCCGGTGTCGCAATTGTACTGAGGGATGCGAAGTATTGGCTAAAATCGTGCAAACAACCGATACTATCACCTTTAAGGAGATATCGCGGACAACAAGAGAAATGTTTCAGTTGCGTGAAGAATTACAGGAAAACTGATTAGCTAAGCTAAATTCCTGGCTTCCACCAGCCCTGACCTTTGCAACTGAGACCCGCCACACCAGGTACACAGCGATGAATCATCCTCATTTCCTTCAAATTCCAATAGTAAGAAGTAGGTTCCACTTGAACAGCTTCTTCCCAAAAACCGCTGCCTTCTGGAACAGACTATCCGCGGGATGTTTTCCCAATCACTACAATCTTGACCTCTTCATGTCTCGGCTTAACCATTATCTTTCCTGCATAACTTCATGAACTTTACGCATTGCCTACGCTCGTACAACACCAAACACTAAATCTACCTTGAGTGGCTCTTGGAACTTGTATTGAGTGAACATCAATATAAAAAAAAAAAAATGAAAAAGGTCAATAATCTTAAAGAAGAAACAGTGGAAAAGTTAACAAAATCATGAATGTTTGTTTGATGAAGTTTATATAATATCACGTAAGGCATATTAACACGCAAAATAATAAATGAATGATTTATCTATGCATATGGGAAACCGGGCCGGTGCAAAGGCCCCAGCCCAATCTATGATACGCGGGGCCCCTAACTTTGCTACTAACTTAACATGAGCAAAACAAATTCACGGATGTAGATAAAAAGGGACCCAGAATGACGTCAACATCCGCGAAATTTGTATCCTTTAATAGTCAGTTGTGCTTAGTTTAATTTGTAACGTATAAATATCGACAGAAAAAAACAAAAAGGTGATAAGATAGCGAGAGTCACAAAGCACTGCCCTGGGGCCCTCAAATAGGCTTGAACACCCACCGGTCGGTGGAGAAGAATTAGAACACACCGGCCTTCATGCAATATTGCGTTTATCAAATATGTTTCCGTAGTTTATTTCTATTGGTTTTATTTATAAATAAAAATTGATGTTGTATACCGTTTGTTTGTTTAACAAATATTTACTTGACATCGCATAAAAAAAATGATGTTTTCACGTCGCGGCCATCAGTTTGTAGGGAAAGAGGCGACCACTTGTTTCAGAATTTGGTTACATGTTTAAACATTTTCAAAACAAAGGAAATCAACACATTCATGCAGTTTTATATACAAGGTAACCAAAAAAGTTCTGTCCGTTTTTAAAGGAAAAAAAAAGAAAACGCTTCACAGTATGTGTAACTTATATTTAGTCTTCGAAGTAATCGCCATCGGCACCCAGAACCTTCTGCCAACGTGTCTCCAGCTGTTCAATGCACTTGCGGTAGAACTCGGGGCGGGGGGGTTTGACGCAAAGAAGTCCGTGAGGGATTTGCGCAAGTCTGCTTCATTGGTGAAGGATGTCCCACGAAGATGATTATCCAGGGAGTGGAAGAGGTGGTAATCGGATGGCGCAAGGTCAGGTGAATAAGGTGGATGGCATAAAGTCTCCCACCCAAGTTACTGTATGGTATCTCTGACCACTCGCGCGACATGCGGCCTGGCGTTGTCATGGAGGAAAAGCACACCTTTGCGATTCACCAGTGCTGGCTCCTTCTGGCGCAATGCCTGTTGCACACGTTTCAATTGATGCGAGTATAGGTCTCCAGTGACCGTTTGGCCCGTTGGTAGCAGTTCATAATGAACCACTTGACCTGTCCACCAGACACAAAGCATAATCTTGCATGGGTGCATAGGCGGTCTTGTGGTGCGAGGGACAGCATCCTGAGGAGACAACCAATCTCTGGATCGCTTGGGGGATTCGTACAGAACCCACTTTTCATCACTGGTAAACACTCGATTGAATAAGGATGCGGAATGGTGGCGAGAAAGCAGCGATACGCAGGCTGCCACTCGTTGTCCCTTGTGAACCTCCAACAGCGTTTGCGGAACCCACTTGCTCAGTTTGTACGTCTTACCTAGGCGGTGCAGGTGAAGTCTAACTGTTTCATCGGAAACGTTGAACTGTCTTGCAAGTTCACCACACATTAGACTACTGTCCTCTTCAATGGCCGCCTTCAGGAATCCGTCATCCAAGACGTGTGGTCGTCCACTGCGAGGCTCATCATGCAGAGACAAATCTCCCGACTTGAATTTTCGAAACCAACGCCTTGCAGTACGTTCATCAACAGCACTATCCCCAAACGCTTGACATGTG
>OZ038484.1:133117855-133137855 GCA_964036315.1 Acanthosepion esculentum | reverse complement strand
GGACTGTATATTTATATTACCATTTCAATTCGGGCTCCTAATCGGAGGGAAATATTTAGCAAGCTAATAATATAAATAATTACTGTTGGTGACAGACCGTATCATTAAAGGATGTGGGCGATTATGATCCTCCACAGCCTCCTGTTTTCCGTTTCTCTCAACATTGCTTGCTTTTTTAATATCCCTATTTTTATTAGTGTTACTTTTTTTCTCCAATAATTTAATTTTGTCAACTTGCTGTCTTTTCTTGTTTCCGTTGCCTTCAGTCGCTCCTGCGAGAGTTTAATTTTCCATGCCACCTTTCCTCTGAAATTAAATCTCTTTCTGTTTGTCAACATCATATTGTTTTTCAGTGCACCCACGTCACTACCGAATATGACACAAGGTCAGTTTAAAGTGAGTTTAACAGTATATTTCTATTTCCTATTCTTTTCAGGGCACACCCATTCGTGACCTTCTTTCACAAAATCGAAGTCATATTAATATCCACTTATCTTTTACGCCACTATGCACTTTAATTATGTTTATCATTTATTCTCCTTAGCGACATCAGTGAGAGAAGTGTCACCTTACTTTCGCCTCAAGCTTCTTAGATTTTAGTGTGAAAAAAGTCCGTGCGTTTGCTGGAAATATAATATAAACTGTATTCATTCTTAAATTCTAGTCGATTCAAACGAAATATAAAGTTGTAAAACATGTTAAATATATCTGTCATAGATGAGGTAACTATTTACTGTAACTATTTACATTGATCAGACTGATGTACGCCCCGGCCTTCTTCAGGTAATATACGTGCAATTTCGAACCGATCCCTTTATTTAGTCCATGGTCGATTTGTCAGGAAGGTGACTTCTTCTTGTTATCAGTCTGCATGAGGCGATCACAGCGTGCGGCACCTTTGGAAAGTACCTAAAACCCATAGCCTTGTGAGTGAAACTGGGTATATAGAACCCTTGGTAGCTGTCGGTGGTTTTGCTAGAACGAAGGGTTTGAGTGTGCCGGCCTTGTTCGGGTTCCTGATCACGCTAGATAACGCGTTCTCTCTACTGAAAGTCCGCTCAGCATAGTTGCAGTATAAAACCACAGGTGGGTTCTGTGGGTGTTGAACAAACACAAATGTGCCTGAGTAGGCGTCTGCAATGGGGATTAGCTATCCGCCCTAGTAAACTGGTATTACATTTACTATTTACATAGACAGACCGATTCAAAATGTTGGCATACAGATATTCTACAGATCTACAATGGTAATGGTGAGATTAACCGTTTTCATACTGGATTGATTGATATTTTTACGGTTTAACCTTTTGCAGGTTATTTAAAGCCAGATAATATTTTTAGATTATAAGAATTTTAGGATATAATAATGAGTTACTGATACAAGTCCTATTAATTAACCCAGAGCTGGAGGAAGAAGAGATGGATTCATATCTTTCCCCAAGCGTAGTTGCATGTAAGTGAATATAACTAACACGGCTGTACCTGGAATTGGGCTCTCCGGTTTCAATTCCGAGTCGTTATCCATTACTCTACCCGCACATTCAATCTCACAGTACCTGGTATTCACCATCTAGTCACCCATCTAGGTACTGACCAGGCTCGACGTTGCTTAATATCGGTGATCGTACAAAAAGGGGCGTTTCAACGTGACGTGGCCGTAGGCTTCTATACAGGAAACTTTGTATATTCATTGACCAAACAGTCAGTATTAACCGTCGGTTAAAATTTTGATATACCTTTCCAATACAGATGTCGGTTTGCTTCAAAATCTTCAGTATTTGGTTGTGCGCATTTTATTTATGCTTTGTTTGATAAAGCGAAAGAGGCCTTCCTAAAGTTAAGCAAATTATTAAGAAACAGAAAAAACTCGTTAGAAACAAAGAAAAGAGTACTGAAATGTTTTGTAAACAATCAGCCCTCCTATTTATTCAGTCAATGCTAGACAATCTCCTCACAGATGAAGAAACGTCCTGTGTCAATAGAAATGCGGTTCTACAGAAGGATGCTGGGAATATGGGACTGATCAGGTGAGCAATGGCGAAGTTTTAGAGAAAGTGGGAACAGAAAGGATACTTTTACTTAACATCAGAAAGAGAGAGTTGAATTTTGTATATAATGAGGAAAGAGGACTTGGAAAATTTGACACTCACATGACATGAAGATAAGAAGGACAGAGGAAAACGGCTCATAAACTGAATAACGAACTTGTGTAAATGAGTGGCAGAATAGGGATTAGGAGTGAGTTGCAAATGACGGGAAGCTGTGGAGATCCACACAGGCCAAAGTCCTGAAGAGTCATGATAAGTAGAAGAAGTTTAATAGCTTGATCATATAATTATTATCTCTTTGAATTAGTCTATATTTCTGAGATGAGGTATTATGTACATTATTTATATTATTCGGACTATTGTCCTCATCTTTGTCGCCATATTTCTTACAACGTTTCGGCCGTTGTACGCTCCGGCCTACTTCAGGTGGTTGGAATGTAGAACTGAACCCTTTATTTCGCTCACTGAGGTAGACTGTTCTAGTTCCACGTGCTATGTTTAATGGATGTCAGTTATCAGTTATCTCCTGTTAATTTCCCTCTGAAAGTTCTCCACTGCCTTAGCCGGGTATTGAACTCACACTCTTTGGGTCCTGTCACTGGATCTAACTAAGGCCTTTATCCACTGTCCCATGTGTCATTGAGCGTACAACGGCCGAAACTTTGTCACTGTACCATGTGTCCTCGAGGACACATGGTACAGTGGATAAAGAGTGTGAGTTCAATACCCGGTTAAAGCAGTGGAGAACTTGCAGAGGGGAATTAACAGGAGATAACTGATAACTGACATCCATTAAACATGGCACGTGGAAGTAGTACAGTCTACCTCAGTGAGCGAAATAAAGAGTTCAGTTCGACATTCCTACCACCTGAAGAAGGCCGGAGCGTACAACATTCGAAACGTTGTAATAAATATGGCGAGGAAGACGAGGACAATGGTCTGAATAATGTAAATGATGCTCTTTGAATGGACGAACTATTTTTCTTATTGCTTTTGCTGGTATTGTCCAATTGAGTTGGCTTCTATTATTTGTTATTGCTTTTCGTTTGTGATTGTGTAGCGTCTGTCTATAGTTATCTTTTTTCAACCGGTGCTTCTTGGAACCTTAGAGTTCCGCAACAGTTCGCTAGGGATACCCCGGAAGAAACAGTTATAAATAGGCTAATGCATTTTTATGTAATATTTGTTTAATTTAGATTCGTAATTTTACTCTACACGTACAGCATATTGTTGGAAAATTCTTAGTTATTATAATAAAGGCTTCAACCGTTTATATTATTTGAAATTATAATAATCATAGGGAATGTATTTAGCAACGTCTATATGGCGTATTTTATGGAATTTTGTGCAGGGGCCCTCAGCCTCCCACACGACCTCAATTGGAACACTTATATACGAACCATAGCTAAAGATGCAGGTAAAATCATCAGCTTCCTGTATCGCTCCAGTAAGTACCTGACTCCTCATGTTATCCTCTACGTTTATAAGAGCCAGATTAGCCCGGAAATGGAGGACTGTTGCCATATTTTGCCTGTAGTTACCAGTCCTCGCTTTCCAGTTCAAATGCGTCTCAGAATCCTTGTTGTGGAAGAATTATTTTCCTTCCTCCAACCTCTCTTTCATAGGCGGGATGTAGCGAGTCTCTCGCTGCTTTACCGCTACTTCTATGGAAAGTGCTCGGACGAACTATATTACTTGATTCCACCAGGTCTAGCCTTTACTGATAGGATTTAACATGCCACTTACTTAGTAGCAAACTACCCACATTCCGTCCATATTCCATCAACGAGAAGTTCCATTCAAACAGTTTTTTCTCGCGAACCACTGCCCTGTGGAACAGACTCCCAAGAGGATGTTTCCCTGATCACTACAATCTTAACCAGTTCAAGTCTAGAGTTAACCATTATCTTCTCCTCCTATCCATATAAACTAACCCATAACCTAGCCCTCTACCTCGAGTTACCCTCGGGCCTTGTACAGGGTGAACCTTAACGTAAAAGAAGAAAAGAAAACGGTCCCCTGAGACATGAAAACTATTTCAAGGCATCCCCAAAGATAAAAAAATTTGAGAAACGCTGGCCTGTAGGGTTTGTTGAAGAATCGCCTTTTCGTTGTTTTCTATCTGTATAGACCTTTGAGATAGAGTATTTTTAGTAAGAAAATCTTGAAAGTGAGGAATGACATTCTAAAATACAGTGAAAAACGTACAAAAGAACCATTTCAACGGACAAAAGCAAACTTAGTAATGACATATGATCGCCAGAAATTCTGCTCGAACATAATTTGTAGCAGAAACCGTCATACTTTTTTTATTTTCTTCTCTATTTAAACTCGTTTTTTGTCAAAATACATCATTTTGTTTGTACTTTTTTGGTCCTTCCTACATTACATACTTAGAGGAACGAGTTCACCTAGAGAAAAAGTTACTTATGGTACCCTTGACAGTCATCCTCAATTCACAACTGCTGGCCTTTTACGAGCAAATGTTCTTCTGCAGTGAACAGCACTTAAGCACAAAACTGACACGTTAATAACCAAAATCCCCTCTCCTAAGAATAAATATCAAACTATCCTCTTTATCGTCACAGTCTTCCTTTGGCTAGTGAGCTGAAACAACCTTGTTTATATTCGGTAATTAAGAAGAAACAGATGGTGATAGAACGGTAAACGGATCTTTTTCCTTTACATAAATACTAGAATCATACCCGTAAAAATGACAGGGTTATTTATGCATGGATCGACACATCTGTGTTGGATCAGAGTTACTTTGCCCCTACAGCTAAGATAAAAATTTCGCTATCCACCCCACCCCGAACTCAAAGGGTTGTACATGTGTGAGTTGAGAAAAGTGTCACACACGCACACAGTATATATATATATATATATATATATATATATATATATATATATATATATATATATATATATATATATATATATATATATATATATATATATATGTAATATATCTGGCCACACGTGTTCGAGGATACCAGTCTACTAGGGCGTCTCGGCCACGATGACTTGTGACTTCATTGACATTCATTGACCAAATAATAAGCGTTACTACCGGCTGAAATTTATAAAATCTTTCTCTTCAAACTTTTTTTCAGGAAAATAGGCCTTTCAGATACACTAATTGTTATCGCTCTTTCAAGTATTCAAGGAAGTTTCCTTCCTAATGTAATAAGAAAATTCAATATCTTCATTATACCATTATTTTCCCTTCTACTTGTGCTATGCAATTTAGTTGTTGCAGCTGCTAGAAGTCTCCGGGAAATGTAATTTTATTATATATATATATATATATATATATATATAATTCTCTAAAGAAGGTTTATTAACAGTAAAACACGTTAGATTGGTAAATATTTCTTGTTTATTCTTTGTCACATCATTCTGTCGTAGATTATATATATATAATCTACGACAGATTGTTTCGCTGTATCACAGCTCATCAATGTCGTTAGACGTCCTGTTGTCTCTAGCTAGGATCGAAACCCGACTGAATTGGTGTCAGTCGGGGGATTCTACCACTAAGCCGTTGGCGTAAGGCAGGGAAGAAGGAGAATTTAAGCGTATTTATTTTTAGATAAACACTCAGTGAGTGAGAGAACTCGATTCGATTTACCGAAGAGCCATGCATTATTAGTCGTAATAGTCACTGCTTCCAAACCCACGCTTCCTCCCCAGACAGACTGTTTCGCTGTATCACAGCTCATCAGTGTGGATATATATATATATATATATATATATATATATATATATATATATATATATATTAGTAATATAGTAATCAATACTGCATGGGGATTGTCAATTTCACGCTTCAAGTCGATCTTTATAATTGGGACGCATTGAAGCGTGAAACTGACATCATGCAGTGTTGATTCCTATGTCTACACAGTATGTATTTTATATATATATATATATATATATATATACATGAAAGATTTCTCAGAGTTAACCTGTAGAAAAAGACAATATGTGTAGTAAAGGTAAAAGACAATAGGAATACTATATTATTAATTTTCATTTGACAATACGAATAGAATACCGTTTTCTAAATTCTTCTAGTTGCTGAGGACATTTTGTTTGTTGTTAATAGTTACTTTGTTTTCAATAAATTCATTTCGTTTTTGCCTTGAAAATGTACACATTGACCAAACGCGTCGGCCAATAATACAGTTTTCCTATTGTCTTCTACCTTTACACACACGCGCGTGCGCGCGCACACACACCCCCCTACACACACGCACACGCCCGCACACACACACTCACACACACACACACACAGACATACACACACACACACACACACATATATATATATATATATATATATATATATATATATATATATATATATATATATATATATAGGCAGTATATCTTCGTTCAAGCATGTTTTCTTGAATAATCTGAACATATGTCTATTTATTTTATTTTAATTCTCACCAGTTCAAGAATAAATGTTTTAGTGTCTGTACAAAATTATCCATATTATTTTTATTTTCTCAGGTACTTTCAATCTTATCCAAGATCATCTTCAAGGGTTGAACATTTAAATCAAAATTAATGTATGAATATGTAAGCATGAACGTTGTAAAATTTGATATAAGATGTTGATCTTTTGCAAAACACGGAGAAGAGTTATTGTGAAGAATTAAGTTGGTCTTAATAAATTTAGTGTAGTATATAATTAGATTTATATATGAGTTTTTTTTAATAATTTTTTCATATTGTATATAGTTAGAATGTATTAGATTGCGGTATAGTAGGTTGATATGTTTATGTTAATCGACAATAAAACTATACTCCAGCATGAAAATAATAAACTTCAAGTTCTGTAAGCCCTTTATATAAAAAAAATTAATTAAAATTATGTAAAAAATGAAATTAAAAATATGAAAACAATTAAATAAAAAATCTGTCTATATTTAAGGTATTGTGACTACTTAAACTATTTACATCATTCGGACTGTTGTCCTCATCTTTATTGTCATATTCACAGCGTTTCGACAGTTGTACGCTCTGGCGTTCTTCAGGTGATATACATTGGAATTTCAAACCCTTTATTTAATCCGCGGGGGTAGATTGTTCTAATTCCACGTGCCATGCCTATTTTGGATATCCCAGTTTTAGTTAATTTCCTTTAGTAACTCAATTCCCCAAGATTTTGTTTCCTCTGTTGTGGTCAGGTATTAAACACCCAACTCCCAAAGGACATATGGCCCAGAGGATAAAAACGTTGGTTGAGAGTCTTGACCCAAAGAGGAGCAGGAGCTCCAGACCAGATGTAACAGCAATATTCTAAGCATGGACGAATAGTAGACTTATAAATATGTAAAATAGATTCTGGAGGGAAAATTGCCTAGCACAACATAGTGAACAACTTCCTTAACTGCAGACTTAACAATCGATTCAAATATAATCTTTCCACTTCATGTCAGCGGAAAACGTTAGTCCGAGAAGATGCAATGAGTCAAATTTGGGTTATAATAAGTATAATTTCCATAGCATCACAAAGCTGCACATCTCCTACGGGAGAGCTAGGGTTAATTTCTTGCACGCGAGGCAACCCCAAAAGAGGAAATACTAAAGGGGTATGTAAATTTTATGCACGTTAGAGTCCTCTTTTAAATCTCGTCTTGTGCCATATTTTGTTTAAGTGGAAGTAAATATAAATAAATAAACCAGGTCTTTGATATCTAGACTGACCGACTATCGTCTCCAATCATGAAATGAATATATGATAGACGCAAATAAAGTCTGTCAGATCGTCGACGTGATTGTCGCATCAGGCCACTCGATGAAGACAGATAAAAGCGGGAATTTAAAAAAATGGGAGGATTTCGCATGAGAAATGAGAATACCGTCAAACAGGCTGGTTAGTGTCGTGTCCATAAGCGTTCACACATTTCATGTCCATTTCTTGTTCATATTCGTCGGTATATTTCGTGTCCATATTTGTCGGTACATTTCGTGTCAATATTCATCGGTAAATTTTGTGTCCAGATGCGTCAGTACATTTCGTGTCAATTTCTTTTTCATTTTGCCAGTACATTTTGTGTCCAGCTGTGTCGATACATTTCGTGTCCATATGGGTTGGGACATTTCATGTCGATTTCTTCTTTACTTTCGCCGGTACATTTTGTGTCCAGGTGCGTCCATTCATTTCGTGTCCATATACGTTGAGACATTTCATGTCCATTTCTTGTTTACTTTCGCCGGTACATTTTGTGTCCAGGTGCGTCGATACGTTTCGTGTCCATATGCGTTGGGACATTTCATGTCCATTTCTTGTTTACTTTCGCTTTTGAAAACATTAATGAGTTGCTTAAAATGAGTAGAAACCTTTCACACGACAATATCTGTTTGTATTTCTGAGATGAGGTATTACGTACATTATTTACATTATTCGGACTATTGTCCTCATCTTTGTCGCCATATTTATTAAACAGTTTCGCACTTTCAGTATCTGTCTACATTTCTGAGATGAGGTATTATGTACATTATTTACATTATTCGGACTATTGTCCTCATCTTTGTCGCCATATTTATTACAACGTTTCGGCCTTTCAGTATCTGTCTATATTTCTGAGATGAAGTATTATGTACATTATTTACATTATTCGGACTATTGTCCTCATCTTTGTCGCCATATTTATTACAAAGTTTCGGCCGTTGTACGCTCAATGACACATGGCACAGTGGATAAAGGCCTTAGTTAGATCCAGTGACAGGACCCAAAGAGTGTGAGTTCAATACCCGGCTAAGGCAGGGGTGAACTTTCAGAGGGAAATTAACAGGAGATAACTGATAACTGACATCCATCAAACATGGCACGTGGAACTAGAACAGTCTACCCCAGTGAGCGAAATAAAGGGTTCAATGCGACATTCCAACAACCTGAAGAAGGCCGGAAAACGTTGTAATAAATATGGCGACAAAGATGAGGACAATAGTCTTTCATGTGACGTTAGATACAATTTCAAATCAATAAAAAAGAACGGACAATATAGAAACTGAACCCTGAACGGTAAGTCATTGTATACGATATGGACAATTAGTGTTTACGGTGTTCAATTTTGCTTGTAATCTCGACATAATTAAAACTGATACAAACTGCAGTAGTTTGTTTGCCCTTACCTGGTGTCACGGAAGTTAGGAATTTGATAAAAGTAATTAACCTCATAACAGTAGCAATTATGTCTGATGACACACATAATTAATCTTCATTATCTCTGGCCAGAAGAAATATTTGTTTACGTTCACATTTAAGGCATAAATGATGGTCGACTTGATAGATTTCCAATATTATCGACTCGCCATTGATGCACAAATAGCACAGAAGGTTGTATGGGTCAGCGTCGAAGAAATATAAAAGCACATTCTTAAGGATTTTTTGGCTTAAGAGTGTTTTAAATTAGGTACCTTCAAAAATGAGGAAAAAAGAACCCCAAAACTTGATAAAAGCAAAGTTTTATTGTCGAAATGTTTATGATATTATTTAGAGAAAAGAACAAAGTATTTTTCCATTATTTTATTAAATCTTAATCAGTCATGACTAAAAGAGAATTTGCTGTCTAAATACACACACACAAACACACACACACACACTATATATATATATATATATATATATATATATATATATATATAGTGAGTGTGTGTGTGTGTGTGTGTGTGTGTGCGTTTGTGTATTTAGGCAGCAAATTCTCTTTTATATATATATATATATATATATATATATATATATATATATATATATATAGTGTGTGTGTGTTTGTGTGTGTGTATTTAAGCAGCAAATTCTCTTTCACATATATATATATATAGTGTGTGTGTGTCTGTTTGTGTGTGTGTATTTGGGCAGCAAATTCTCTTTTATATATATATATATATATATATATATAGTGTGTGTGTGTATTTACGCAGGAAATTCTCTTGTATATATATATATATATATATATATATATATATATATATATATATATATATATAGTGTGTGTGTTTGTGTGTGTGTATTTGGGCAGCAAATTCTCTTTTATATATATATATATATATATATATATATATATATATATATATATATATAGTGTGTGTGTATTTACGCAGAAAATTCTCTTTTATATATATATATATAGTGTGTGTGTGTGTGTTTTTGTGTGTATTTATGCAGCAAATTCTCTTTTATATATATATATATATATATATATAAATGAAAATATCATATATTATATATACATATAAATATAAATTAATATATATTACATAATATATTATATAATATTATATATATTTCTGTATGATATATAATATATTTTATATATATTATAATATATATATTGTATATATATTAATATATATTATATGTATAAATATATATAAATATTATATATAAATGCCTGCATAATATATAATATTCTATATAACATATAATTTCTGTTTAATATATAATATATATTATATAATATATATATATTATATAATATATACATATATTATATATATAAATATTTATTATAAATATAAATGTATATTATATATATGTATATTTCTATATAATATATAATATTCTGTATAATATATAATATAATTTATAATATATAATTTCTGTATAATCTATAATACATATACATATATATTATATAATATATATATATAAACATATATTATATCATATATATATTTCTGTATAATATGTAATATTCTGTATAATATATGTAATTTCTGTATAATTTATAATATATATAATACATATATAATAATAATAATATAAATAGTTACACTCGTTTGGAAAGACCTTAGGTATTTTGGTTTGTAACTAAACGAACTAATGCCCGTGGAAAAAGGAGGAATAAAAGTAGAAAGAACTAAGAACATGAAATGGAGGCGAAAACAATCGTCCAGAATCCAAGTTCAGAGTCCAAAGAAAAAAACCTCCAACACGAGTAAAGCAAAAGTAACTAAGTAAAGTGCCCAATACACTAAGTAGAGCAGATCTAACTATGAACCTAAAGAGCCAGGTAAACCTACCTAGGTTTCACCTACGCGGATCGCCAGGGTACACTGACGAACCGCGTAGGTGAAACCTAGGTAGGTTTACCTGGCTCTTTAGGTTATATTTAATATATATATATATTTTACAAACAAATATATATTATTTATATATTTCTGCATAATATATAATTTCTGTATAATATATAATATTCTGTATAATATAATATTATTTCTAATGCTTAATATTTTATTATTAATCACCACCATGACTTCTTCCGTAATTCATTTTATACGATTTAGTAAGGGAAGAGTTATATATTCGGAATATAGATGAAGCATTTACTCTTTTATTGATTGATTTATTCGTTTTATACGCCTTTCGTGGTTATTTAAAAGTAGAAACAATTTTTACATTTCCCTGTGGGATTTGCGTGTAAGTGAATGTAGCACACCCAACGTGCATCTCACTTTGCGATTTTCAACTTCGAGCCATTATCCATTACACCACCCGTACATGCGAGGCTTAAAGCACCTGGTATTCCCAAGTGGTCACCCATCTAGGTACTGACCAGGCTTGACGTTACTTAACGTTGGTGATCGTACGGGATCCAGTGTTACAATGTCATATGTATTACTAGTTGAACTTTTAGTTTTGAACTAGTTGAGCTATTACTTTTTTTTTGCAGCCCAACACTTTATATAGAATTATTTTATGACATAGAAATTTCAAAATAAACATATTAATTGCCATTAGTTTATCTCTATATCTTTACACGTATGATTTCTTCTATATGTCACGTCCTGAAAGGACATGGCACATAGAAGAAGTCATACGTGTAAAACTGATAGAACGTATGTAAATATAAAAGTGTACATAGTGGTCAACACCAAGCGGTGACAATCTGTTTCATGCTTCAGCGCAATCTTCAGGCCACATATGTTATGTTTTTTCTCGACTATTTATATATGCTGGTCAATAGTGCATTATGGGTAGCAAGGTTTATTGTATTATCTTAACGGTTATATTGTTGGTAATATCGGTTATCATATTATTCTAGAGGCTATTGAGTAGAAATAACTATATATATATATATATATATATATATATATATATATATATATATATATATATATATATATATAGATAGATAGATAGATAGATAGATAGATAGATGCATGTTTCATTAAACAATATAGACAAGTTTTGTCTATTTATTTTAAGTAAGTTCATTTCATATTGTCTGATAAGCTTAATAACATTATCATTGAAAGATGAGAGGAAATCACCTTATTGATACATGTTTAAATCCAATGTAAGATTTCGGCTTACATAAGCCATTATCAAAGATGACAATTACATTTCAATATATCAAACAATACACGGACGAAACAATAATGATAGTCTGTTTTTGTTGCATGAAAAATTTCAAAGCAACGACAAACTCGTGTATACGAGACGCGGAAGCGAAAATCGCTTCGCAGCTCGTGACGTTACACATGACCACGCGAGAGTGAAAACGAGAAGTATTAAGTATGGGAAGCCGTTGGTATAAACCAATGGCTTCTGTTATCAATTATAGGCATTTAAGAATATTTGTGGAGATTTCGTGGTTTATTTTGTTCAGGTTAGGTTTCAACTGTTTTATGTATATAGCTTCAAGAATTTTTAGTTTTTGTTTATTGTTTTCATGTTTAAGTATAGTTGTGTTTTCAACAAGTATTTTCCGGAATTGTGTACGCGGCCAGGCATGTTGTTTTAAATGTCTAAAAATGTTAAAGTTATCATTCAAATGTAGTGTCAAGCGTCGTGAAAGCGAGTTTGTGGTGTGACCAACATAAATATTATTTAATCCATTGGAGATACCATCTTCGAAAGAGCACTTGAATTTGTAAACTATGTTGGATTTTTGCAAATCACTAACGGGGATGGGGGGAGAATCATTGCGAATAGTTAAGTTGGATATACTAGATTTAGTGTAGTGTATGATTAACCTAATTTTTTTGCTAGGGTCTGTTGTAGATATGTTAGTATTTACTAATTTTTTTAGTATATTTTCATCTTGTTTATAATTAGTATGCATTTGACTACGATATAGGAGATTAATATGTTTGGGATTAGTTACAGCAGTATTATGTTCTATTTGCTTAGTATTAAGACTTCTAAGAAAGCATCTTATAGTTTGGAAAGCTATTATTAGTAAGTGCTTGTTTTATATTCTTTCGTTCACTGTAAAAAATCTGTTTTGTAGTTTTAGTTTCTGCACGATGTATTAGATTTTTTATAATTGCTATACACAATATATATATATATATATATACAGAGAGAGAGAGAGAGAGAAAGCGAGATATATTTAAAACGCGCGAATTTGTAAACAATGATTACTACCGCTACTACTGCAAAGATCTTCGATGAATTGAGCCCTCTCTGGCGTGTTTATTCGAAGAATAGGTACGAAAAAATTCGCTATTTGTTTATCTCTATATCTTTCCACGTATGACTTCTTTTATGTGCCACGTCCTGAAAGTTATCATTCAAATGTAGTGTCAAGCGTCGTGAAAGCGAGTCTGTGGTGTGACCAACATAAATATTATTTAATCCATTGGAGATACCATCTTCGAAAGGGCACTTGAATTTGTAAGCTATGTTAGATCACTAACAAGAAGAAGCCTGGAATTGAAATGCAAGTGCGATACATTTGAACTCATTAAATAAGCGTACGGGTACAAATAAACCTGATAGTGAACTTTTACTGGCGCGGCATGATTCATGGAGTTATATAGCCTGTGCTGTAGAGAACACATCTTGAAAAGTAATACGCGTGTCGCGCCAAATAAGAATCAAGCCGGGTAGAAAAATGAAAAAAAAAACACTTAATCGTACCGGCATTTGTATTTAGTACACAAGTGGTCTTATATCTTTCATGACCGCCGACCTTACAGAATATAAAATTAGCTTAGTACATAATAGAAGAAGGCAACTTAGCCCCTCGCCTGGGATGAATGAAAGTAAATAGTAAGAATCATCAGCATCTTGTTTTTGAAACAATCAATACGAAATGTCTATTCCACTTCCTAATTTAATTTAATAAAAGTTGTGGCTAGAAAAGATAGTCATTTGTGATTTCTGCAAAATTCGCCAAAGTCACCACCTTCGCAGGAAACCACCTCCGAAGCCAGCCGTGCAAATGCAACATGCACAGGGGCGGATCCAGGAGGGGGGACGAGAGGGTTACACAACCCCGTCTAAAACCTCTGAGAAAATATTTTTTTATTGCAAAGTAGATAAGGTAAGCTATAAGGAATGAAAACAGATTCCACGCGTTTGTCCTACATCTTCACAAAGATATTCAGATAAACTACGATAAAATCGTGAACCTCTATACAAATAAGAATCCACGAAAATTGACTATACTTCATCCTCTTTCCAGTGGGCGAAATAAAGGATTCAGTTCGAAATTCCAATGACCTGAAGAATACCCGAGCGTACAACGGCCGAAACGTTGTGAATATGACAATAAAGACAAGGACAACAGTCCAAACTATGTAAATAATGTAAATAATTCACAATCCTTTTAAGATATTTTAACGTAAATTAAATATCAGTAATAATAGTTTTATAGAGTATAGATTAATTGACCAAGAACAATTGTTCAGGGCAGCTTTTCGCTTATATCCACTTCAGAGAGACAAAATGGAATCCGTTTTTGATGACTAGTTTACATCGTAATGACACTTAACATGGTGATGATTCTCAAGAATTCACTTAGCTTTAAGATTTGTAACGGTTTTTTTTCGCTACTGATATATTGGGAAAAATCTGGCAAGCTAGCTCTCTGGTAGATAAAACCACGTTGAAATAAGAAAGAAGATAGATAGATAGATAGATAGATAGATAGATAGATAGATAGATAGATAGATATATAGATAAAAACAGAATGAGATAGATTGATAGATGTGCAGAGACTGAGACAGATATAGACTGACACACCGGCACACACATATCATATGCGTGTGTGTGTGTGTGTGTATATATATATATATATATATATATATATATATATATATATATATATATATATATTAAGATATTTTATGTTTATACGTTCTTTTTATGGATACAAATATTTAAGTAAATGCTCTGCTTATAATAAACAGCATTACATATATATAGATATAGATAGAAATATGGATAGACATATATGAATACATAGATAAACAGTCTGAGATAGATTGATAGATAGAAATATATATATATATATACAACGGTTGGAGAAAATAATTGAAACACTTGTTAAATTCAAAGAAAATGTATTTAATATGGAGTTGGTCCTCATTTAGGCTCACATACAGCTTTAATACGTCTAGGAATGGAATCATACAGCTTCCTGACTTCATCCAGAGGAATTTTCAGTCATTCTTCCATTAACACCTTCTCCAGCTCTTTACGACACGACGGTGGAGGATAGCGGCTCCTAACTTGTCGCTCCAAAATGCACCACAAATGTTCAATAATATTGATATCATGAGATTGGGGAGACCACTCCATGTGTTCTAGCTCACTTTCATGCTCTTCATACCAATTGTTAACCACTCGAGCGGTATGTATTGGAGCATTATCGTCTTGGAAGATGCAGTCACCATCAGGGAATAAAGTCTTAGCCATTGGATGAACATGATCTCCCTAAATGTTCAGGTAATCTTTGCTGTTGATTCTACCATGCAGGGCAACTATTGGACCAAGACATTTCCATGATATGGCGGCCCAAACAATCACAGATCCACCTCCATGCCTAACTGTTGGAAGAAGGCAGTCAGGGTTGTATGTATGTATTTATGTATGTGTCTGTAGGCAGATATGAATAGAATTTGATAGAAATAAACTGAGAGAGTTATCGATAGAAATATATATATATGTGTGTGTGTGTGTGTAGTCAAAGATAGATATGAATGGAATTTGATAGATAGATAGATAGATAGATAGATAGATAGATAGATAGATAGATAGATTAGTGAACCTTGGTTTGTGAACAGTCGTTGTGCAAAATACGAAAACCGGCTTTCGTGTCGGTAGTAAATGTAATTACAAATTCAAACGATGAATATGTAAAATTTGCCTAATAGTAAAAAATAGTTTTTAATTAACAATGAAATCTTCTATTATTCGCTATAAGCAAAAGCAAAACGCTATGAAACCTACCGATAGAAACAATCAAAACTAAATGATGCCAATCATGTAGCCAGGAGAATCATTTGGATAATAAAATTACTCTAATAAAAATCTTTCTTTCTCTTTCTGTCTTTTTTCTCTTTCTTTCTCTCTTGTTTCTTTTGTTTCTTCAATTCATTCTTCTCTCTTTCCAAAGTTATACCTTTCACATCTTTTAAACAGTTATTCCTTCTGGCCTTCTTACTCCCGTTCCCTTTTCTTCTTCGCCAATTCTTTACTTCTTCCATTTCCGATGCTTTCCGACATAGTATATCATTTGTACAATTTGTGAGTGTCGCTGAATTTTTGCTGTAACCTAGAAAAGGCTACTGAATGAGGAATAACCAAAACGGACGTTAAGAAATGCAATGGTAATTATTTACATTATTCGGACTATTGTCCTCATATTTGTCGCCATACTTATTACAACGTTTCTCGTTGTACGCTCCGGCCTTCTTCCGGTGGTTGGAATGTCGAACTGAACCCTTTATTTCGTTCACTGGGGTAGACTGTTATAGTTCCATGTTTAATGGATGTCAGTTATCAGTTATCCTCTGTTAATTTCCCTCTGAAAGTTCTCCACTGCCTTAACCGGGTATTGAACTCACACTCTTTGGGTCCTGTCACCGGATCTAAGTAACGCCTTTATCCACTGTGCCATGTGTCCTTGAGTACATCTGTGTATGAATTTATGGGTATTATAAAACTATTGTCTTCAGCCACCATTTTTTACCAGTGCTCATATTGCAATTTTTTTTTACCAGGGCTCATATTGCAGATTTTGTTGTTATTATCGCCTTTATCAGGCATTCTTTATTACTGGTTCCCATATTGTATTCATTTCTATGCTTGGTCGGCTCACGAGATTTTTGAGGACTAGCATATGTGCTGATTCCTTAAGTTTACGAATTTTCCAATGATGTTCTTTGTCTATGATCTCAACCTGATCCCACACAGGGCGATGATCTCCCTTCTCTCTCCATATATAGTCAGCCACGCCTGATGTTTCCACTTCTCGTGTTACAGTTTTCTGGTGTTCTTGAAGCCTTACCTTAAGGGGGCGGCCTGTCACCCCTTTATCTTTCTTTCCGCAGCTGCACATATACTGCAATGGTAATATCTATAACTTCAACAAAATACAACACTCGCCAGCGGCGTGAACAAGGTAAACCACTGCTAGTGGTGGACTACTTAGACAGCATATTACCCTCACTTGCAATAGTGTCTAACGTATTTATGAAGATTGGGAAATACCAATCTGTGTTCATAGGTACGGTATATAACAATTTTAAATGCTTTAAGTCTCGCTGCTGTTTGCTGAGAAAAACATGGATCGAACATGTGAGTAACGAGGAAGTTTTAGAAAAAAATGGAGCCAAAAAACATATTGAATTAACACCAGGAAGAGGCAGTTGAAATTCCTAGGGCACATACTGAGGAAAGATGGCTTGGAAAATTTGATGTTCACATGACAGATATAAGACAAGAGGAACAGCGGAAAACAAGGCATAATCAACCTAAATGGTTGCAAAAGGAAGATTTAGGAGAGATAACAAAAAGACAAAATTTATTAAGGACAGGATATTGTGGAGGCTCATAATCGCCAGCGCCCTGAAGTATCATGGTACACAGAAGAAGGTGTTTGTTAAATTGATTATAATGCTTGTTTGAGCTTCTTGTTTTAAAATAACCAACGAACTTTTGCATCTGTAATCGACTATCACGGAATCTACAAAAACAAAATATGCCTGTATTAATATTCTTACGAATTGACCCCGTCTTAATCAAGCAGGTATGACAATTTACATATCTGGGTAGATATTTTAGACGACGGAAAATGTGATGCCGAAATTCGAAGGCGTATTAGAATAGTGAATGTGATTTCCAAAAGCTAAGCAAAGTATTGAAACAAGAAAATTTCCTTAGAAACTAAAGAAAAGAGTGATGGACAGTTATTTAATATTGTTTGCCAGTGAACTCTGGGCAACATCCTCATAGATGAAGAGGAAAACTTGAGGCAAAGTGGTTCTCTCGAAAGATGCTGAGATTGACATTGATTGAACATGGGAGCTACAATGATGTTTTAAGGTAAATGAAAACAAATAGAACAATAATACTCAGAACCCAAAAGAGACTATTGGAATTTCTCAGGCATAAATGAAGAAAGAGGGTTTGGCGAATTTAATACCCACAGAACATAGCCACAAAATAGAGAGCGGAAAGAAGCTAATAACCTACCTGATGAGTTTCTGTAAATGGTTGGCAGAACAGGGATGAGATGGATAGCAAAAAGCCCTACAAAAGATAAGAAGTTGTGGAGAGCCATAATCGCCCATATCTTGAAGGAACACGGCACATAGAAGATAGTCGTTATTGTTTTTTGAGCTGCAGATATATATTATTATAATGATAAAGATATAGTTTTCATGTGTGCTATATTGATGGGATAAAGTGCTCAATATCAGGGACAGAGCGTGTGTAAATATAAATTTGGACATTTAGGCCAAAACGCCCAGAGGAGACAGTCTGGTTGATGCTTAAACGCAATCTTCAGGCCATGAAGGTTGTCCTTACGCATGAAATAGACTGTCACCGCTGGGTATTAACATCAATGTCCACACACACACACACACACACACACACACACACACACACACACACACACACACACACAGACACACACAGACATACATACATATATATATATATATATATATATATATATATATATATATATATATATATATATAAGTGTGTGTGAGAGAAAGAGACAGAGACAGAATAGAGACGGGGTGAATTAGGCATATTCAGAGTAAAGAGGATTCGGGCCCTAGCAATTAGGATGGGAAAAAGTACGTACACACACATACATAAACGCAATGCACGCACACATTCGAAAGTTTACATGTAAATCTATATTTATCTATATATAATATTAAAGCTCTCATTTTGTATATATATATGTGTGTTTTCGAGATATAGAGTAAACGATACATAATACTCCAGCCAATTTAAGAGTATATTATACCTTCAACCCCTGCCGGATGCAGGGCCAACTTTTATTAAAATTAGACAAGGGGCTTTTTTGAGCTGGGGCCCTTTTTATGTTTCTTACGGCAGTTTTAATAGGAAATATAGTATTTGTTTTAAATACATATTATATCCATTTGTGTATATAAACAAATACTTGAAATATTATATGCCAACTATTACATGTGTGAAAAAAAGGCATAAACGTGCCTAATATATTATAACAACGTTATTAAATAATTTGAATTATACATAACGCAACATATATTTATACAACACTTCATTAGAACTTTCTTGTAAACAAATATATCGGAGGCTTGGAAGTAGTTAATAGGTGTGAAGATTCTATGTAGATCGACCATTGAATCCAGGTTTCACACGGACACGCATGCACGCACTCACACACATACACATACACATAGCGTCCGCCAAAAATGTACGCACACATCAGGAAAGGAAAAACTTGTATAGATATTGTAATACTAAATTTATTCAGACATCATGAGATTAATACAAGTTACCTTTGGATTCTGCAATTACATGAGATGCTCAAAATGATTGCATTAGTTTGCAGACATTTATTCGTCCGGCAAACTATGTAACGTTGGCCAGAGTGTCCAGTGGGATTACTGAATTGCCAATATAATGCCATCTGTCGAGAAAAAATCGTAAACTACGAAAGACAAGTTTTTTTCCCTGAAGTGTCTATACAT
>OZ038484.1:133092855-133115355 GCA_964036315.1 Acanthosepion esculentum | reverse complement strand
GTTCGAATCTCGGTTGACGATACTCACTGCCGCTGAGTCCCAAAATAGGACGAAACGGCCGTCCGATGCTTTCTGAATTCTGCTGAGGATTCTTCTAGACTCGATGAATTACTATATATATTTAAAATTTTTGTGCGTGTAACAATTAAGGTTCAGTGTGCAAAAGGTCATGACCCCATTCATGTCCACGAGCAAAAAGCTACCGCGCTGAGAAACTACAAAGAACTCCCTTCTTTTCCTCTCTCTGCGAACTACGATCAAAGCAAAAGGAGTGCTGAAATGTAGCCACGGAAAGAAACAGATACACAACTGCAAAGAAAATAAGAAAGCATGAAAGAAAGAGAGAGAGAGGGAGAAAAGGGATAGAGAGAGGAGATAAATATATGTCAGACAAAACTTGGCACAGGTTTATATTTTATTTCAGCTGGAATTAAACTTCAAAAAAGTTACTTTTCTTTGAGGTGTCTTGGGTTATGGGATCGGCTATCACTGACGATGTTCTTCTAATTTCTCAGCAAATTTGATTCCCAACGACACGTAAGACGTCTCTCAAAAGCGCACGTGCAAAAGCTATGCGCGCATGCGCGCACACAGTAAGGATGAAATATGGATATCTTTCCTTAGGTGTTTATAAATTGTACACTGTCCAGTTATTAAAGTTAACAAAGAACTATTTTAAATTACAAATGTGTACTTGGATTAAACGAAAATAATACATATTATTTATAATACGAAAATAATACATATTATTTATAATACTTTCCTTCTTGTAATCAATACTAATGATATGTCCCGGAAAGGGATATATTTGATCGAAGTAGCTAAGTGGTTTTGGCTACTGTCACCAAGTAGTACACGGTAACAGTAATCGACTGGTACTCGTCGTAGTCGCAGGTAATATGCTTAGGTAATAGGTGGAGACCAATAGAATAGCCAATGGCATACTTCAATGGGCGTCGTCCATCGACTTAACCTCTACGTCAGTCTGTATTTATGACTGACACCAGCCACTCATATTCCAGTGAGGGAGAACACAAGTGTATGAATATTCTATTATATCAGTTGACAACACGGATAAACTAGTTGTTTACTAATTCCATTAGGTTGGAACCCGGGAATTATTTGATGGATGAACAACTGTTGTTTGCTGCAAACACAAAAATGTTAACTATTGAGAAAAGAAAAGTTATATTGAACTAATATTGTCTTGTAATTGATTTAATGTCTACTTGGATAGAAATACAGATTCGTGTGTAATAAATGGCTGTCTTTGGGTTTTAGTTTCATCAACTCTCATCTAATAGGCTGTACGAAAAACTTTATAGCAAATTTACCTGAGATGCATTTTCTATGCCAAAAGCTGAAAAACTTCATCGACTTATACGTGATTCATGTAAGAAATTAATGATTACTTGACCAAATATCAAAGATCGACCTATACGCAAATATATACAGTGTTTTTAATTATACTAAAGTTATGTAATTAACAAGATAATTACTTCTTTTGTCAGATATTTTGGATGCGTAATTTATTATTTTTTCTTTCCTGATAGCACCAAAAGAAATGTTCTTTTAAAATTCATAAAAATAAATTAATGGCTCGGAATATTTTTTAAATTATATTCACACTTTAAAAATGAGGTGTCGTTCAAATGGAAAAGACGTGTCATTGATAAAACATTTCTTATGAAATTTCTAGGACAGAAAATGCCATCTCGTACTTGAACATCCGTCTACACCAACAAAATTGCTTAAAACAAAATAGTTTCCTTAGAAATATAACCATGTCGGCAAATTCAGAAAACAACAAAGGAAGCACACAAGAACATATTGTTGAAATCCCAGTCGGCTTCAGTAAAAGTAGTAATGTATTTTAAACAAATTTTTAATAATTTTACAAGATGTTGTGTTATTTTATATTTTTTATTAGTCTTGAATTACAGAATAAATATTGATCGTGAGTCTATTGGTCGTGTTTATACTCGAGCGTATAGATAACAATTGGTCGGGTTTATACTTGAGTCTATAGGCAAACATTGGTAAGGTATATACTTAAGTCTATAGGCAAATATTGGTCGGGTTTATACTTGAGCCTATAGGCAAACATTGGTTGGGTTTATATTTGAGTCTATAGACAAACATTGGTTGCGTTTATAATTGAGTCTATAGGCAAACATTGTTCGGATTTATACTTGAGTCTAAAGGTAAACATTGCTCGTGTTTATACTTGCGTCTATAGGCAAACATTTGTGGAGTATATACTTGAGTCTATAGGCAAACATTGGTTGCGTTTATACTTGAGTCTTTAGGCAAACATTGTTCGGATTTATACTTGTGTCTATAGTCAAATATTGTTCGTGTTTATACTTGAGTCTATAGGCAAACATTGTTCGGGTTTATACTTGAATCTGCAAATATCCAGTCTGACAGATCTTATTCCTACGTAGGAAGTTCAGTAGGCGTATGCAATACACTGTCGACAAGTAAATTTAGAATTTTAAATTATCAGAGACACAAATGAAACTGCTCCATAAGTTGTACACTGTTGTAAAATTTCATCTTTCATATGGCTTCCCAAAATTCTGGATGAAACGTACACGACTCTAAGTCACTGAATCATTTTTACGGCAATGATTTACATTTTTCCACTTATATACATACATACATATATATATATATATATATATATATATATATATATATATATATATATATATGTAAAAGTGAACATCGAAGTCAACACTAAGAGGCGACAGTCTGTTTCATGCTGGACGCAATCCTCAGGCCGATCGGTGGCCTGACGATTGCGTCTAGTATGTAACAGACTATCGCCTCTTTTGTTGACTTCAATGTTCACTTTTATATTTACACTCGCTCTATCTCTGATATTGAGCACTTTATCCCGTAAATACAGCACCCCTTAAGACTATATTTCTTCATATATATATATATATATATATATATATATATATATATATATATATATATATACCCAAGTGTGGGATTGGTATATACGGAGTAAATTCCAATAACCAACAATTATTATTCTTTAAAGAGTGCTCAATACAGAGTAGAGCAGATATAATCATTTATTTAAATATTATAACATAAATATGTTATAAACCCGACCATTTTATAACATATTTATGTTATAATATTTAAATAAATGATTATATATATATATATATATATATATATATATATATATATATATATATATATATATATATATATATGTATGTATGTATGTATGTATGTATGTATAAAGTAAACCAAGCAAAAAGCTTTAAAATATTCTGGACAATCTAACATTCCTTTCTAAATATACATGAACACCCGCACGCACACACACATACACAACACACACACACATACACATACACAACACACACACACATACACAACTCACACACGCACACACACGGACAACACATCCAAAATCCTTCAACAAACCAAAAACTATAGAGATATTTGTTACCTTCAGCTTATTGTGGATGATCTCAAGAGAGAGAATATTTTCATTAATGAAGAGACTTGATTCAAGTAAATAAGTTACTCTTAGCTTGCTTATCAATAAAAAATGTCGTTCGATTATCGACGGCAAGAGGATTTATCTCTTGGGAATTGTAAATTTGTCATGCGCTGTCCTAGATGAATAGCCGGCTGAATTTGATCACTGGACAGGAACTGCACCAATATGAATAGGGCATAAATAATATTGTTATTTTCACCGGTCTATTGTACTGAAAGATTATCATAGAGACTGATAAGGTTCAGATAAGTGCAAATTTGGGAACAGCCAGTAAAGTTTGAACTCATTGTAATTATTTCAGACTCCTGGTTGCTCCAAAATCAATTGCAATAGTTTGAGAAAGAGTTTCTTTTTCGTCTTTTATATGCTGTGCCCCTTCAGGACATAGGCGTTCATGGCCCTCCACATCTTCCTGTCCCTTCTTTGCTCTTAATAAGTTTTGTCTTTTTGTTATTTCTCTCAAGCCTTGTTTACCACCCATTTTCTCAAACCCATCAAGTATGTTATGCACTGTTTTCTTCTGTCCCACGTTGCCTCAATCTGACCTGTGGGTATCAGGTTCTTCAAGCCCTCCTTCCTCATTACGTGCCCCAGAAATTTCAACTACCGCTTTCTAATGTTAAGTATAAGTTTACTTTTTGTTTCCATTTTCTCCCTTGTTTTTGCTTGCACGTTTGGTCCATGGTATCCTCAGCATCTTTCTGTAGAACCACGTTTCGACTGCTTCAATTCTCTTCTTTCTCTTTGAATAGATTGTCCGGCATTCGCTGCCGTACAGGGGGACAGATATCACGTAACCGTCTAGTACTCTTTTCCTTGTTTTCCAAAGAATTTTTCTGTCTCTTTAACTTGCTAAATATTAAAGAAAGTTAGAGGTGAGGAAATTCCGTAAACCTTTGCAATTAACTCCGAACTAAGCTAGCTTACGTAAACTTATATAATGATTGAAATGTTTCTTCTTTGTTTCTTTTGGAGATTAGGTTAAAACGTTACTGATTTATACTGGAACAAGCCAAGGAATTATTAAAAATTAGCAGCCGTACCCAGCTGGTCGATCAGAAAAAGCGTTCAATTAGAGTGGAGCAAAAACAGCATCATCTTTAGATGTAACAGAGTCTATCTTCTTCAGTTATTTTAAAGCACTTTCATTAAAAAAAAAACTTAGCATAATCATAGCCCAACCGATGGTTTTGGACATCGTCTCTAAATTAGATGCACATAAGGCTAATGGTGGGTACGAGATATCAGCCGCTGTCCTGAAAGAATGTGCTCCTGAACTCTTGTTTCGTGATTTTCTTGGTGATGCTCTCTGGAATGTGGCTTTTAATCTCCCCGTTCAAAAATGTTCGTCTGAGGTTTCCTCCTGGGTAAAAGCTGGAATCGAGGCTTTCATCCCTGCAAGAAAATACAAAGTTAATTCGCGCTCATCTCCTTGGGTCTCAGCTGCTTGCTCAGCTGCTATTGCCCATAGGAATCACTTCGTCCGTCTGTACCAAAGCGACATGTTTGATTGCAACAGTCGTCTCTCTGTCTCTGCCCGTAATGAGTGCTCAATGAAGCTGAAACTACTGTTTGCTGGAAAAATGAAACAACGTATTGCATCTCGCAAGTTTGGTTCTAGAGATTAGTGGCGGCTCTGCAAGAGCGTGCTGAACAACAGCAAATTCACAATACCTCCTCTATTCAATTAATTTGAGGTCCTTTCTCAGCTGATAAGGCTGGATGCTTTGCTCGGAAATTCTCATCCAATTAAATGCTCAACTCATCCGGTGTACCCACACCTGATTTCCCCCCTAGAACCTGGGTTCTATTGAGTGAGATAAACATAACCCCATCGATGGTTTTGGACATCGTCTCCAAATTAGACACCCATAAGGTTAATGGCGGATACGGTATACCAGCCGTTGTCCTGAAGAAATGTGCTCCTGAACTGGCACCTGTCCTCTCCAAACTATATAGCTATTGCCTCACTGGCTCTTGCTTTCCAGCCTGTTGGAAGTCGATCCGTAGATCTAGATATCTCTAAAGCGTTTGATAGGGTTTGGCACACTGGCCTTTTGCGTAAGCTGCAGGCATACCGCATTACAGGACGAATATTTGACTTAATAAAATCATTCCTGTCAAACCGGGAAAATGAAGGTCGTCCTAAACGGGTTCTCTTCTAGTTCTTTTCATACGAACGTTTGTGTACCCAAGGCTCTGTCCTGTGTACTGATCTTCATCAACGATCTTCCTGATGTGATCAATTCTCAAGTTGGCATCTACACAAACGACATTACTATTTACTCCTATCTCAATAGTAAATCTTGCATCCCTGACAAAACTAACCTGGCAGTAGGTCTCGAAAGGACATCCGAACTGTGGTTGACTGGGGCAGGAAATGGCTTGTGAACTTTAATCCCTCTGAAACGGAATTGCTCTCATTTACCCCCCCCCTGCCTCAGGATATAGCTGATGCCCAACTCTACCTGAGCGCCTCTCTGCGTCTGCTTGGTCTCACGCTGTCCCCTGACTTGAAGTGGTACAACTACATTGAATCTATAGATACATCTACCTCAAGAAAAGTTGGTTTCTGTGTCGCACCAGAAAGTTTTTCTCGCCTGAGTTTATCTGGTGCTCTCGCTGTACATCTCGAGGTCCTCGACAAAACCCAGAGACGGATATGCAATGTGATAGGTCCTGATCTGGCATCTCGTCTAAAGTCACTTTCTCACCGACGTGCTGTGGCTTCCCTCTCTCTTTCTGACGAGCTACTTTTACTGGTTCCCTAACCGCATAAATTTAAGCGTGCAACGGGATTGGCATCTCGGTCCCACCCTGTCACTGTCGAAACGGCTAAATCTAGTCATCTCTTCTACTCCAACAGCTTATCTCGCACTTCCTGTCAGTGGAACTCTCTTCCTATCACTTGCTTCCCTGATAGATATTATCTTCAAATATTCAAATGTAATGTCAATCGACATCTTCTGATTCTTTGACAAATACCCCTGTCATTCTCTTTATCCTTTTCCCAAACACTCCTCTTTACTCTTACTCTCACTCTCTGTAACCCCTGCGTATTAGTGGTAGTACCGCCTTGCTTGGGATGATTTGTTTAAAAAAATATAAATTAATTATAGTTCTGTTATTAAACATCGAGCATTATTTATCAGCATTGTACTCAATGTGCAGTGTGTATGTGTCTTTGTATGTATGTATGTGTATGTCTTTGTATGTGTGTGTGTAAAATAGATAAGTTAGTTAATAAAACAAGGAGAAATGAAAACGTATCAATATAATCCGTACGATAAGCATTTATTAAATATTAACCATATGACGGAAAAGAAGCGCAAAGAGAAAGGTTTTAATTTCGGAATTTTCGGACACGCCTGTGGCCTTTATCAACGGACCGAGGAATAAACAAAGAAATGGGAATTACTCACCGACAGGTGTTTTTTTTTTATAGATGGGGTATTTTCCAGTGGAAATAGTTTTGTTAACAAGTTCTACCTGATTCCGCGATGTGCAAACTTTTTACGAAAATATACTTAAATTTAAATTTTTGTTCAGTGTAAAAGCGTTGGGCAGGTCTATTATTACCGGTATGTGTCGTGGGAGGAGTGAGATCCTAAACATAGATGAGTTATAGGTTGGGGAGGAGGAAAGACATCTCGCTAGTTGCAAGTTGTAGCCAAAATTGTCGAACCAAGTTGTCAAATGTAGAAAGACGGGCTGTAGTTAGAACATGGTGTGATGAAAAAAAAAGAGGAGGAGGAAAAATGGAATAGATAATAATAAAATATTATTAAATAAAATGAAAGGAAAAAAGTGAAGGAACAAAGAAAATGAAAAAAAATTGGATAACATTTTTTATATCTATTGTTAACAAAAATGGCGATACTGAAAATAAAATCAAAAATAAAGGAAAAACTGAGAGGAAAAATGTATCCATATATATCTGCACATGCGTACATAAGTGCAGGTAACAACAGTGCGTAAATATACACAAGCCACCGCACAAACATACGAATCTCAATACACATAAAGATATAAATACATGTACAAGATTAATATGTATCTACAGTAACATTCCCCACTCCTTACATAAGCTTCTATGTAAAGGAGCCGTAGTGATAGAATCATTGATGTTGTAAAAGAGGGTGTATGGAAAGTAGCCTTCAGTGTACAGAGCCATACTTCCATTACTGAATAGTGTGTCATGAAGGAAATCACGAGTAGTGTCTAGTTTTAAATCTATCTATCTATCTATCTATCTATCTATCTATCTATCATCAGTCTGTCTGTCTATCTACCTATCTATGTATCATCAGTCTGTCTGTCTATCTATCTACCTAGCTATATATCATCAGTCTATCTATCTATCTATCTATCTATCTATCTATCATCAGTCTGTCTGTCTATCTATCTACCTATCTATGTATCATCAGTCTGTCTGTCTATCTATCTACCTAGCTATATATCATCAGTCTATCTATCTATCTATCTATCTATCTATCTATCTATCTATATATATATATATATATATATATATATATATATATATATATATATAAGGCAGGATGTGTGTGTGTGTAACGAATGCATGGCCGCAATTTTCGACGGATTTGCACCAACATTTTCATGCACATGCTCCAACCTATTAAAAAGGGCAAGACCGACTTTGCATTTCCCAACTCCCATCGATAGTGGAAATAATCGATTTTTTCATGCTTCTACGGCAGTTTTCATGTAGTTTGCGGCCATTTTCTACTGGCCAGAGTGAGCGCCTATAGCTGGCTGCCACGAATAGGCAGGAAGATTCTATTGCCCAGCGTGAGAGCCAACAGCTGACTGACACGAATGTTAACTAGCATGCTAGCATGCAAAAAAATCGATAGCTGCATTCGTCACAAGTGGGAAAAATTAAAATCTGCATGGCACTTTACTCCAATTGGCTCATTCGCTTGCTTAAACTCAACGTTGATTCTGATTCCGCAGAACTGGGTTGTGTGTGAAAAAGTAACTGTTGTTAACATTCTTTTTTCATTCGGTTTTTCCAGTTACGAGTCCTTTTTTAAAGCTGATCGTTTTGTGTTCATTTTGTTTAGTTCTTTTTTCGTAACAGATTTAATGTTTAGTATAGAGCTTAGAAAAAATTCGCAGTGTGAGATAGGCAAGAAGTAAGGCATGTAGCAACATCAGCACGGCAAAGGCCACTCCTTTGAAGGCAAGGAAGAGCAAAAATATTTTAAGTCAAGTGATAGCGATTGCTGTATGTGTCGTACGATTTTTGAATCAAGCACGTGCAACGCCGGGCCATGCTGCTAATATATATATATATATATATATATATATATATATATATATATATATATATATATATATATATATAGTGTCCCAAAAAAAATGTACTCACACTTTCCCTTTGTGCGCGTTATCAGCATAATAATGGTCATCAATTTGAAAATTTGCGAACATGATTCTTCAGTTACATTTTTCTTCTGTATTTAAAGCTATTCCATTTCACTCTAAATAAAGGTTTTCTCGTCATTCAAAGTGTGAGTACATTTTTGGAGACACACTGTATATATAATGTGCACTCTTCCGTATATATATATATATATATTGTCATCCACAGACAGATTGTTTCGCTGTATCACAGCTCATTAGTGTGGCTAGACGTCCGGTTGCCTCTAGCTAGGATCGAAACTCGACTGAATTGGCGTCAGTCGGGGATTCTACCAATAAGCCGTTGGCGCATGGCAGGGATGAAGGTGAATTTAAGCGTATTTCTTTTTCGATAAACACACAGTGACTGATAGAACTCGATTAGATTTACATATATATATATATAATTTAATAAAAAATTATAACATGTAAATTTTACAACATTACTACAAAAATAGCCATTTTGTTTCAACACTTCTGGTGTCTTATCAAGTGATAGTGTTGAATGTAGAATAAAGAGTTTTAAACGGTTCAAATCAGCCAAACACCCCTCAATAGGGGAAACGCTCTTACATAAGCTACAACGACCAGTCAAAATACAAGTATACGAGAATTCAAAAAACTTGACAACGAATCTTGGTTATAATAATTAATGCCATAATATTAGTGACTGACTACAATAGGAATCATTCTGATTAATTTTAAATTTTACTGTAAAATAAAAAATAAAAATTACCAATTTTAAATTTAATGTGTTAAGTTTGTAATATAAAATTATTTAAAGAAGTAACTGAGGAAAAAATACATTTATTTTATTATTTATTTTGTTTCAATCGAAAAACCAAAATCTCAGTTAGAGCAAACGCTAATCCAAGGAGATAAAAATATTGTAACAACTTAGATATGTTTGAAGTGATGATATGGACAGGGGAAGAAATTTTGCAAATGACAATACATACACAATCATATTATAATATACAAACACATAGATATATTTAGATATATAAGTACGCAAAAACACGTACGAAACATGAGATAGATGTCAACGACTAAAAAAGGAAGTATAGTATCAGACACATGTGCATACAATAAAAGGCGAATATAAGCAATCATACACACATACATTAATAAAGACATATACATATACATAGACAAACCCACAAAGAATCAAGTCTTATGATATTAATAAGCGAATGCAAACTAATTATTAAAATATTACTTACATGGGCAAAGATATATAGATAAAAAGGGGGTTCAACAGGTGAAATTTAAGAGGGGTAGAATAGGAAAACAAATATTCGGCAATGAACAGAGCCAAAAAAAAAGACAATGAATCATATACATATGGACAAACAAAATATAAACGGATGCACAAAAAAAAACAAAAAAAAAATAGCCGAATACAAATGTCCAGTCAAAATTCAACATGGAAAATAAAACCAGCTTATATACAGAAAAGAAGACACATTAACACACAAATATATAGAAATACCTCATATAGTGATTTGCCAAGCGTAGCTTAGATGTGGCACAAGGCCAAATGTTTGGAAGGCCCAGTGTGGATCGAACTCACTACTCAGTCGTAATTGTTCTAGCGACGCAAGCTTGCTAACCATTACACCACGTCGAAGTGCTAAAATACCTCATATATACTCATCTACACATGAGTCCACATGAAAACATACACTGGTACAAACATATAAAAATATATGTAAATAAATGCACACATATGTGCATACACACACACCCATACAGATACATACATAAATATACATACATACATACACATACATACATATATATATACACATACATATGTACACACACACACACACACACACACACACATATATATATATATATATATATATATATATATATATATATATATATACATACATATAAACTGCGTCTAGAGATTAAATGCAAGTTATGAATTGGTATAAAGAGTTGCGTCTTTAATGTTAAAAGTCTTATTATGATGTTGTTTAGATTCTACTCAATATTATTAACTTAGATATATAGTGATAGAGAAAACTATTGTTTTTGGCTGGAAAATCTTTTACTAAGTTAACAAAACAGACTAATTTGACTGTCAGTAGTTTATTTGCAACTATTTGTTTTGATACTTTTACATTATTATTCTACCTTGTAAAACTAATGGAAAAAAAATAATATGAAAAGATTTTAGAACAAATTCTTTAATTTCTTAAAGGAAATACATAATAAAAAACATTTTATTTTAAAAATAAAAGATATATTAACAAAAATAATAAGAACCTTCTAAAATGTATTGCACAAATGCTCCTTTCTTTTCAATAACTCTTAGCAGCCTATTGTCAACATCTGATGTCAGATTTGCAATTTTAGCGGCTGGTAAGTTGTTTGCAGCAACTTTAACTGCCTCCCAGAGGTCACACTTGCTGTTGAATTGCCTTCCATTAGAATAAATATCTCTCTTGAGGATGCTCCACAGGTTCTCAATGGGATTCAAGTCCCAGCTATTTGAAGGCCAGTCCATAAGAGAATCTTCAACAAATCCCTTTTCTTTCAACCAGGATTTAGTAAACTTTGATGCATGACTTGGTGCGTTGTCTTGCATAAAGATCATAGATCTACGCTTGGCTAAAGACTGGTTATCAAGCCATTCAAAGAAATATTGCTCTAGAAAATCACAGTAACTTTTGGAATTCATTTTAACCCAGTCTTTCAGTTTAAATGAACCCACGAGTTCATTAACAATAATCCCAGCCCATATCATGATCCCACCGCCGCCTTGTTGGCGTTTAAAAAATTTTCTTGAGTCATGTTGCTTGCAAACCCATCCTCGAGCCCATCCATCGGGCCCATCGAGGGTGATCCTTGATTTGTCTGTAAAAATCACTTTACTGAAATCAGTTTTCATGTAAGTTTTTGCCCACTGCAATCTTCTTTCTTTATGTTTTCTTTTGTTAAAATGGGTTTCTTTATTTGATTTTTTACATCAGCGAACTTCCTTAACGCTTTACACCTTGTTTCCCTTGCCACCATAGGAGCTCCAGCGGCCTCAAATATGAACGCACTTGACGCATTTGGGTTTCTTATTAATTCTCTTCGGATATGTGATAGATCTAGCTTTGTTAAATTCCTGAATTCAGCCTGAGACTTTTTTTTTCCTTGGTTGAATTCCCATTTGACATATTTTCTTGATTGTTCGGTGATCCCTTTTCAAATCCTTAGAAATTTGAAGCGAACACTTTCCTTTGCTAATTTCTTTGATTATATAGTTCTTTTCATTCATTGTTAGTTCTTTTTTACGAGCCATAATACTAAATTCTAGTTCTTGCAAATAATCTCTTGACACTGCAAATTGGTATAATTACTGAAAAAATACTAAATATCAATCTGAAATTGAAAATTGGGACTTAATTGCTTTCATGCTTACTCGCTATACATAATAGTACGAATTATTTCATTTGATAACACATCTCTGTGAATTTTACATAAAATATTTGACAGTACCTCTTTTGCATATAATCTCTAGACGCAGTTTACATGCACACGCACATATATACACACACGTAGAAATAAATACAAGCATATCAACCGCCACAGCTACATATAAAAAACATACAAAAATAAACCAACACACCGACATACATGTGCAGATACAAATATCTAAGTATATACACCCATATAAAAATAAGTAGAAACATACACACTTAAACATACTAACAATATTATCAAAAGGAGTATAAAGGATTCAGAGCCCATGTAAGATAAAAGGGTAACGAAACACAACTGTTAATTATTAAGTCCACAAACAATTTTAAAATAACTATCAAACAGAAGTAGATTATAATTATCATAGAAAATCCATTTAAAACACTAAGATATACACATATACACACATATACAGATACAATGCTGTTCGATAAAAGTGATTCACCTGATTGTTTTGACTTAAAAATCTTTTCGCCTATTGTTTTTGGGGTCAAACTAATTTTTAATCTTACTAATATAAAGACCCCCTTCCCGACCACCTAGTAAAAAAGTTTACTCACCCTAAGGTATTCTATTGATAATTATAATTTTGGATATAAATGAGATTTAGGGAAAAAAACACAGTGCAAAAAAAGTGACTCATTTATTTCCTGCAACTAGTAATCAATAGAAACATAACCGAACAGCTTTAAATAAAGAATAATAGAGGTATAATTTATTTATAATAGGTAATATAGTTCGAAATATTTAATAATCTATGGGTCGTCCTTTATTTTGAATAACCTTTTCAACCCTTTTTGGCATTGACTTGATTAGGTTCTGGCAAATCTCATCTCCAAGCATTGAATTCCATTCGGATATGAAATTCACAATCAAATCCTCTTTGTTGCTCAACTGCTTTCTCGAGAGCCTGTAATTTATAATGCTCCATAAGTTTTCTATGAGGTTGAGGTCAGAAGATTGGGGCGGCCATGTCATAACACTCACCTGCTTCTCATCAAAGTATTCCTTCATCAATTTTTATTTGCGACAGGGAGCATTATCCTGCATAAAAATGAGCTTGGTGGGGGTCGATTTGCACCCTTTCAGCAGAAGGGAGCAGACAAGACTCTAAAATTCTCTTGTACTGCTCGCTCCTGAGGGTCTTTTCAATAGGCTTTAAGAAACCAGTTCCATGAAAAGAAAAGCATCCCCAGAACATTATACTGAACGGATGCTTGACAGTACTTACTGCTAAATTCAAAGAGCTGTCATTATTCTTAGTTTAATTCACTGAGACCTGGCGATTAGTCAAATTTTTTGTGTCCCTGTACTTGTTGAACACTGTTATTATGTTACTTAATTATTTTTTCTGGGATATCAGCACAACTGTAGTTTAATTTAAGAGTATTATAATTGAATATTTTACTGAGTGGATTAGTTCCGGGGTCGGGGAAATTTTTTTTTTTTTTTGATAAGGTTTAAAAATTTATGCCCTAGTTTGGTTTTAACCATTTGATTGAAAGGGGGAGTAAACAAAATGATCTTCCTGGATATTCTTTGCTTATTGTGGTCGTAATTAATATGATGTCTATATTCAAAAGTGGTACCCTTGTAACCACTATTTCGAAGGGTAGAATTATAAAATTTACTATGTTTATTAAAAACGGCTTTGCTAGAAGAGTTATTACTGAACCTAAATTCAATGGAGGAGGGTATCTGCTTAATAACATCAGGGGGTGGTTTGAATTAAGATGTACATATACCGGGTTAGAATTAACCTTCATGTAAGGTTGAAAAGAACTATTATTAAGATCTAGGGTGACATCCAGAAAGTCTACCTGTTTAATTTTAGTCGTAACTATAGTCTTAAGACCTAAATCCTTAAATTCCCTATCGATCATTTTTCTAATGCGATCTACCTTAATTTTTGTAGAGTCTTTAACTACTAATCAGCCATCAGCTCTCTATAACCTTATATTATCAGAATTTAGACACTCAAAGGCACTTAAATTGTATAAAAGAAATAATCCCACCAAGTCAGATGCTTCAGCAGAATCTAAAGAACACATTGAGATGTCAAAATCACCACTAGTATTTTTCGTCCGTTGTTCTTCATTGTCAGCCAGAACAGAATTTCTGCATTTCAAGATTATATGCATTTCATTATCAGAAATATTAGAGTATTCCTGAGCAAACTCCAAGGCCAAAGTGAACAGATCTTTAGATATGGAGGGATAATATATATATATATATATATATATATATATATATATATATATATAGATAGATAGATATAGATATAGATATGGAGGGATTGTATATATATTTTTACATATCGAAGGATAGGATATATATATATAATGATCACTCTTCCCTCTCTCTCTCTCTCTCTCTCTATGTGTGTATATATATATATATATATATATATATATATATATATATATATATATATATATATATATATATATTTATATTTATATATATATATATTTATATATATATATATTTATATATATATATAGCGAGAGATAGAGAGAGAGGGGGGACGAGAGGAGAGGGGAAATATTAGAACAAAGAAGTCAGCAACATTATATTTGATTGGATATTATTTTGTATTTAGCTTCTTTGAATCAATGACCTATGAAACTCTAATATGTGGCTATTTACCCAGTGATTTCTTTTACATGAAAAAATCTCTGATATCCTCAGGACACCCACATATTTTTGTTACAGAAATACGATAAAATATATTCCCGTATACATGCACTTGGATAGGCAGAAAGTCAGACGTTTGTAAATACGAGTTTATGTGCAATAGTTGAACTTACATAAAAAGCTTCTTTATAAATTACCAACTACTTAAAAGAGATTTGCCGTTTTAATTATGGATTATTATTTTTAGCCTTGTCATATTATTCAAGCATCACAGATTGGTTTTGCAATGTGCATTTAATCAGCCAGTCGGGAGAACGATCTATTTATTCGTATTTA
Organism: Acanthosepion esculentum; assembly: GCA_964036315.1. Classification (NCBI taxonomy): domain Eukaryota; kingdom Metazoa; phylum Mollusca; class Cephalopoda; order Sepiida; family Sepiidae; genus Acanthosepion; species Acanthosepion esculentum. The sequence goes on along the minus strand of OZ038484.1, from coordinate 133,099,940 downwards.
TTTATCGAAAGACATGAAGCCAACCAAAAAAGTACGCATTACATGAAGCCAGTGAGAGCGTTTGAACATTGATTTACATTTTTTTTCTTTTTGACATCTCCTTTTTATATATTTCCCCATCTTTTTTTCAAAACGGAGATAAAGCTGTAACATAGGGAAAACTTTTAAAATGATCTTGGTGATATTGTAGCCATGTTGTAGATGAGTTTTTCAGTTGCTATTTTTTAAAATTTCCTTGTTAATACTTGTTTTTTATATGAATACATATTTCACATCAGGATTTACAACTATCCCTGTATAAAAAAAATGTAAATTACGTTAAGATAGTATAACGGGGATGAAGGTTCGAATCTCGCTGGACGCGTATATTTTATTTTCGATCCACGCTGCTAATTTTAATGTTATTGACCCTGTCAGCGCGGGCAAACACATCCTTTTTTTTACAGTGGGACAAGACTCCTCTGGAAAAGGAGAGTCTTTTCGAATGGATATTTGCAAACAAAGTCGATGTTGACGTTTTTAATTCCAGTGTAAACTGGAACGATATCTACTTATTTGTTAATCACTTGTGATTTTTCCCTGTCAGACTTTTATTCGAGATTAAATAACACAGAAAGGTTTGATATGCCGTGAAATTAGCCAAGTTAACCTAACTTCCTATATGGCATTCAATGTTGGACAATCCCTACAAAGATGAAGAGACTTGAAGCAACAGAAATGTCGTTCTGGAGAAGGGTGCTGAGAATGCCATGGGCCGTACATGTGAGCAATGACGAAGTTTTAGAGAAAATGGAAACAAAAAGGACACTTATAGTTAAGACCAGAAAGAGAGTTGAAATTTCTAGGGTGCATAATGAAGAAAGATGACTTGGAAAATTTGACACTCACAAGATATATTGAAGGCAAGTTAACAGAGGAAAGCATCTCATGATCTACCTGACAAGCTTGTGTAAATAGACGGTGGAACAAGGTTTAGGAGAGATGACAAAAACACAAAATTTACTAAGAGCTACAAAGGAGAGTAAAATTAAGGACAGCGCGTATCGCCAACGCCCTGAAAGGACACGGCTCATAGAATAAGAACCTAACTTGAAGGTATTGGGATTATTTTTTTTAAAAGAGTGTTACGATGTAGATTATCAAAGTAAGATAAAATGAAAAATTAACAATAATGGCAATAGTTGATTTAAGAAAAATCCAGACAAGTTAAAAGATTATTTATTTTGAGATATTTCAATCAAAATACCTTCGTCAGAAGCCAAGAAAACCGACTAACAGTTACAAAAGGTTAATATAATACTTGGTCTTAAGTCCCACAGACCGCTTTTTATCCAGTCACATATCAATTCTCTATTTGTATGCTACGGAATAATAATAAAACGACTTTGTTTTAATCTTATGAATTTCTTTTCTGTGACAGCGTTAAGTATTTTGCTTTGTTTTAATTATGCCTTGAATGAAATTAATTCTCAATGATATTTCTAAAAAAACATAAAGTGTCTGCTATAAAAGTATGAATTTAATGTTTTTCTTTTAGGTTCAAATAAGTAATTTAGATGTCCCAAATACCTGAAGATTTATTCTCCTACTAAAGCTCCCTCGGTAACCTGAATATATACCATTCATTTTTCTCTTCTCGAGGCACTGATTCGTTAAAGAGATTACTTTGTTTATACTTTAATTAGAGTCCCACTTGACATACAACTCAGGTCCAACTTTTAATTCGAGTCCACACTTTGCACACAACTCGGGTCCCACTTCTAATTCGAGTCCCACTTCACAAACTGCTCGGGTCCAAAATTAATTCTAGTCCCACTTTACACAATACACGAGTCCCAATTTTAATTCAAGTTTCACTTTACAAACTACTTGGTTCCCACTTTTAATTCGAGTACCACTTGACACACTACATGGGTCCCACTTTTAATTCGAGTCTCACTTTGCACACTATTCGGGTCCCACTTTTATTTCGAGTCCCACGTTACACACTACTCAGGTCACACTTTTAATTCGAGTTCCAGTTTACATTACTACACAGATCCCACTTTTAATTCGAGTCATACTTTACATAACTACTCGGCTCCCACGTTTAATTCGAGTTCCACTTCATATTACTACTCGGGTCCCACTTTTAATTCGAGTTCCACTTTACATTACTACTCGGATCCCAGTTTTAATTCGAGTCCCACTTTACACACTACTGGGATCACATTTTTCTTCGAGTCCCACTTTACACTCTACTCGAGTCCCACTTTTAATTCAAGTCTTACTTTACATTACTACTCGGCTCCCACTTTTAATTCGTGTCCCCCTTGACACACTACTCGTGTCCCACTTTTAATTCGAGTCTCACTTTACACACTATTCGGCTCCAACTTTCAATTCACGTACCACTTTGAACACAACTTGGCCCCCACTTTTAATTAGAATCCAACTTTTCATTACTACTCGTGTCCCATTTTTAATGTCCAACTTTACACAAAACACGGGTTCCACTTTTAATTCAAGATCCACTTGACACACTAGTCGGGGTACAAATTTAATTCGTGTCCTACTTTGCACACGACTCGTGTTCCACTTTTAATTCGAGTCGCACTTTTAATTCGAGTTCCAACTTTCATTACTACTTGGCTCCCACTTTGAATTCGAGTCCCCCTTGACACACTACTCAGGTCCCACTTTTAATTCGAGTTCCCCTTTACATTACTACTCAGATCCATTTTTATTCGAGTCCCACTTTACTCACTACACGCTCCCACTTTTAATTCGAGTCCCACATTACATTACTACTCGTCTCCCACTTTTAGTTCGAGTCCCACTTTACACACTACTCGGCTTCCATTTTAAATTCGTGTTCCACTTTACATACTACTCGGGTCACACTTTTAATTCGAGTCCCACTTTACACACTACTCGCCTCCCACATTTAATTCAAGTTCAACTTTACACACAATTCGGGTCACACTTTGAATTCGAGTCCCAGTTTACACACTACACGGGTCCCAGTTTTATTTCGAGTCCCACTTTACATTGCTACTCTTCTCCCACTTTTAGTTCGAGTCCCACGTTACACACTACTCGGGTCAAACTTTTAATTCGATTCCCACTTTACACACTACTCAGGTCCTACTTCTAATTCGAGTTCCACTTTTCATTACTACTCGGGTCCCATTTTAATTCGAGTCCCACTTTACACACTATTCGGATGCATTCGTGAAATCTACGATGAGCTGCAACTGTCATCAATTGTGAATGCAGAATAACATAGTTTTATTACTTCAGATCTCCCAAGACATTTCGGCATTAAATGACCCAGAACGAGTTGATATGTCGTTAAACAAAGAAAACATTATTGAGAACTAATAGTAAGACCTTCATACATGTAAAGATCTTGAAATTATTACTATTTCGTGATGTTGACACTTATACTCTCGGTAAAGTGTTAAACATTAATGACTAAAAGAAATTAGCCTAAAATATCAATGATAAGGGTAGGAAGAAATTTACGTAATAAATAAAACAAAACTCAAGTCATTGAAGTCCATCTTCTTCACCATTTACTCTTAAAGTCTTTGAATTTTGTACAAGATATTCGAATTCTATCTACACAAACATTTTCATTTCGCCTGTCACTCTTTTAAAAGCCTCGATTTGATGTCGGGGAAAAGAAGTTGTAAAATTACCATGTGACTAGGAAGTAAGTCGATCAATAAGTTCGTGGCCTGACACGTAGATATGAGTTAAATTTTGATCTGAAAATTTCGCTGTACGTTTGAAATATGCGATTAAAATTCCTCATGAAATAAAATTCATCGAGAAAGGAAAGTTCATGTATAAAAATGCATATTTATTGCTTACAATAAATGTTACATTTTTTCATCACTAGGCAGCGTATTTGTAGGTACTTTAGCTAAAAATCTGAACAACAATATAACACTATTATATAATTTGCTGGTCTAAATTATTCACAAACGTATCTTGGAAGGGATGCCATACCTCATTAAATTGGATTTCGAAAGAGAAAACACAATGTTTTAATCATTTCACCCCAAGCAAGACGGTAATGTCACTATGGCACAAGGGGTTCCTGGTAGTGGAAGACTTTAGTCAGGAGAAAGGACAATACAAGAACAGAGTTCAGGAAAACAAAAGATGTCGACTAATGTTGCATTTAAATTTTGAAGATAGCCACAAACACTGACCCAGACATACAAACAATATTCCTAACACCAAAACAACACATTATTACTTACCATTCCTACTACATCTACCATAATACCTCATTGTCTCTATGAAAATCCTAACTAGTTCCCATATGTACAATTCATACCAAGGAGGAGAGCTCATTAGAACAACTGTCATGAAAATATTTATAGAAAAGACAGAGGGCAACCACGTTACGTCGGTGGGGAAGTAACTGAAGTCGAAAGACCCTTCTTTGAATTCTGCGAAAATCACATGACATGCAGCCGGAGTACTGGACCAGATGTATCAACAATATTCAATGCACAGACGAATAGTAGATTTATAAATGTGTAAGACGGATTCTGACGAGAGAAAATTGTCTGGCACGACATAGTGAACCAACTTTCCTAGCAGCAGACCTAGCAATTGATTCAATATAATCGATCCCATTCATGCCAGTAGAAAACTTGAGACCAAGAAGACGCAATGAGTTGCTTCCCAGATGATTAGCATCAGGTTAGTATCAATATCATACATATCGATATTTACAACAGATTTGTTTCATCAGTGTCATGGTTTAATTGGTAATTATGTTCTATTGTTGGTGTTTCCTGTTTTATGATTGCGTTTCCGGTTCCTTCAAAATTCTACTTCAACTCTATACTCCTATCGTCTGGGTCTGAACTCTGAAATTCTATTTCGCTAATTAAATCTTGAACGCTGCAAGGCTAGAATTAACTATTTATCTTTCCTATTATCGTACCCTTTCTTAAGAACTCAACACAGTAACCCTCTGCCTTGGGTGGCTCTTGAGCATTGTATTGGGCGAGCATTAGTAAAAAAAAAATCAATATTTTAATTCTTAATGCTATTATGGATATAGTGACAGGCCCTGATCTGGCATCTCGTCTACTGTCACTTTCTAATAGACGTCCCATGGCTTCCCTCTGTCTTTTCTACAAATATTTTCATGGCAACTGCTCTGACATGCTACTTTCAACTGGTACCCAAACTGCATGAATTTAAGCGTGCTACTAGGTTGGCATCGCGGTCCCATCCTTCTACTGTCGAAACAGTTAAATGTAACCGCCTCTTCTATTCCAACAGCTTCTTCTCTCACACTTCCCGACTGTGGAACTCCCTTCCTCTTACTTGCTTCCCTGATAAATATAATCTTCAAATATTCAAGTGTAATGTCAATCGACATCTCCTGATGCCTTGATCCTGATCCACGTCCTTCTCTATATCCTTTCCTCAAACAACCCTCTTTACTCTGCACTCTCACTCTCTGTAACCCCCTGCGTGCTAGTGGCACTCCCCCCTTCGTTGAGGTAAAATGCTTAACAAAAGAAAAAAAAACAGTTTTAGAGGGCTGTTTTCGTGTCTATATCAATACGTGTAGCATATTACTCAGCCTATCCTCTGCGACCAGTTTATGCAGATATTCATAAAATCTCTGGACCGTAAGTTCTGGATTATTGGCTTAATAAATTGATTTTCTTCCTGCACATGATCTCAGCCCCAATGATATGTTTTAATCTTGCAGCCAACATATTCCGATTGAAAGCCTGACTTGATGTTTCAGAAACACTTAGGTAAATCTCAGTAGGTGTTTATGCATTGCAAAACTATATAAATACAGTAACACTATATTGGTTTTCATTTATTTCCGATCAAATAAGTAATATGCGGGTATTTCATAATTAAATATAACACACAGTCATAGCTTCAAATTAAAGAAAAGATACGAATGAGAATAGAAAGCGAAACTAAACGAACTTATATGATGTCATAAATGCTGATTCACATCGACAGCAGCAAAAAATTGATCGGATATGGAAATTCAAAACCATTTTTAATCTAATTCATAGAAAAGCGTGGGAAAATACGGGAAAACATTATGCGTATTTGATGCTTAACGCATTTTACTTATCTAATTTGTCATGATGGACTTTAGTTGTTTGTGTAATGGTTCTGGCCATATTACTTCCTTGAATAAACCTTATGACTACCGGATGTTGCTTCCATCTTAGCCAATGAAGTAAGTTTTTTTCTTAATGGATTTAGTCTTTAATTATTTTCTTTACCGAGGTTGGCAGTTGGATAGAGTTGAATAAGTGGAAAGATAATCCAATATATTTAAAATTGGAAAATAATGTTTATTTTTTATCCTTTAAAACCAAACAAAAAACATAAAGTTATTTTGTTAAATCACAGATTTCAAACAAACTTGTATATACCTGAGCACCAGACTAGTTATGTCAGCAATATTCAATGCACGTACAAATGGTAAATTTATAAATCTGTAAGATTCTGGTGAGAAAAATTGCCTGGAACAACACAGTGAACCAACCTTTTCATCAGCAGACTTAACAGTTGATTCAATATAATCGTTATGATTCATGGCAGTAGAAAACGGGATATTTTTTATGGATTTAGTCTTTATTTTATTTTCCGGAGTTGACATTTGGGCAGAGGTGGATTACATTCACTTACGTGCTAATGCCCTTAGGAATGGTATGAATCCTCTTCTGCCTCCCCAGCTAGCAAGACAAACTGGCTTCTGTAACCTTGGGTGGCAATCGGTCTAGGAGAAGGAAAAACTGTCCTGGAGAGCGTTGGGCTCTGTCAGACTATCTTGCCCAAGAAACACAACTTCTGCTATGGCTGCAGTACACATTGTGCCTCTACAATCCTACGGATTACGGGATAAAAAAAAGAGTTGTATGGAGTTGAATAAGTCGAAAGATAATCCAATATATTTCAAATGGAAAATAATCTTTATTCTCACATTCTATTTAAAACAAAACAAAAATAAAGTTATTTTCTTAAATCATAGATGTCAGGCAAACTTGTGTGAGAGGGAGACATTAGCCGAAGAGTGTCATGCACTGAAAATA
>OZ038484.1:133087855-133090355 GCA_964036315.1 Acanthosepion esculentum | reverse complement strand
CGGTCGTCCTCTGTGTAACACGCCTTTATATAAGCATATACGATATATATATATATATATATATATATATATATATATATGTGTGTGTGTGTGTGTGTATAGGTGTGTCTGGCTCATTAGGTTTGACTATATATATATATATATATATATATATATATATATATATATATGAAAGTCAGCATTGAAGCCAACACTCAGAGGCGACAAGCTGTTTCATGCTAGACGCAATCGTCATGTCGCGAGTATTGGATTTTTCCTCGACTATTTATATATATGGGTCAGTGGTGCGTTGTGGGTATTCCATTCTGGTGGTTATTTTGTTTATTTATTTATTTGGGTTAATTTATTTTATTTGTTCTTCCTTTTCATTTTATATTTTATATATTTATTTATTCTTTTCGGTTTTCTATGTTTTATTAACGTGGTAAAAATTTGGGGGGATTTGCTTAAGTTGCTTATTATACTTATTTATGTTTATTTTAGCGAGACCGATTTGTTTTTTGTTCATTTATTTATTTTAGAATAATTCTTACTTGTTTTTTTTTCTTATTTATTTGCTTATTTTTTATTTCTTATTTCTTTTTATTTTGTATATTTTTATATATACTCTATTCGGTTTTTGAATAACGTAGTCATTTTTTTAAATGTTATAAACCAGATATATCTATTTTTTTCGTCTAATTTTTGGATTGATTGTTGAAGTCTATTCTAACGGTTATTTTGGCGGGATTGGTTTGTTAATTTGTTTATTGTTTATTTATTTATTCGGATTGATTATTTTTACTTGTATTTTATGTATTTATTTTCTATTTTTATTTGTTCTATATCGACTATTCTAACAAATTTTTTACTACGTTACTTAAAAATCGAAAACTGAAAAGAATAAGTAAAAATGAACAAAATAACATAAAAAAGCAAAATAAATTAACCCAAACAAATAATAAACAAATTAACAAACCACTCCCGTTAGAACTGATCAACTGATGTTGATGATCAGAATCTTCTTGTCGTAAAACTGATCGGATCCCCTGGTCACTAGCGTCTATTTTTAACTTGATCAGATGGGCAAAGTCTGGCACTTTTAGAACCGGGTTGGAACTTAGTATACTCTTTATTTAACAGAATGCTTTGTCGCAAGCCTGTGACCATATAAATTTATTATGCATTTTTAGCAGGTTTGTTAGTGGGGTGGCTATCTCTAAGAGATTTGCACAATATCTCGTATACTAGTTAACCATTCCTAAAAACCTCCTAAGATTTCAAACATTTCCGGAACTGGATATTTAAATATAGCTAATGTTTTAGCCTTTATTGGGGTGACTTTACAATGTTCCACTACATGTCACAAAAAATTCACCTCTGCAAGATAGAAATCACTTTTCGCTAAGTTTATTTTTAATTGGGCTTCTTGGAACCTTTGAAATACTTTCTGTATTATCTCAAAATGTTCTTCCCATGTATCGTGGTATATGACAATATCGTCGATGTATGTAATCCACAACTTAGGATTATCATCTTTTAAACTCCAAAATGATCTAGAAAGTGATGTACTATTTCTGTAAGTAGTATTGGTGAAGGACATGATATATTGACACCATCTAGGGCTACCAATATAGAATTTTTCAACAGTCGGATTCTCTCTATTGTAGAGATAATACTAAGGTGAAATGGAAACTTTTAAGAACGGCAAGGACACGTAGATCTTTGTATGAAACCTGCTTTTGTGTTTACATGAAAAACTCGAAATCATCAGATTTTTTGACAAAAATTCATTATGAAATAAAAGAAGTAAATTAATAGTAAATTGTAAGCATATTTTACCTTTTACCCTAGAATTCAGTTAAACATTGTAAATTGATAATGCTTTTAATTATATTTTAGTTGTACTGCGTTGCACTATATATGGCTTATCTTTCTATTTATAAGATTAATCTGGATTAAATATAATTTTGCATTAATCACCTGGTAGTATTAGTAACATCTGCGACAGATTTGCCGGTATTTGGTTCTTATTTTTATATTTTACATTGATTGGTGAGTGTACTTAACATCTTATATGAACATTATTTACATTATTGTCCTCATCTTTGTCGCCATATTTATTACAATGTTTCGGCCGTTGTACGCTCCGGCCCTCTTCAGGTGGTTGGGATGTCGAACTGAACCCTTTATTTCGCTCACTGGGGTAGACTGTTCTAGTTCCACGTGCCATGTTTAATGGATGTCAGTTATCAGTTATCTCCTGCTAATTTCCCCCTGGGTCCTGTCACTGGATCTAACTAACGCCTTTATCCACTGTGCCATGTGTCCTTGAGTTCAGTAGCCGGCTAAGGCAGTGGAGAACTTTCAGAAGGAAATTAACAGGAGATAACTGACATCCATTAAACATGGCACGTGGAACTAGAACAGTCTACCCCAGTGAGAGAAATAAAGGGTTCAGTTCGACATTCTCCAAGGGAAAAACTGTATAAAAAAAGAAAGAACCAAGAACATGTACGTT
>OZ038484.1:133077855-133082855 GCA_964036315.1 Acanthosepion esculentum | reverse complement strand
GTTGGCAAGACAACGCATAATTGCCAATTGAGTCGAACATTATAAAATGGTAAATGATAAGTATTTACTTATAGTTGTTTCACATATTTTAATAATTTAGTCAATACTTATTTATTTCTTTACAAATTGCTAAATAATAAATATTGCATTGCATTAGTCTTAATACATTTTTGTTAGATTTTAGAATGTTGTAGATATAAAGTTATACTTGTAAATAAACAATCTAATGTAATTTCTCAATAACAATATATATATATATATATATATATATATATATATATATATATATATATATATATATATATATATATATATATATATATATATATAAATTCACTTACATGTTACAATTGTAATCATCATTTTTAAGTGTGAAGGTGATGAAAATAAAAGCGGTGTCATTGGAGAAAACGTCCATTTGACATCTGTAGATATATATATATATATATATATATATATATATTGTGTGTATTTATATGCATCAATATTGTGATTTTCTTTCTTCGTTTAATGATAATGTTATTAAGCTTATCAGACGATATGAAAAGAACTTACATAAAATATATAGACAACACTTATCTATATTATTTAATGAAACATGTATGAATATATATATATATATATATATATATATATATATATATATATATATATATTGTGTTTAAAGTTAGGCAAATTTATGTGGCGAATAAGCTCAATATTGATGATAGTCTGGATATAAAAATCAACATTGTTAGATGATTGCCAGTTACTTGCTGAAAATGATCTTTAGATCAAACACACACACACACACACACACGCCCATATGTGCGTGCCTGTGTGTGTATTAATGTATATTTTGACACCACCCTATCTCTCAAACATCTTTCATTAAATACAGCAGAGAAGTAAGATTTAATTAATTTTTTATTAAGTTCTTTCGGCATCCTTACGTTTAATCCGTTTTGTCAGAGTAATTAAGTACAGAAATTTTCCATATTTGTTACTGTCGCAAGCGATTACGGCCACTTCTAAAACCATTTTTATGGGTATTTTGTTTTTGCTGCTGCTGATAGTTTCTCTCGTCACACACACACACACACACACACACACACACACACACACACACACACACACACACACATTTATATATATATTATTTTATTTTTCTGTCTTTCGAATAGATATGAAATATATATACATACCCACAGATATACAAACACATATATATATATTATATTATTTTTCTGTCTCGAATAGATATGAATTATAAACACACACACACACACATACACATATATATATATATATATATTATTCTATTTTACTGTCTTTCGAATAGATATGAAATATATATACATACACACACGCACACATATATATATATTATTTTATTTTTCTGTCTTTCGAATAGATATGAAATACACACACACACACACACACACACACACACACATATATATATATATATATATATATATATATATATATATATAATTATATATATATATATACCGTATTAGTGACATCATATATACAATGGTTTTATAGAGCTTGCCGCACCAACAAACCAATATACTATATTTTGTACCTATTTAAACATTTTATCCTCATTTTTAAATACCATCTCCTGTCATGAAAACTATTTAATGCGTATTGTTTTTGCATTTTTTTCTTTGTTTACAGTATATATTTCATTTTATTATTTTTTTAAATTTTATTACTTAATTTTTATTTTATTTTTTTTATGTATTTGTTTTCAATCGATCAAGTACGACACCATATTTGAAAGAGAGGACTAATGAAATATATTTGAAAGAGAGGACTAATGAAATATATTTGAAAGAGTGGACTAATGAAATATATCTTCACAATCACATCACCATAAAACAAATGATTCGTTCTTTTGAACATTTTTGGATCTGTTAATGACTCTTCTCCTGTGGGTCACGGACAATAAACATATACAGTGTAACCCGGATATAAGAGAGTTGTCGGGATCGGAGAAGAAATATCTTATATCCGGGTTTATCTTATATCCGGGTTTGGTCTATTATACAGTGTAACCCGGATATAAGACAGTTGTCGGACCGGAGAAGAAATCTCTTATATCCGGGTTTCTCTTATATCAGGGTCTCTTATATCCGGGTTAAACTCTACCTAAATATATTAATCTTCGAGAAAAAAAATCAATCCTGATGACATATACAGTCGTATGCCTTCCGAAATATAACAATGCTTCATGGATGCATTCTCGATTAAAACACTGGTTTCTTATCTACTGTCATCTTGTAGAAGCGGGGACAGATAGGAGTCTCGAGAGCTATGCCTGACGCCAAGTGTGTCTGTTTAATTGTCACTCAGTTTAATCGCCGTGACCCACCAGAAAGACGTCCACATTTGCTATCTAACTGGTCAGCCTGCTTATGCTGATTAAATAGTCTTTAAAATCTGTGTTTCTACATTTTTTAAAATGGAGGCGGCAAAGAAAGAAAAAGGGAGAGAGAGAGAAAAGGAAAAAAACAGCTTGTTCCGAATTGACCTTTACAAGCGGAAAAGAAGCCATCAGGTCAGTGACAATCAATGGCGAATTTCTCTACTTTTTAATGCAAGTAAGTTTATGACCTGAGGTCAGCTCAACCACCTCATTCCTCACCATGAGCAGTATATCCCCCGAAAGAATCAATGTAGCTTCCGGAAACAAATATCGCTGGGCCATAGACATTGTATTTGCTTCGATGCTGTTTGAAGAGAAATCTCAGGAAACCGTGTTGTATTTTGTACTCCACATACGCCGATCTGACAAAGGATACCGACATAAATTTTGTATAACGCTCGCAGTTGCTGTTTAGTAAGACTGTAATGAAAATACTGGAAAAAAGGATTGAGTAAAAAAGCGTTTAATCACATGAGAACATGGGTTGCCAATGCAGTAGTTCAGTACAACTGAAAGCAGTACGCCTTAACTACCTACGTTTTGCTTTGTTCCATGAGTAGATGTTCAATTCATGTACAAGTCCATGTTTTAATAATAGTGTAGAAAAGGTTAGACACTCCTTTTACAGAACATATAGAAAAGCATGGCAATGTGTGTGTTCTCCAGAATATCTAACACCATTGTACAACAGGAACACGATGGCATGCTGGGCTCAAGACAGGGGAGACATCACAGCAGTTCTCTAATGAATTGAAAAAAGAGAAAGTATTACGTTCAAAAGTCTGAATAACTTTTGGAATGTTAAAGACTTTCCTTAAAATTAGTTTATATATATATATATATATATATATATATATATATATATATATATATATATATATATATATATGAAGAAATAAGAGTAAGACATATAATCCGGTGTTCTTATTGATATTTTTATTTTTACAAAACAGTGCTCAATGTAAATTTACAGAGCATAAATATTATAAATTAACTGATTTAAAATATGTTTTTTTTCGCTACACAGTAACTTATTTTTAATGTTTGAATTTCTCTGTATCCTTGGAAACAGTGAATTATGAATTTTTTCTGTGCCTTTAAAACGCAGTAAATTTAAAAAATAAGTTACTCCAAAATTCGCTTGAGGATGAAATGGAACTAATGTTTTTAATTTAATTACAAAATTAAATTCGAAGCGTTTAGCTTCCATTTTTGAAACATGGTTATTACAGTGTAGCGAGAAAAAACATGTTTTAAATCAGATAATTTATAATATATATATATATATATATATATATATATATATATATATATAAGTGAACATAGAAGTCAACACTTAGAGGTAACAGTCTGTTTCATGCTAGATGCAATCGTCACTACACACGCTCAATCTCTGATATTGAGCACTTTATCCCATAAATAAAGCACATTTTAAGACTATATTTCTTCATATATATATATATATGTATATATATATATATATATATATATATATATATATATATATATATATATATATATATATATATATATATTAAATGGTGCAGTATAAATAATATTATAAAGAAGTAATCATACAAAGAATTAATCAGTAAGGTTAATGTAATCTATGGCGAAATCACTTCGCTAACAGATTTAACAAAGCATTAACTTACAAACCATTCGTTGGAAGTTACCTCAAAGGAAATAAATACTAATGCCTGATGATGAATGATGAAAATATGTTTATTTTCGACCGAACATGTAATCCATCTTACAATTTTAAACCTTAGGATCGCGTCATTGAACGGAGTGGTTAGTAAGTTAATGCTTTATTAAATCTGTTAGCGAAGTGAATATATATATATATATATATATATATATATATATATATATTATTTTATATGTGCATTACTTAGTGGAAAGTGCTCAATATCAGTAATAGAGCTAACATACTCAGTTGTATGGATATGAGTTTGTGACCCTGGGTTTCACGCTTTTGCGATCATCAGGCAAACAGGTTTATTTTTGGGGATGTGTATCTGCACCTAGCCTCATATTGCTTATATGAATGTGTTTGTTTGAACCAAAATGCGTACACCTGTATGTGTGTGCGTCTATGCGTATGAGAGTGTCATCCCAAACAAACACACAATTAGATAACCCCTCCCATTACCAAACATAGTCAAACAAGCAGAAACAGATCCAATTTAAAAAAATAAACCAGTTTGTCTGATCATCGCAAAAGCGTGAAACCCAAGCTCACATCCATACAACTGAATATATATAAGTAATTCATCGAGTATGAAACCTCAACAGAATGCAGAAAGCACCGGACGGCCATTTCGTCCTATATTTGGGACTCATCAGCAGTGCGCATCCACTACCGAGAATTGAAACCCTGAAAGGTTGTCAAGCAAACATCATACCAACTGTTCCAACGGGCCTCGGTGAGGAAGAGATAGCAAATATATATATAAAAATTTAAATGCAATGTTTTTGGCGTTTCATTATTTTTCGAACAAGATTTCTCGAATATTCATGCCGGTATCAAATATGGCCTGAGGATTGTATGAAACCGACTCTGGATGTTGACCTCAAAGTT
>OZ038484.1:133042855-133072855 GCA_964036315.1 Acanthosepion esculentum | reverse complement strand
ATAGTAGCTAATATAGTAAAATCTATATTATGGAAATTTGAATCTATTTTTATGTCGACATTTTAAAACTAATTCATTCCTTTGATTCAATAGTTTACTTTGATTATTGTATTTTATTATTCTAATTTTTATTGTAAACATAAGTTACACCTATCTCTAAAACTATTAGGAATATGTGCGGGACCTATAATCTTCCAATCGATCTGTGGGTTCAGACCTTTCTGCTTCAGTTTTCAATTATATATATATATATATATATATATATATATATATATATATATATATATATATATATATATATATATATATCGGCAGCATATCTTCATTTATGCATGTTTGGTTGAATGATGTAAATATATTAGGACTATTTTATTTTTATTCTCTCAAATTCACGGATCAAATTATTAGTGCTTTTTCTTTTACATTTTTTTTCTTTTATTTTCCAAAGTACTTTCAATCTCATCCAATCTTCAGGGGTGAATTGCTAAGACAAAATTAGTGTAATTGATAGTTGTGGATTTTTTGTAAATGCGCAAGAAACGCGTTCCGTTATAGTAAATTTAAGTTAAGTATATATAAGGGAGATAACGTAGTTTAATTTTTTATTATTAATGTTTTAAAAATATTCAACCTGCCATTTTTTAGAGAATATTTTTTAAAAAATGTTTTTTTTCATTTTGCAATTTGAGCATCCCAAAACATTTGTTTTTATAGAAATTTTAAAACATTGTTACTATACTCATAATCAATTTTATTTACTGTTGGTTTCATTTTTTATATAGATCGCGATGAGAATTTGAAGTTTTTGTTTTTATTTTCATGTTGGAATATACCTGTATTGTTGATTAATATTTCTCTGAAACATGAAAGTGGACCGGAATGTTCTTTTAAATGTTGTTTGGTTTAGTTTACGGGCTATCAGCTGCAATGGGTTATTTAATGCCGACAAGATTTTTACTGCTACTAATATTTTTTTTCAAAAATGTATTGCTGGTAATAATTATTTACAAAAAATATATTGCTGTTAATATTTTTTCCCAAAAAATGTATTACTGGTAATATTTTGTTCTTCAAAAGTTAATTACTGGTAATAATTTTTCCCACAACTGTATTGCTGTTATTAAAACCTATTTTTACACTTTCATAGTGTTTTGAACCCCATTTGGGGGTTAATTATTTGCCCATAGCTGGGACCCTAAAAGGTGCTTCCACCCCGGGGTAGGGCGGATCTGGAAACACCAGCAATTAAGATGTGGTTCCACGCTCCTCAAAACTTCCTGATGAGAGGCCTTGCTGCTGGATGTAGTTTGTCGTCTTACGTAGGACGCGGATGTAGTTTGTCGTCATACCCAGGACGCTTAAATGTTATGCAATAGAACTTGAATCCGACATGTGTAAGTTAAGCCTTCTTGATCGTGTCGTTGTCGTGAATCATCCGCAATAAAGCTTCTTTGTCAACTAATGTTTTGCAAAAGACCAACATTGTATATCAATTTAAGTGTCCTTTGGGAGATTGTATCTCTGACAAAAAGCGTAACTATTCAAGCGCATTTACAAAAAAATTCACAGTAATCAATTACACTAAATTTTGTCTTAGTATTTCACTCCTGAAAATGATCTTGGATGCGATTGAAAGTCCTTTGGAAGTAACTAAAACTACGGCTTCTTTCTGACTCAGTTTTGTAAAAGAACTAAGAAATTGATCCGTGAATTTGAGAGGATTCAAATTTATACTATATCTACATTATATCAACCAAACATGCTTAAATGAAAATATTCTGCCGATATATATATATATATATATATATATATATATATATATATATATATATATATATATATATTAAAAAGAAGAGAGAAACCGCAAACGTTTTTGGTTGTAATGTGGATTTAAAAAAAAATATATTATGCTTTAGCATAATATTTTTTTAAAAACTCCAAATTCAACCAAAAACGTTTGCAGTTTCTCTCTTCATTTTAATATACACACTTTTCACTCGTTGGAAAAACTATAACATCTTCCATTTATATCTATATACATACATACATACATACATACATACATACATATATATATATATATATATATATATATATATATATATATATATATATATATATAAACTTTTATTGTCTATTATTTTTACTGAGTACTTTAGTGTGATGTCCCATTTATTTTCAAGGATTTTTTCCGTATGCAATTACACAAATGGTTTTTAATTTCGGCGTTCTCAAGTTTGATGAAACCAATTTCAAACATTTGATATAAAGAAGTTACTGTTTCTCTGATAGAATGAAAGAACGTATAGTATATTGCAAGTTCGGTTTTTGAGATTATTGGCAGCATTACAAGAGTGTGTTGAACAACAGCAAATTCTCTATCCAATAAATACGTAGTCCTTACATCTAAAGCAGATTACGATTGACTGCTTTGCTTGGAGATTCTCTTCCAACTCGACACTCAACTCATTTGGACTAGGCACACCTGATTTCCCCACTAGGAGAGATTCTACTGAGTGATATGCGCATAACCCCGTCACTGTTCTCAGACATCATATCTAAATTAGATTACTATAAGGCAAGCGATGTTGACGGGATCCCTGCCGTTGTCTTAAATAAATGTGCTTTCGTGTTAACTCTCGTACTTTTCAAACTCTACAAATACTGCCTCACTGCTTTCTGCTTTCCAGCTTGTTAGAAGTCCTCCTCTGTATTTTCTGATTTTTAAGAACTCTGGAGAACCCTCTGACCGCGCTATAATTATTGCCCTATCTGTCTACTATCGCTCTCCGTCAAAGTATCCGAGGCTTAATTAATACTGAAATGTTAAGCATTTTACTTCTCACGACCTACTCTCTGACAAACAATATGGCTTCCGTTTTCTACCGCTGATGTGCTAACAGCCATCACTGAATATGTGTATAAAGCTCTTGATAATAATGGGAAAGCTTGAGCTGAGGCTCTAGATATCTCGAAGACGCTTGACAGGGTTTGGCATGCTGGTTTTCTACGTAAACTTCAGGGCTACAGTATTGCACGACGATTGTTTGATTTAATCAAATGATTCCTATCAGATCGTAAAAATGATGGTCGTTTGAACGGGCTCGTTTCCAAATCCTTTCACATAAACGTGGGTGTCCCCCAGGGCTATTTTCTGGGTCCTACGCTGTTTCTGATCCTCAGATGACACTACGATATAATAGGACGTAGTGGAGAGTCATGTTTATGTGTTTTTTTATAGTGCGGTTAGGCATTATCGGCATTGATGAGTTTATTAATTTCTAATTTCAGTTGGTTGGTTGGATTCTTCTTAATCTTTTTAAAACTTTTTCGAGGTCATTCAGTGTATGTTCTAGATTTGTTAGAGTCGAATTTGTTTAGAACGACGATGTTAGTTTTGTCAGCTCTTTGACGGTTATATTGAGACGATGACTAAGCTCCTTAGCGGCAATTTCTAGTTGTTTCGTTAGTATTTGTGAAAGGTTTTCCTTTTATCAGGCCTATCCTTAACTACCTCAGCCTTGAGTAAGTCCCTAAATTCCCTAATAAACTGTGCAAAAACTAATTCTTCCACAAAACAGAGCTTCTACGGCAAACTAAACAACATAAAACAATCTCTTATTAATAATAACTTTCCTAATTATATTGTTGATGAAGACATAAGATGCTCTATCAGTAATGTTAATATAAAGCAAGTTGAATATAATACTGCTTGAACTAACCTCAAACATATTAATCTTCTATATCGTAAGCAAATGCGTTCTAATTATAAACAAAGTGAAAATATCCTAAAAATAGATGCCAGTAAAAAATTAAATTAATTACATACTACACTAAATCCAGTATCTCCAATTTAATCATTGGTTACGACACTTTCCCACTAACCAATGTGTTGCAGAAAACCAACATTGTATATAATTATAAATGTCCTCTAAGAGATTGTATCCCCAACGGAAAAAAATAATAATTATGTTGGCCATACTACGACGACCTTATCTCGGCGGTTGAGTTTTCATTTGAATAACCTTTCTGACATATCTAAACATTTACAACAGCATTCCTGTCCACATTTTCAATTTAGAAAAATTCTCGTCGAAAGTACATCCCTACTTTTTCATGAAAATAATAAACAAAGATTTAAAATTCTTGAAGCTATCTATAATAAAAAATTGAAACCAAACCGTCACAAAATGAATTATGAATACTGCACAAATTTTCTAAAATGTTTACAATAGATAGACTAAAATATCAAAATGTATATTAATAGTTTCGCATACTGTTTTCTTATTTTTCAAAAAGAACTCTTCACACATCATAATTAGTTATCTCCCATAGAACGGAAACATAGAACGCATGGCACAAAAACTAATGCTCCTCACTCCACATATAAAATTATAACTTTTAAATGAACATAGCAATTTTGTCTTTGGAAATAAAGAATACTACATTTTTGTCTGAAAAACACACCCTGAGGATGACATTGTGTTAATGTTGAAAGTACTCGGAATAAAACAATATTCATCAACACGGTAATTTTCCCTCCTTTTTTAATACTGACACCAAAAAGCTCATCATATGAACCGATCTTATTGAAAGCTTGTCTTCAATAAACATTGCCTCAATGAAACATGCTGCCAAAATACACACAATTTAATATATATATATATATATATATATATATATATATATATATACATATATATATATATATATTCTTGACATATCACATCCCTTCATAACGCAAGAGATTATAGAAAAATCTTGTTTTACATTAATATCTGTAAATTCTACGCTGACATGATTATTTGGAGGAAGTATAGGGTAGTAATTTCCTCACTTTGCTTTCTCTACAGGTTTGATTTCAGTTTAACTTCTCATAGACTGGTGGCCAGTCTAAAAATCTCAGTTCATTTTCGCTATTTAATTCATATCTGACTGTAGAAGAAATGCCATTTTCTAAATACAATAGTGTGAAAAGAAGACATTATTCTCGACAGTAATTGAACTCAGATCGCCGATATTATATTCGGCCGTGATAAATGATTATGCACACGAAACACTATATTTCAGTCGATAAACTTATCTTTTCCACAGGAAAGTGTTATAATTGTAAATTTGATGTTTTCTCCAGTAACACAATCGTTTCTTGCTGACTATATTCGCATGCCCTGTCGGCAGGGACCAGAATACACAGACAGCATCAATTCCAGAAGTTTAGAGATGCACACGCAAAGGGATCATCTGTCATATAACTGCTATAAACAACATGGTCACAGATTCAAATATTAACCGAACAATAACAATATTTATCAATCCGCAAATCAAATAAATTATAATTATATCGAACCCTGTGAATGCTTACGGACTCAAATATAACCAAACAATATATATCCCCAAATCAAATTAAATGCTTTCAGGCTCAAATATAGATGACCTATATTTACCTATAGCGAACCATGTAAATATTTACAGACTCAAATATAACGGAACAATATTTGTTTATCCCCAAATCAAGTAAATGTTTTCAGGCTCAAATATATACGACTTATATTTATATATATCGAACCATGTAAATGGACATACGAAGTACTAACATATGCACTGGGTTATGTTTCATTGGAAAAATACGAAAAAAACATAAATAATAAAGGAATTATTCGTTTTCTTTCAATTAATTTGCACAAGGGTATATATTTGGGGAGTTTGCAGAAATGAAAGTGTTTTGACTTTCAGACTAGACTAGATTAGCCGAATTGAAGTGGAAATACATAGTATTACTTAAACACATTCAGTCATAGATGTAACGTACAGAAACGCAGAGAGAGAGAGAGAGAGAGAGAGAGAGAGAGAGAGATAATGGAATATGCATACACCTATGTTCTCCCTCACTGGAATACTGACTGATGTCAGTCATAAATATAGACTGACGGAGAGACCAAGAGAGAAGAAGCCTGACGGCGCCCATTGGACTACGCCATTGGTCTACACCTATTGCCTAAGCATATTGCCTGCGACTACGGCGAGTACCAGTCGATTACTGTTACCGTGTACTACTCGGTTACAGTAGCCAAAACCACTTAGATACTTCAATCAAATATATCCCTTTCCGGGGCATATCAGAGAGAGAGAGAAAGAGATAGAAAGAGAGAGAGAGAGTCGTTCTGGGTATGACGATAAACTACATCCAGCAGCAAGGTTTCTGAGCGGAAGATTAGAAGTTTTGAGGTGCGTGAAAGCACCTCGTACCTGTTGTTGCTTCCTCAGAATGGTTGAACCTGTTAGACTCCCAGCTACAGGAAAATAGTTAACCTGGGCTCAAACACTATGAAAGTATAAAAATACATTTTCATAATGAAAATTCCATTTTTCATTAACAGTAATAAATTTTTGTAAAGAAAAATTACTAATTCTCCCAAGAAAATTAAGTTTTGGTAATAAATGACCCACAAGGAGTTGATATGCCGCTAAACAAATAAACAAAAGAGACAAAGTCAGAGAGAGACAAAGAGAGTTGCACACATATTTATAGAAACATTCGTAGGTACATTATTACGTTCGCGACATAATGATAATGGATTAATTTTTTAAAACAAACATTTTCTTTTAAATAATCTACTTCCTTGTTAGGGTACTGATTTATTGGTGAATATTAACCCATATCTCTTTGTTTAAAATGGCACCTTCTTTTTCCGATATATCTCTATCTATAAAAGGCAGGATGTGTGTGTGTGTGTGTGTGTGTGTGTGTGTGTGTGTGTGTGTGTGTGTGTGTGTGTGTGTGCGTGTGTGTGTGTGTGTGTGTGTAATGAATGCTCGGCCGCAATTTTCGACGAATTGCACCAAAATTTACATGCACATGCTCCAAGTTAGTGAAAAGGCCCAGACCGACTTTGCATTTCCCAACTCCCATCGATAGTGGAAATAATCGATTTTTTCATTATTCTACGGCAGTTTTCATGTAGTTTGCGGCCATTTTCTACTAGCCAGAGTGAGAGCCTATAGCTGGCTGCCACGAATAGGCAGGAAGATTCTATTGGCCAGCGTGAGAGCCAACAGCTGACTGACACGAACGTTAACTTACATGCTAGCATGAAAAAAATAGATAGTTGCAATCGTCACAAGTGGGAAGAATTTAAATCTGCATGGCACTTTACTCCAATTGGCTCATTCGCTTGCTTAAACTCAACGTTGATTCTGATTCCGAAGAACTATGTTGGGTGTGAAAAAGTATTTGTTGTTAACATTCTTTTTTCATTCGGTTTTTCCAGTTACGAGTCCTTTTTTAAAGCTGATCGCTTTGTGTTCATTTTGTTTAGTTCTTTTTTCTTAACAGATTTAATGTTTAGTATGGAGCTTAGAAAACATTCGTAGTGTGAGATAGGCAAGAAGTAAGGCATGTAGCAACATCAGCACGGCAAAGGGCACTCCTTTAAAAGCAAGGAAGGGCAAAAATATTTTAAGTCAAGTGATAGCGATTGCTGTATGAGTCGTACGATTTTTGAATCAAGCCGTGCCATGCTGCTAATATGAACTATAATTATAAATTAGAATATTGAAAAGTCAAAATGGCACTGAAATATATTGAAAAATTCAATCTTAAATCAAGAAGATACGAAGTTTACGCAAAGGGAACAATGGCAAAGAAGGCATCAGTTTAAATTGGCACCAGAAGGAATGAAAAAATTAAATTTGTTAAATATTACATCTGTACATATATTTCAAATCGTGAGCGCTTTAACATGATATAATGCTCAGCAAGCATGTCTCGCTAGACCAATTTGTATTTATAATTTATTTCAAATCAAAATCTAACTACTTGTTAAGGCACTAACATTAATATACCATTTTCCCATCAAGGGAAACACAAGACTTTACCTTTTTCTCCTGGAACTTTAAACGCATTTCACTCTTTATCGCTATTGACTTGACCACAAAACTTGCAGAACTTATTTTAACTTGACTATAAACTAAATAATCATAGACTTTCTTTTATACTGAACATAATTGTAATTGGCAAGTTAAGCGTTACTTTACAATGCATATACAGTCCGTTATTTTTCAATGACAGAAGTCTAATAAAATTCTTTTGCATGTGCCATCATTTAAATGATTCACTTCATGAGACATTCTCAATATATTAAAATATATGGTCTAATAATACTGAGCTAATGATATGATCTCTTCAGCAGCATTCGGTTCGTTTCTTTTTATTTGCACTCTGTCTTGTTAAATGTCATGTACTTTGGTGTTCACGACAAGAAGCAATCTGAAAGATAATTACTAAACTAAGTCTGATACAATCACGAAACTTTCTACCAAATGCTTACAAGACAAGCCCACTAACTTCTTCTATTAAAAGATCTTGAACGCCAACCGTAGTGCAGTTGTTCCTTAGACTCGCAAGGCATAGTGGGTTAAATCTGGTCTTATGACTTTGTATTTTAGCTAATTTTAGTAAATGACGTTATTTGTATAAAACAGCGATTAAACCTTCTATTGTCCGTTGCCATCAATGTCAAAACGTATGCATATCCGCATGCACACATGCATAGTGTTTGCACGAGCGCATAAAATTTTTGTCATTTATATTCTACTTTAATTAGGATTAAACCAACATGCACTATGTTATCAAAGCACAAACGCATGTCTTTTGCACTTCACGACATTACACATCGCACAGTGAGGTGCATGGCTTGCATTTCTAAACGGAAAAACAGTAGAAAAATGGCTTACGTTAACAATTCTTATTTCCTATTACTGAGACAGTTTTGTTTTTCAAAAAATCTTGCCTGATTTCTTCCCTGGAACTTTTAAGTCTAGATTCAACCGTCATCTTCTTTCCTCATCCTCCTAATCATCAATTCCTCAGAAGTTCTCTTTCATTCATATCACAAATCTCATTTATCATAAGTATTTTAACAGCAGAAACTCTATATTGAGTGGCTGTCGAGCATTATAGTGGGTGACATTTTGTATTAAAAAAACGTGAAATAAATGTAGGCTTTCTAAAGTTGTACACGTTGGTTACATCGCAAAATACACTGATGTAATCTCTGCAGGGAATATACCGAAATGAAAAACATCATCTTGCTCACGGTCCCTATAAACAATTAGGGTTGTAGAAGCATTAGGTCTAGGGCAAGAAATCCTGGTGGAGTCAATACCTGCACAGGCTGGAAAAGATTACATTGAATTCTGAAATAATTAAATGATCATAGGCACGGCCGGCTCAAGGTACTTGCAACTCGAACAGTGGCGCGGTGCGCCATCATGTGTTTGGGATTGTCCAAAACTAAACTTTATCAAACATACATCCTGTCGTCTATAACTCAAGACAGATTTGGCGATTCTGTCAATAGAAAATGATCTTGTAAAGAAGATAGATGTAGAAAGTGTCGTGGAAAAAGATATGCACATCTGAAGGCTAGAAAAGATGTACTAGGTAGGATAATTAATGTTTTCTTTAGCTTGTATTAAGTTGTATTATTCTAATAAACTCTGTTTATATTATACTATAACTATTTACACTATTCGGACTGTTGTCCTCAACTTTAGGGTCATATTCACGACGTTTCAGTCGTTGTACGCTCCGGCTTTCTTCAGGTGATATACGTCGGAATTTTTAACCGAGCCCTTCATTTAGTCTACTATTATAGATTGTTCTAGTTCCACGCGCCATGACTCTCTGGATGTCTCAATTTTCAGTAATTTTCCTTTAGTAACTCAACTTTCAAAGTTTTTATCACCTTTGCTGAGAACAGGTATTGAACTCACAACTCTTTGGCTCAAGTCACTTTTGGATTACTTGAATCAACAAAACTGAAACTGTTAGCACAGAAGTTACGGTTACATCTAGCTATTTCTACCGTAAAACGAGGAAAAACTGACATTTTACTAAGAATGATGGCTGCCAGAGAGTAATGCTTAACAGCCGTCTTAACTCAGAATTGGTGTGTTCGATCCTCCGCTAATTATTGCAGTCTGCATTAAACTTTTTATATTTGCATAAGTTTATAATATTAGCATAATATTTGTAAAGGTTTGAGAATGCAACGAGATAATGAATCCATTTGCACGCACTAAATCCTAGTATATTCAACACAGAGTCTATAACAGAAAGTGCGGATGATGGAAAAGCTGTTCATGTATATCGTCCTGGGTAAGACGATAAACTACATCCGCGTCCTGGGAAAGGCGATAAATTACATCCGACAGCAAGGCCTCTGATCAGGAGATTTTGAGGAGCGTGGAACCACCTCTTAATTGCTGTTGTTCCTAGGTCCACCCTAACCCGGGGTGGTAGCATCTGTAAGGGTCCCAACTATGGGCAAATATTTACCTCCAAACTGCGTCAAAACGTGTAAAAATAGGTTGTATTACCAGAAATACATTTTTGTAAAAATTATTACCAGTAATGAATTTTTGAAGAAAAAATTATTATCAGTAATATATTATTACTAACAATACATTTTTGGAAAAAATATTACCAGCAATACATTTTGAAACAAAAATATTGCCAGCAATAAAAATCTTATCAGCCTTAAATAACCCATTAAGGTTGATATGTCGTAAAACAAAGCAAACCAAACCAAAATGTTCAGGCATCGCTTTTCGCTTTTTTTCTTTCTTTCTTTTTTCTTTCTTTTTTTTGTGTTCAGGTCGGAATCAGAGACAAACTCGTGTATAAGTGAAATGAGTTGGAATTTTGAGGAAAGCTCATAAATGTCTTTATCTGATGCTATAACCAGAATTTTTTATATATATTGAAGCTGTTAACATCTACTGGATTTGAAATTAGACCAATCTGTTTTTCTCTATTAGTTCGTATACCGCGCTCCAGAATTTGTTTAACGACAAGCATTAAGTTCATTAAGTTCATTATTTGCAGGACACAGCAGAGAAGAACGTGTCGAAAGTGGAGCTGCATGTTGCTTATATAATTACATTTGTCTTCCGTTTATATCGTTTCTCTTCATTCCGTTGAAAACTTTTTTCTTTCCGTTTCTGATTTTAGCGTCCGTGGAGTTTTAGTAAAAAAGCTTTTAAACTCATAACATGACGGTCACTATTTAATTGTCTTCATTGCACAACATAACGATTGACATTGCATTCAAATTTGTGAAGATCAAAGTTGACTGGAAAGTAACAGGCTGGAAGAGATTTCCAAAAGCGAGAATGTGAGAGAAGAAACTTTTAGCATAGAACTTGCATCTAACCATTTTAACAGCAAAAAGATTAAGCTTACTTGCTATAAGTTACACAATAAATATATTACATGTGATATGACAGGAGAACAGAGGTTGTATTGTATACCGATGTTTTAAAGCATTACTTTTAAATACATCGTTCCTGATGCATAGATTTGTTGTTTTTGGTTAACGGTATGTCGACCCTTATGGATTATTCAATGCTGAAATCTAAATTTTGTACGCAATTTTATGGCTTCAACTACAGATATTTTGTACGTAATTTTATACTTAGTCATTTAATTGACATACGTGATACGAAGTGTTTTGACAGAGGACGGTAAGTGCGACGCTGAGACCCGAAGACGTATTGGGGTGGACAAAGAAGTATTCCAAGAGCTAGGGAAAGTATTACGAGACAGGGGGATTTCTTTGGTAACAAGTAAAAGAGTACTGCACTGCTACAAGACATCTGTCCTCCTTTACGGCAGTGAATGTTGGACGGTGTCCACAAAGATAAAGAAGAGACTCGAGGCATCGGAGATAGGGTTCTACAGAAGGATGCTAAGGATATTATGGACTGAGCGTGTAAACAACGATGAGGTTTTGGATAGGATGCAACCAAGGAGGAAGCTTATGCTTAACATAAGCAGCGGAAGTTTCTGGGACACGTAATGATAAAGGAGGGCTTAGAGAATCTGATACTCACATGTCGAATAGAGGGAAAGAGAGACAAGGGAAGGCAACGCATGACACACCTAGCAGGCTTGACCGGATGGATGACAGAACATGGCCTAGGGAAAGTAGCAAAAGGATAAAAATTTATTGAGAGCTACAAGGGATAGGGTGAACTGGAAAGCCATGATCGCCTACGTCCTGAAGGGACACGGCGCATAAAAAAGAAAGAAAAGATACACGTTTGGACGATCATGTCTCTTTCGAATCATGACTGACTAGCCAGAAGATTTTCGTGCGATAGGTTGCCGTCTCTTTCTGCAGCAGACTCATTACTACCCCAGACTAGACGACACAGTCTGTCCAGCTATTTAACTCATAGCTGGGGAGAGAAGCGATGGATTCTTACGTTTTCCAAGGGTATTTGCGCGTAAGTGAATGCAATGTATATGACAGGAATTCGAACTCGGCTCTCCAATACTTCATTCTGAGTCGTTATTCATTACACCTCACTGCACATCCAATTTTATATGAAATTTTTTGAGAAAAAATGTAAAACGTATGTTTTATAGTTATATAGTCTGTACATGGTTTATTGTAGTTGTTTTGATATAAACTTATTTCACCAACAGTTTCAATTTTTCTCAAGTTACCAGTTCCATTATTTTCAAATAGGTCGCTCATATTGCTTTCTTTGTGGTATTTATATACCTTACAGGAGCTAAGTGAATAAAATTAAAACTAAGTCAGTCAAAATACTAATGCATACAAGAATTGGATGACATCATTATCGTCCTATGTCTTGTTTCGAACGCAAATTATTCTACTTTCGCTTTCTCTTTTACAAACAACTACCTAAAACCATATGTCCCGTTTAATTGACATTAAGCGTCAAGTACGAACGTTATTAAAGCTGCTCTTAATAGGAATGTTCCGGTTGACATGTTGAGAAGGAGACAATATGCTTACTAATATTCGAGAAGTTATTCAGAAAAGCGAACACATTATTTATGCTGTCTTTCGCGGTACCTTTTCTTTCTGTATATGTACGCAGTGTAATACTTGGTTACTCAGAATAAGAAATCGCCGTTGCATTCACTTTCGCACAGATGTACTTGGGAAAGTTATTAATACATTTCTACTTCCTCCAGCTACGAATTAAATACTAGCTGTGTTGAATACCACTGTTGTAACCTAGAAAAGGTTACTGAATAACCATAACAGAGGTTAGAAATGAAATTGTAATCTTTATAACATAAACAAAATACAATGCTCGCCAGCAGCGTGAAGTAGGTAAACCACTACTAATGGACTGCTTATACAGCATATTACCCCCACTTACAATAGTGTCCAACTTATTTTTGAGGATTGGGACATACCCATTAGTGTCCATAGGTACGGTATATAACAACCCCATTTCAGTATTTTTAAAAGAAGTTGTGTCACTTTTCTTATAACTGTTGCCATATCTGGTTTGGTGCTCCTGCTCTACATTTCGAGATTCTTGACAAAATTCGAAGAATGGTCTATAACCTAATCGATCCTGACCAGGCATCTAGACTTCCGTCACTTTCTCATCGACGTTATGTGGCTTCCCTCTGTTTATTCTGCAGATATTTTCAGGGCAACCTCTGCTCTGATCACCTTTTTTCCCTGATGCCCAAATTAAATGAATTTAAATGTGCTACTAGATTGGCATCTAAGTCACGCCGTTTTACTGTTGAAATATCGAAATGCGATCGCCTCTTCTACTCCAACAGTTTCGTTTCTTGCACTTCTCACCTGTGGAAATCTCTTCCGTCTATTCGCTTCCCTCATAACTACAATATTCAAAAATTTAAATGTATCGCCAATCGCCATTTTTTGGCTTCTTGAACCCCGTTCGTTTTTGCCCTTTGCTCAATCCTCCCTATTCTTAGTTTTCTCTTTGACTTTCACTCCCTGTATTCCCTTGTGTACTAGTGGCATTGATGATTAAATGAACTGTCTAGAAATGGTCAGGAGTCGAAAAGTATAGACTGTAACATTAAAAAATCCTTGTAATTAAAAAATCCTTGTAATTAAAAAATCCTTGTAATTAAAAACCCCTTGTAATTAAAAGATGCTTGTAATTAAAAAATCCTTGTAATTAAAAAATCCTTGTAATTAAAAAATCCTTGTATTTAAAAGATGCCTGTAATTAAAAAACCCTTAAATTAAAAAACCCTTGTAATTAAAAGATGCTTGTAATTATAAATCCTTGTAATTAAAAAATCCTTGTTATTAAAAACCCCTTGTAATTAAAAAATCCTTGTAATTAAAAAACCCTTGTAATTAAAAAATCCTTGTAATTAAAAAACCATTGTAATTTTAAAAAATCCTTGTAATTAAGAAACCCTTGGAATTAATAAAACCCTTGGAATTAAAAAATCCTTGTAATTAAAAAACCCTTGGAATTAAAAAATCCTTGTAATTAAAAAAAAAACCTTGGAATTAACAAAGCCCTTGGAATTAAAAAAATCCTTGTAATTTACATGGGTAGTTTCTAATAATTTCGTTAGATTTTGGGTAAACGACATATTTCTTTCTTTCTTTCTTTCTTTTACTTGTTCCTCCTCTTTTCTTTCTCTTTTTCTCTTCATAGTCTTCTTCCTCTTCTTTTTTTATTGTCCTATTGTTTTATTGTTTTTTTTAAGTTAAGTAACGTGTTCATACGCCCCCTAGCAGATACACAAAAATAGAAAAGGGTGTAAAACAAGGATGTGTCTTCCCACCGGACTTGTTCAAAACGAGGCGTTTCTGAGAGAATTACATGTACTACCGGGATTTGTTACCTATAACTACATAATGAACTCTTCCTAACACTATGTATACTACGCCCCTCAAGAGAGAGGAACGAATCGAGTCGAGCCGATAGTAGTTCACTCCAAACCAGACTGACAGTCATACTAACACCTTCCACATCTTGTATTATTATTTCGTGTAATATATCTTCGTTATTTCTACTCTTGTGTTCGTGTTGTTCTTCCTTGGTCCTAACCTGGACCATAACAATCTGTCCTCCAAATATGGCAATGAATGATGGACAATCTCCTCACAGATGAAGAACAAACTTGAAGCAATAGAAATGTGGTTCTACAGAAGGATGCTGAGGAATTCATGGACCGAACATGTGAGTAACGACTAGGTTTTTAGAGAAAATGGAAACCAAAAGAAAACTTATACTTAACATCAGAAAGAAGCCGTTGAAATTACTGGGACGTGTAAATGAGGAAGGAAGGCTTGGAAAATCTTATACTCACAGCACGGTTGAACGAAAGAGGGACAGAGGAAAACAGCGCGTAAAATATTGATGGGCTTGAGTGAATGGATGATAGAACAGGGTTTAGAAGAAATAGCGAAAAGAAAAAAATATTAAGAGGTGCGAGGGACAGGAAGATGTAGAGAGCAATGTTCGTCTATGTCCTGAAGCCACACGGCACATAAAGAAAATATAGTGAAACGATCAATATCCGATCGTGACGGGGGAGTTGTTTTTTTTTGGGGGGGGTTGGGGGGTATAACTGAGGGCAACAGACCGAACAATGTAAATAGTGTAAATAGTTACAATACCGCATCTAAAAAATATAGACGGATCCTGAAGAAGGTCGGAGCGTACAACGGCCGAAATGTCGTGGATATGACAATAAAGTTTTATAATTTTTATACAAATTTCGTATACCATTAAAAATGGAAGTCATACTGAAGACATAAAAAAACAGATTGCTTTTGAAATAGTTTGCTTTTTATTTAAATGCGAAAATGACTAAAAAAAAAATAAGTCTATTGATTAAAACTTCCTGATATTTTCTTTTATAATCAAATTCCCGTTATCCGTCGTTTAAATAACGAAAATTTAAAGAATCATGAAGTTTTATCTATATATATTATTTTATCTATTTGAGATGAGTTATTGTAATTATTCGGTCTGTTGTCCTTATCTTTATTGTCATATCCGCATTTCGGCCGTTGTACTCTCCGACTTTCTTCAGGATCTGTCTATATTTCTGAGATGAATTATTGTACCTATTTACATTATTTACATTGTTCTGTCTGTTGTCTTCATTTTTATTGTCATATACGCAACGTTTCGGCCGTTGTACACTCCGGCCTTCTTCAGGTGATTACGTTGGAAATTGAACCAAATCCTTTATTTCATCCTCAATGAGACATGGACCAGTGGATAAATGTGTTGGGTGAAGTAATCCACTGATTTGACCCAAAGATTTGTGAGTTCAATACCTGTCCACAGCAGAGGTGAAAAAAAAAACTTGCATAGTTACTAAAGGGAAATAGCTGAAACTGAGGCATCCAGAAAAGGCATGGTACGCGGATGAAGTAAAGAGTTCGGTTCGAAATTCCAGTCTATATCACCTGAAGAAGGAGCCTACAATGGTCGAAATGTCGTGAATATACTCTTTTTTAATGACATTTTTCACACTGACGTCGCTTGTGTTATTATTGCATTATGTTCAGCAACGTGATGTGACCGAAAGTTACGTTTTATATATTCAGTACCATGACGCTATTAAATGA
Organism: Acanthosepion esculentum; assembly: GCA_964036315.1. NCBI lineage: Eukaryota > Metazoa > Mollusca > Cephalopoda > Sepiida > Sepiidae > Acanthosepion > Acanthosepion esculentum. Next base: position 133,056,440 of record OZ038484.1, on the reverse strand, counting down.
AGATACGACGTGTCGTGGAATCAAATAACTGAGGACAAGTCACTATGTGTTGATGTGATGTGTTGTATGTCTCGGTATTGTTAAGCTAAGATTAGTTCTGCATTTTTCAGTGTTAGTATATAATGCTTATTTGGGCATTTGGTTGTATATAATGTATATTAATCTATATAATGTATATATTTTTGGTTATTGTCTAGCAAGTTGCTTATATACTCATCACAAACGATTCTTCTCTCGTGTCTAATACTAAAATATTAATTTTCGAGTATTAAATTACGCAATATTATGCAAATCTTACGTATTTTACAGGTAACCTCATTGTCATACGGAAGTCCGGGGATCGATCTTCTGCAGAGGTCACGAAATCAATTGTAGTCATATATTTGTTGACTGTTATGAATTTCACGGCCATTTTCTGGTGGTAGTCGACTCGCATATTTTTTGCTAAAGTTCACCTACTGTAAGGCTTCCTTGTGACTTTTCTTTAAATACTTTCATGTTAATTATCTTAATGAACACTCCGCTATGGTACCTAAACTTTATGAATTTAAGCCCTATACGAGATTGGCAACAAGGTTGCATCAACTGAATCAATTGAAATGTCTAGATGTAACCGTAAGTTCTATGCTCACAGTTTTTTCTATATTAATTTTCGAGTATTAAATTACGCAATATTATGCAAATCTTACGTAAAGTACCTAAACTTTATGAATTTAAGCCCTATACGAGATTGGCAACAAGGTTGCATCAACTGAATCAATTGAAATGGCTAGATGTAACCGTAAGTTCTATGCTCACAGTTTTTTCTATCGTATTTTTTGCTTTTTAGCTCTTCTGGATTCACGGAGCCAACTTTGATCTTTAAAAATTTAGATGCAATTATCAATTATCTATTGTCTTCGTGATTACTCTTCTATTTGATCTTGATCCTTCATAATGTTTTCCTTTTTCCTTATTCACGCTCAGAAACCGCTTGTGACTTAGTAGCTCTACTGCCTTGCAGGGGATGAAATTATATATATATATATATATATATATATATATATATATATATATACTTTACAATTGGAATTAAGATACCTTTAGTAAATGACCATTTTCACCTACTTTTTTTGTGAGTCAATTTTAACTTATTCCAAATTCTATGTTGTGTTAATAGGACTCGTCTGGATCATACCAATGGATTACTACCTACCTACCTACCTACCTACCTACCTACCTACCTACCTATATATATATATATATATATATATATATATATATATATATATATATATATATATATATATATATATATATATATATATATTTAAAGTGTTAAATCTGAACTGACGAATTCCGCGACAATACTCTTGATCATCTTAATATTCTTGTATTTGAATGAAGAATATGGATTAAATCGGATAAAATGATTAAATAAGGAAAAACTAAGAAAAATTTCATAAATTTGACATGTTTCGTTATTTACCGTAAGATCATCAGAAACAAACCAGAGATGTCAAAACATGTCAAATTTTAAAGGTTTTCCTACTTGTTTCATATTTAATTATTATCGTATTTGTAGAACCTATGATATCAGTATTATAGCATTCTATTTTTATTGTTATTACAGGAGTGACCCTTGTCGACTGAATCTGGGAGGTCGTTGCGCCACTGAGATAGCGTCGGATCTTGTGAAAGCCTGGCATTACCTGAACAGCGCAAACAGTCCTGGCAGAAAACGAAGGGATGTTCGCGAAGCATTGAGGACCATTCTTCGTCACAGTGCAGCCGTCGCCACAGCAGCAGCAGACAATCGGTTCTAAGACAACACCTTATATCCAACCGCCCGATTCCAAAGAGAATCATTTATTTTTCAAATGCATATTTTAGACATGAACTGTAAGAAGATATGACTACAATAAAATACTATATCTGCCATCTCTTGGATAGTTCTCGTGTTTGATTAGTAGTTATTTGTTTGATGGTGCAATTAAAATAGTATAATAATATATACTAATATCATATAATAATAGTATTATATGCTTGATTAGTGACAAGTTAAAAAGAAAACTTATAAACAATTTATCCTTTCTTTTTTTATTTTATTTTTTGCTTGTCTTCATATTTTGTCTTTTCTGTCCTGTTAGCTGACATCAATTCATGGCATTGCCTAATAGCTGAAACAGTAATAAGTTCGATGGAGCTACCGAGCTAAATTAAAGGCTTTCATTTGTAATGTTGCCTTTGGAAGCGGATGAACAAGCCCACCCCAAAGGAAATTAGTACAACTATATTTGCCGAGCAGTTTCTCTACGTTTGATTATCTGTAAAACCTACGATACCCATATGAATATGTAAATTTCTCTTCTGAGATTTGAACCATATTTATAAATTCCATTTTCTTCTACCTGTAATAATTATATACTTACACATCTATATATACATATAGACACACACAAACACACACATCTCTCTCTCTCGATATATATATATATATATATATATATATATATATATATATATATATATATATATATATATATATTCAGTCTATTTTGTCAACAATTGTTCTTGTAAAAGTGTCTTATTAAAAAAAGTAGACATTTTATGACTATTACATTTATTGATCTTTTTTCTAGTATGCGACAAACGCTTGGCAAATGTGTCTGTTGTTGATGTATAAAAATTAGAAAAATCTATGTTTAATGTATAAAAGAGCCAATATTCCGACCAGGTTCAAGTACTGCCTTTTGAAGCATTGGATTTAATTTTCAAACAGATAAAAAAAAAAGAACGGAACTTTTAAAACAATGCACAGCCTAAATTATCTTTGATTCTTTTTCTTCATTTTTTGTTAATCACATCCCTGACAATGACTTAAATATGAGTCGAAACCTTGGACCCAATATTGACAATTTTATACATCAACAACAGTTTCTAGTATGCGAAATGTTATTCATATAATATAATGTCCATTCTTTTTAATAAGACATGTGAATGTGCAAGTGGTGTAATGGTTTGGGGCTCGGAAGAAATCGGAGAGGCGAGTTCGAATTCCATCGTGTTTTTACATTCACTTACGCGCAAATACCAATGTGAAAGCTATGAATCTATCTTCTCCCCAGCTATGGGTTAAATGCTAGGATTTGTATCGGGAAAAATCTCTGACATCTCAAAAAGAAAACTGTTAATGCAAAATTTCCCCCACTCAAAAAAATTATTTTTAGAATCCAAAAATTGTTTCGGCTTTAAATAAGTGAAAAGGGGTTGATAAGCCGTAAGTTAACCGGAGCAATGACTCCAATACAAGACATAAATGTATGTATGTATCTAAAGAGAGCTCACGAGAATTCATCCCCTCATTTACTTTTCCTTAATGAATTCAACAATGCAAAACAGACACTAGTTAACAGTGGTTTTCCTAACTACCTCATCGACCAACAGATTAGACTATTGCTTTCCAAAGTAAATAATAACGAAACTGAACACATAGACAAAAACAATAACATTACCATTTTCTTCAAAAGCCAAATACACGTCAGCAAGATGAATTTCCCCTTAGAGATATCATAAAGAAATACAATACCCCAAACAGCCAGAACAAGAAAATAAAATTAATTATCTATTACAAAAAATTAAAAACAGCTAACCTTATCATCAAAATAACAACACACCCTCAAAATCAAAACTACAAAGAACCAACATTATTTATGAGTTCAAGGGCTCATTGAAGAACTGTGTTCCGGATCAAACCAAACTCATAAATAATTACATTGGTCACACTACCACATGCCTATCTAGACGACTTACGTTACACCTATCCGAACATAGCTCTATTAAAACTAATTTAAAAACGTACATAAACCTACCAGACACCATCTGAAACATACTAGTAGAAAATACAAACATAATAAACTCATCCACACGTAAAAAAAAAAATTTAAATAGTGGAAACTCTAACAATAAAAAAAAGACAACACTCAGTAACATTTACTATGAACACGGCCATAATGTACTGACCGTGTTTGGAAAATACAAGGTAACCAAAAAAATTCTGTCCGTTTTTTGATTAGTCATTGAATGAAGTTGAAATATATACGAAATGCGTGTAGCAATTGTTTTCAAATTCGGACAGCCGGAAGTAGGAACATCAGACGTTATAAAAAACACGCGCACCGTACCCGGCCATCAGTTATAAGTTAGACAGCTGTGAAGATGGAAGTGTTTAGAGATCTCGTCCGGGGCTGTTTGCTTTACGACTTCAAAGTGGACTTATCAGCAGTTGTATCAAGTCGCCGCATATGTCAAGCGTTTGGGAATAGTGCTGTCGATGAACGTACTGCAAGGCGTTGGTTTCGAAAATTCAAGTCGGGAGATTTGTCTCTCCACGATGAGCCTCGCAGTGGACGACCACGGGTCTTGAATGACGGAGTCCTGAAGGCGGCCATTGAAGAGGACAGTAGTCTAACGTGTGGTGAACTTGCAAGACAGTTCAACGTTTCCGATGAAACAGTTAGACTTCATCTGCACCGCCTAGGTAAGACGTACAAACTGAGCAAGTGGGTTCCGCAAACACTGTTGGAGGTCCACAAGGGACAACGAGTGGCAGCCTGCGTATCGCTGCTTTCTTGCCACCGTACCGAATCCTTATTCAATCGAGTGGGTTCTGTACGAAACTCCCAAGCGTTCCAGACATTGGTTGTCTCCCCAGGATGCTGTCCTTCACACCGCAAAACCGCCTATGCACCCACGCAAGATTATGCTTTGTGGCTGGTGGACAGGTCGTCAAGTTGTTCATTATGAAATGCTACCAACGGGCCAAACGGTCACCGGAGACCTATACTCGTGTGTGCAACAGGCATTGCGCCAGAAGGAGCCAGCACTGGTGAATCGCAAAGGTGTGCTTTTCCTCCATGACAACGCCAGGCCGCATGTCGCGCGAGTGGTCAAGCATACCATACAGCAACTTGGGTGGGAGACTTTGTGCCATCCACATTATTCACTTGACCTTGCGCCATCCGATTACCACCTCTTCCACTCCCTGGATAATCATCTTCTGGGAAATCCTTCACCAATGAAGCAGACTTGCGCAAAGCCCTCACGGACTTCTTTGCGTCAAAACCCCCCGAGATCTACCGCAAGGGCATTGAACAGCTGGTGACACGTTGGCAGAAGGAGCGGGATGCTGATGGCGATTACTTCGAAGACTAAATATAAGTTACAAATACTGTGAAGCGTTTTCTTTTTTTCCTTTCAAAACGGACAGAACTTTTTTGGTTACCTTGTAAAACATCCCTGTAACTCTAGATATATAAATAGCACAATACATACATTTAGTTAAAAGTAAAATAAAATCATACTTGATAATGGCTAAAAGAATAGCCGAAAGCGCTCGGAAATGCAGAACTTTTGGACAGCTTTTAGAGACTCTGTACCCAGAAAAGAAAACACTTGTACAAACAGAAGAAAAATTCAACGAAACGTTTCATCGCAGTACCTTGTCAATCGTCTTTTAACGAAACACACACACACACACACACACACACATACATATATATATATATATATATATATATATATATATATATATATATATATATATATATATATATATATATATATACGAGGGTCATTCAATAAATAAGATGAATTTTTCGGTATAAGGACTTCTAATACAGATAGAAGCTTACTTTTTTTTTCAACATAGTCTCCCAGCACTGTCACACACTTTTCCCATCTGTGCACAAGCTTCCGTATTCCCTCAGCGTAAAAATCTTTGGACTGATGTCTCAGCCAGTCGCTCACAACACTTTTAACTTCATCGTCACTTTTAAACTTCGTGCCTCTCGTGAACGATTTCAAGGGACCAAACAGGTGAAAGTATGAAGGGGCAAGGTCTGGGCTGTAAGCGGGATGGGGGAGCAGTTCCCAGCCCAGCTCGTTGATGGTCTGCACCGTTTGGGCTGCTGTGTGAGTCCTTGCGTTTTCATGATGCAAGATGACTCCTTCTGACTGATGACCCCTGCGTTTGTCCCAACAGATAAGCTCAAAGTCCTTGCAATGTCATCCACTGTCACCCTTCTGCCAGACTGAATGAGGTCATTGACTGATTCGATCACCTCAGGAGACCTCACTTCTGTAGGCCTCCCAGGCCTGTCTTCATCCTCGACACTGCTCCGTACTTCTTTAAACAATTTAGCCCACTTGTAGACATTTTTTTGGCTGAAACATGTGGCACCATACACAGTTGACATTCTCCTATGAATTTCAACTGGTTTGCGCCCTTCAGCAACCAAAAACTTGGTAACTGACCGCTGTTCAATCCTGGAGCATGCTTCTTGGTCGGCCATCTTTGTTAATCACCAAAACTCTTTATTATTTTTTAATCTGCAAAAGAAATTAAATCCATGTGAAAAAAGAAGTAAAACAAAAAAAAATAAACAAAGAGTAAGCTTCTATCTGTATTAGAAGTCCTTATACCGAAAAATTCACCTTATTTATTGAATGACTCTCGTATATATATATATATATATATATATATATATATATATATATATATATATATATATATAGGGCCTGTTTTACCCTGACGATCTGTTTAGGTGAAACCTAGTTAGGTTTGCCTGCCTCTTTAGGTTTATATTAGGTTTGCTCTACTTCGTGTTTTGAGCACCTTACGTAGTTACTTTTACTCGATTTGGAGGTTTTTTTCGATGGACCCTGGGCTTGAACTCTGGACGATTGTTTTCGCCTCAATTTCATGTTCTTAGTTCTTTCTTTTTTTATCCCTCATTTTTCCTTGGATATTGGTTTGTTCATTTACAAGCCGAAATAACTAAGGTTTTTTCCAAGCGAGTAACACTATATATATATATATATATATATATATATATATATATAGAGAGAGAGAGAGAGAGAGAGAGCGGGAGAGAGAGAGACAGACAGACAGACAGAAAGAAAATGATGTAAAATATATATGTACATATGCACATATATATACCCCCCTACACACACACACAGATAAATATATATATATATATAGAGAGAGAGAGAGAGAGAGGAAATAATTTTTGTCGATTAGTATGCCGTAACACTCATCTGAATCGAAAAATATAGATTTTTATTTATTTATATAGTGTCACATCTATCTCTATGATCTCCTATTAATTCCCCTCTGAAAGTTCTCCACTGCCTTAAACGAGTATTGAACTCACAAGGACACATAGCACAGTGGATAAAGGCGTTAGTTAGATCCAGTGACAGGACCCAAAGTGTGTGAGTTCAATACCCGGTTAAGGCAGTGGAGAACTTTCAGAGGGAAATTAACAGAAGATAACTAATAACTGACATCCATTAAACATGGCACGTGGAACTAGAACAGTCTACCCCAGTGAGCGAAATAAAGGGTTCAGTTCGATATTCCAACCACCTGAAGAGGCCGGAGCGTACAACGGCCGAAATATTGTAATAAATATGGCGACAAAGATGAGGACAATAGTCCGAATAATGTAATAAATAATGTACATAATACCTCATCTCAGAAATATAAACAGATACACTTTAAATTTTTATTTAAAAAAAAATCCGTTAAAGACCAGAAAACTTGATAGTGAATAAAGATGAAGATATATTTGTAAATTAAAAACAATGACAGATATTGGTGAAGACTCGCCTCAGGGTGGAAAGATGTATTATATGAGACTGGCCGTTGAAAAATCGAAGCAACACAAAGACGATACGACACGTGGTAAAGTTATTTATTTAAACTGGTGGGGATTTCTGTCCCCGAAAATTATTTAGGATAAAAAAACAAGTTGGATGGGTTCAGCACTGAAGTGCGTGCAGGCAAATTGGAACGACTGCTTTTGGAGAAATGAAACACAGCAACTGTTTGAGTTCAATTAATTTACTTCAAGGGAAAAGAATTGAAAGGAAAAAGGTTATATGTGTGTTTGCAAACAAAGTGCGTTTGTGTAACTGGTAGGACGGTCAGTCTATAGCGGTGGTAGTGGGCTTCTAAGTAGCAGTCCTAGCTTCCCCCCAGGTTGCAGGCTCATATCCGGGTTGGGCGTTGCCCTTGTTGTCGATAGCCGTTTCTCTCTGGTCGTCTAGGGCACGGGTAAAAGGCAGTCCGTCAAGCAGGGTGCCAGAAACCGGTCGACAGGTCAAGGCTAAGAGCCAGTCGCAAAGGAAAGCAAACGAAAAAGAGGCCGAATTCTGTGAGTCGGACTTTATATAAGTGTCTGCCGAGGGTACCACGTGACTTCTAAAAGACCACTGATTGGGCCTTCATTTCGGCCCATTCCACGTGTGACCGTTAAATTCCAATAAACTGTCCGCTTGATACGTCTTGTTCCCAGCATCCCTAGTGGGACCGGAAGTGCTTAAAATCATCATCATCATCATCATCATCATCATCATCATCATCATCACCATCACCATAACCTTAATCATCATGATTGATGTTGTTTAAATTGGCTTGTTTTGTATAATGATAGTTTCAAGTATTTTGTTCATTTTCTTCAACCTTGGACCGAACTGTTGTCGACAATTTAATTTTACAATGATAAACTAATAAGCACATTGCGCGCCAGTCTTGATTACGAGTTTTGCTTAAATCTGAAGACACAAAACGTTGAAATAACTATAGGAAATGAGCCCCGTTCTTATCCAAATCATTACAGAAAAGCTTCATGAGAATTAAGAAATAATATGGATTTTGTTACCCTGAAAGGTAATGAAAACTAATATTTGTTGTTATTTTTAACGAGCATTATTACAATATAAAACTAAACTTTATTCCTTTCAATAAAACTAAATTTTTAAAGACTTAGCAAAAAAGCAATTAACATTTGCAAGAAATATGTTAATATACTCATGACTGCCAACAGCGCGAAAATCGAATCCATTAAACTCTTAAAACTGCAGGTGATTATTACCTATATGGGAATATAATAAATACAGAAAACTTGTTTATTTTAACGCTTCATTATTTTACAATTTCTTTCTCTCGTTAATTATTTATCAAAAGCTATAAACCAATTTTGTCCTATCGTACTTACAAAAAGATGGCGTTAATTCTCCTAACGTATTTTGTAAAATATTGCATTTAAAAATTGCATACTTTCTTCGTTAGATGTAAAAAGTCTCTTTCCTAATATCATTGACATGAAATTATTCATGTAACAATAAAAATGTACAGAAAAATTCTTCGCTACTTTCGCCCAATGTCAAACCAATAAGTCTGCCTAAACGTCTTATATCCAGTACAATACAGTAGGTTTCTTCGGCCATCAGCGGTAACATTCCCATAAAGACTGTTGGTGTGGTTATCAAGTCGTCTCTCGGTCCTAATTTATTTATTTTCTATATGTCTCACTGAGAAAACAAAATCATATACACGGGTTGGACAAAATAATTGGAAAAGGTGCAAATTCCACTCCTATATTTCAAAGACCTATTATATTAAGAACTTAAACTAAAACTTCGTAATTGTAGGTTATATCTATTGTAAATACGTTTATTTATCTAATTTACACTCTTTGTCTTATTTATTGTTAGAATTTAGTAAAATTTAAGCTAAATGCGTGACCTCTCCAAGTTTGAAAAAGGGCAAATTGTTGAAGGTCGCATGGCAGGAGCCTTGATCACTAAGGTTGCTGAACTGTTTGGTTTTTCAAGAGCTACCATATCAAGAACTATGACGCAATTCGAGAAACAGGGCAAAACCTCTAGCAACCGTAGCAATTCGGGCCGGACTCGTAAATTTACTGACAAGGACTGGCGTGCATTTAAATGCAATGTGACAAAAAATCATCGAACTACTGCGGCCAAAGTGACTGCTGAGTTGAATAATCACCTGAATAGTCCAGTTTCTACTAAAACTGTTTGTCTTGAGCTCCATAAGGCTGGATATCATGGAAGAGCTGCCGTAAGGAAACCTCTTCTCCTCACTCGCAACAGAAGAGGTTGAAGTGGTGCAGAGATAAGAATGCCTGGTCTGTAGACCAATGCAAGCAAGTCATATTCCCAGAAGAGTCCTGTTTCAGGGCGAGTTTATGTGTTGAGGCAGCCCAAAGAAGCTTACAACCCTGACTGCCTTCTTCCAACAGTGAAGAATGGAGGTGGATCAGTGATAGTTTGGGCCGCCATGTCATAGAAATGTCTCAGTCCAATAGTTGCCCTGCATGGTAGAATCAGCAGCAAAGATTACCTGAACATTTTGGAAGAACATGTTCATCCAATGGCCCAGACTTTATTCTCTGATGGTGACTGCATCTTCCAAGACGATAATGCTCCAATACATACCGCTCGAGTGGTTAAGAATTGGTATGAAGAGCATGAAAGTGAGCTAGAACACATGGAGTGGCCTCCCCAATCTCATGATATCAATATTATTGAACATTTGTGGTGCATTTTGGAGCGACAAGTTAGGAGCCGCTATCCTCCACAGTCGTGTCTTAAAGAGCTGGAGCAGGTGTTAATGGAAGAATGGCTGAAAATTCCTCTGGATGAAGTCAAGAAGCTGTATGATTCCATTCCTAGACGTATTAAAGCTGTATGTGAGGCTAAAGGAACTGAAATGTAAATTTACGGCCATAGGATGCTAAAACACCGGTTCCCATACGATAACCGAAGTCAGTCATCGTCGAAACTAAGTGGCTGACAGCTTGGGAATACCAGGTGCTGTAAGCTTGGATGTGTGGGTGGCCTAATGGATAACGTCTCGAAATTGGAAGTCGAAGTCGTTATGTTCAGTTATGCGGAAATGCCCTTGGCATAGGTATGGATCCACTTTTTCTCCTTCAAGCTAGTGGTAAATTACTTGTATAAATAATCATCGCCTAGAAATTCTTGCAGTCTAAAAATATTGTCTGGCTTTAAATAATCTGCAAAGTGTTGGTAAGCTGCAAAAAACAAAATCAATAAAACTAAGATGTACACCCTTGTACAAAATAATTGAAACAAAATGAATAATTCCGTTATTATTTACATTTTTTTAAAATATTTTCCAATGAAACACAACCCAATGCACATGTTAGTACTTCGTATGTTCATTTCACGAAGTCGTTTCTTGTAGATTAACAACAGATTCTCGACTGAATTTAAATCAGAAGAGTTTCAGGGCCAGTCAATAGTACTTTGATTTGCTCACTAGTAAGGCTTGCCAGTGTGTTCGTGCAGCGTTACAAGTTTCGTACGCTTCCTTGTAGTGACGTCCATTGCAGACAATGGCCGTAGGACAACTAATCGACAATCGAGACAGTAGTGTCTTGGCGTGATAAATATCTGATGCAATCAAGGATGACGCAGTATTTTTCAAGGCCAAACAAATTTCATCATACACCCGAAAATAGATTCATAGATTTTTATTACACATTTGTTAATCCGTTTACAAAACAATCCCCCGCATTAAGTGTCAGAAGATAGTTTTCATTCATTTTTTTTATTTATTTGTGATAATTATTTAATGTCATTATTGATTTTATCTGAATTTTCGAAATGAAGAGTTTTCATTATAGACACTACTAGCAGTATAACCCGCCTTTGCCCGGGTCTTTCATTACTGGGAATTTTTGCCGTTCAAGTGGATCAGTTTAAGTTTCAAGTCAGCCGACCCGAAAATCAATATTAAAAACATTTGGGTGCAACTGAGGCACAGCTCCAAATTGTGTTTGGGAGTCGCGTAACAATTTGAATGAGGGTGGCTCTGAAAAGGGAACTGTATAATAATAAATAATATTATTGCACTAATTTAAACTATTTACTTTTATTAAATTTTTTAGAAAGATATATATTCAAGAACAGATAGTAAATAGTAAAACGTTGCTGAGAGTTATAATGGACAGGAAGTAGTGGAGAGCCATTGTCGCCAACAATTTGGATTCAAAATCGACACTGAAGAATTATCTATCAAACAAAAGAATTTCAGCAAAAACGGATGAAAACTGTGGAAATGAATAAACAACATCCGATGACACACATACACACACATTTTTTCGAATTATAGATATAGATTTAAATGTGGGCAGTTCACAACGCATGCCGAATCGGGTAACCTACAGGGAATTCCGAACTGAACCCTTTATTTAATTTACGGGGGTAGACTGTTCTCGTTCCACTGCCCATCTCTAAGGATCTTCGTCCGGTTCTTATTCTTAGTACTGCTCTGTTATTGCTCGCTTAATTTCCACTGAATTCGATGTAGGCCACCCGGATTGACATACAATTGGTTGATTTTGTTTATCTCTATGGGTTATTTAATGCCGAAATCTAAGTATTTTGAACACAATTCTATGCCTTTAACTAAATATAAATTGAACACAATATCTTGCCTTCAACTACAGATAGAATGTAATTTGGGTAATTTTGCTATAAATATGTATTGTTGGTCATTTTACTATAAACTAGTAGTGTTAGTCATTTTACTATAAACAAGTATTGTTGGTCATTTTACTATAAGCATGTATAACAACAACAAATATGGGGACAATAGCCCGCATATACACCCTTGTGCAAATTAATTGAAACAAAACGAAGAATTCCGTCATTATTTACTTTTTTCGTATTTTCCAATGAAACATGACCCAGTGCATATATTAGTAATTCGTATGTCCATTTCACGAAGTCTTTCCTTGCAGTTTGAGCACAGATTCTCGATTGGATTTAAATCAACAGAGTTTCGGGCCAATCTATAGTACTTTGCTTTGCTCACTGGTAAGACTTGCCAGTGTGTTTGTGCAGTGTTACAATTTTCGTATGTTTCCTTGGAGTAACGTCCATCGCAGACAATGGCCGTAGGACAATAATCGACAGTCGAGACAATAATGTCTGGGCAATGACGTAATATTTTTCAAGGCCAAACAAATTTCTTCATAGGCCCCGAAAATAGATTCATATTACTGCACACTACTGCAAATGACCTAATCTGAGGGAAAAAAGTAGAAATCGATTACACCCTTGTCACTCGAGTGGGTCTAAAACTGACCGTATGGTGAGAGAAAGGAAGACTAAAGCGGTTGATTCAATTAATTTGCACAATGATGTAAATAGGATAAATCATAATTATTGTTTGTTTATTTTGATAAATTCGCATTTGATCTGTTTGAAGTAAAACTCATAACTTGCCGAGCAACAGAGATAAAACGTCCGATTTTGTAGCAATTTCCTATCTGTTCTCTTACTGATGAAATTGCAAAACTTTTTATCGTCCGTTACATTAGTTAAACAAAGCAACAAGTGTGCCATTCTAATTTCTTGATGAAATTGCTCGCCTGCTTTCGGATCGCGTAAACTGCTCATCAATGATTAATCACAAGAAGAAACTCCCATTGGATTCGATTTTAAGCTTTGTGGATTCGTCGCAACAATCAGGACTTTATTTTAAGTAGTTAGAAGACGGAAGAGGAAAAAGTAAAAACGGAAATCCTATGGAGCCAGATCTCAACGGATATAGATAAAATGAGAAAAGAAAACGATTCGCCTCTGGGAGATTTGATTTACTTTAGAAAACTTTTCAGCTTCTTATTTATTTAGTTTCGAACCGAGTTTCTTCCAAAGTTTCTTGTGAAGGGAATTGACCTTAAAGATATACGCTCTCTTT
>OZ038484.1:132940355-133037855 GCA_964036315.1 Acanthosepion esculentum | reverse complement strand
TTACCCGCTGCCCCACGCAGCAAAATGTGGCAGAAGGCCGAATTTAAAATGTGTATTCCCTATAGACCACGTAAAAAACGGTGTCAGTTTCCCGAAACGAGACTCTGCCCTTCGGCAGAGCCTTGTCTGGGGCATACCCTCTGTCATAAGCCAGGTAAGTATATATTTTTATATATATATAATTCTCTTTACAAATTTATGTTAATCTTGGTGTACTTTGAGGCTATGTTAATAATTGCGGAAATGAAGCATATTCGATTCTGACTTATAATTTCGATATCAGTATCATCGCCAACTTCAAACCCGTGCAATTTTTTTTTAATCTACTACTGGCAAAACTCGCTTCTCTATGATTCCACTCACGCATTGACTTACTATTCATTAAATTGTCAGCACTGTTCCACACACGCATGCGTAGTTTTACAGTATCTGCAACGTTATCTAGGAAAATTGATCAACTATTCTTATCAGTTTGCACCCTGTCAACGGCTGTTTACTTGATACATTTGTTTTGCCATCGTCTTGATATTTAAACTATCAAACTTTATCTAAGCAAGCTTGTCAATATTCAATCACACTTCTACTGTCGGAGAAGTTGAAAGAAACATTTGTCATATAATTGATTTGTAACAATAACCAACGGAGAGCCAATTTTCTCGCTTAAAAAAATATTCGCTAAGTTTTGTCCGGGCTTTTGATCATAATCCTTTTTTAGAGATAAAACGAGGAAAAAAGACAATTAGTCAGTGGGTGATGTAATTTGCTTTTGTGATCATTTCATTTACTTATCTATTTAGTTTTGAAGTTCCTTGACACGCTTGTGAAGAGAAAATGGCGTCTGCACATTTTTTAGCTTTTTTTTTTAACTTTCTCTGATTAAAATATAAAATTACTTTTACTCGGTAATTATAAAGAACAATCGTATCATCAGCGTTAAGATTTTTATAATTACTATAACTAGGGCCGTATTATGACCTTTTGAGGCGCCTATGTTAATGGAATTATTCACTTCAGACAGAGATTTCTCCTAACTAGCCCGCACTCATCTTCAATATTTTTTTACTTGTGAAATATTTTAACGACATTTATATAGCTTGAAGTAAACTTATTGCATTTTTTTAAAATAAACTAGTGTAAATATATTTTGTTTGTCTATAAAAATTATTCTTTAAGAAATATTATTATATTATTTAGTTCCAATCAAATTAGCATATATTTCAAACACAACCGTAGCAAAAATGTATATTTTTATAACCAGTATCATGAAAATAAACAATGAATTGATATCATTTCAGTTTATGAAACTATTTAGAAGTTAGAGCATCTAGAAAATTAAAATCACTGCTTTATATAAATGTCTAAGATTTAAATATTCTGACCTAAAATCAAACACTTTATCTACTTAAAATACAATGACACAAACTAAAACATTCTTTATATGACTTTGCTCCCTACAAAGTTAAATAAATATTAGTTTGTCATATTGATATTCCAGTTTATAAAACTACTTAGATGTTATAACATCTAGAAAATTAAAATCATTACTTTATGAAATATTGAGCGGCCCTAGGCTGTAGACTAACGAATAATCCGGCCCCTGACTATGACCATTCAGCATGTAGGTGATCACGACTCTCCATAGATTCCATTTCTTAATTATCTTCCTCAGCCGTACAATCTTTTCATCGGTAAAATGAAAGATCTGTTGAACGCTAATTGAAAAGGAAGAACCTTTTCCACATGATACGCAGTTTTTTTAGTGTGTGATACTCATACGCATTCATATGGTCCCAGAACAAAACTTTTCCAGTCACCGTGACCATTGTCACGTTGGCGTTGGTATTTCAAGCCCCACCCCACCCCCACCCTTTCTAGGGCAAAGAAGGAGGTGCTGACGAATGACTGGAATCCCTGGAACCAGATATCGCTCAAAGCTTTTTTCATGAACTGTCAGAGTCGAGAAAAATGGCTGTGAATTGATGTACTGACACTGCACTTGGTTTTTACTCGTCTACCTCACGCTGACCGAATATGGCACGAGGCCGGTTTAAAGCAGGGAAGCTAAGCGCGTGCATATGGGTAAGGTTCAAAATTTGTCCGGAACCCACAACCAAATATGATATCTTCGGACAGAACGCAAATCATAATGTAGCTTTGATGCTTAAAGCACATGAACCTATTTTCGTTTTTTTTTTTCTATATTTCCATAAAGATAGAGCCCTCTTGTTGCCTTCCATTCAAAAATCATATAAAGAAAAAGAGTTCAAGGTCACCTGGCTTAGAGCGTTTGGCAGGCGATTAGTAAGCTAAATGAAGTTCGATCCCCAATAAAGTCTCAATTCTTGTAATTTTTGCTGAATTAAGCTTACTAATGAAATATATGAAAATCCGTAACTTAAATATCGCAAAATAAATGAATGTAGTATGAACTTTCGCATGTACAATTTGTGAGCAATGTCCTTTGTGACATCACAATATATATGCCTGTTTTGCTTTGTTTTGTTTGTTTAATGGCATATCAATTCCTTATGGGTCATTTAATATCGAAATTTAATTCTGGGGGGAGGATTAGTAATTTCTGTTACAAAAATGTACTGCTGCTGATACTTGTTTGTTTCTTTTTACAAAAACGTATTGCTGATAATTTTTACTATAAAAATATATTGTTGGCACCTTCACTATAAAAATGCATTTATAATATTATTTCATAGTGTTTTAACCCCAGTTTGGGGGTTCACTATTTGCCCATTGTTGGGACACTGACAGGTGCTATCATTCCGGGTCAGTGTGGGCCTCCTGATCAAAAGCCTTGCTGCCGGATGTAGTTTATCGTCATACCCAGGATGGATGTCTAAGTGGGGTACTTTAAAGAAGATATGTAACTTTTTGTTCCGTTAAGACATACATAATTTCTGATTTTCTTTATCAACTTTATTCGCTAAAAAAATAATATACACTTACATTGTATTCAATTCTATTCGCCATTATTTGCAATGGCAGTAAAATTCCCTGCTTTTTTCATGTGAAAAACTTGTCGAGGAACTTTTCAATTTTGTTTTCATTCGAGAATGTTTTCCATATCAAAGCGTTTTGCACCGATCGACTAATTTAATAATCGGTTGATGGAATGTCAGGTGAATATGGCAGTTGGGGTAGAACAGACCAGCAAGGTTAAAACATGTTTCCCTGTGTTACTTTACTGTATGCGGGGGTATCATGGAAGAGAATGGAATTTATTCTGGGATCGAGTGAAGGGTGTTTTTGGCAAAACTGTTATGGAAAAGTCGCAGCTGTTGAGTGTATGAATTTGCATATGGTGTTTACTTGCGTTTTAAGAACTCTAAGTGACTAATACACTGACGATACCACCACATGCAGAACATTTTTCTTTTCTCGCACTTCTCGCTTGTGGAACTCCCTTCCGTCTCCATGCTTTCAAGACAACCTTAATCTGCAAAAATTTAAATTCAATGTCAATCGCTATCTTCTGTGCTCTTGATTACTCTTCCTCTGTTCCCGCTCATTACTAATGTTCCTGTTTCTAACTCGCCCACACCCTGTAATTTCTTGCGTCTCGGTGAAATAGATTTTTTAAAAATTACCTTTTTTCCATAGAGCTCAGATTTTGAGGTACGTTGTGGAGATGTATCCTAGTCAATCTACTGTTTTTTGCACTAAAGATTTTAGTATGTTGGTATACTCCAAATATATTCATGACTGTTGTGTAGGATTAGTAATTAGGAAGATAGTCATCATTACAATTGGTTCTCAAAAACAGAAACTACTTATGGCTCAACATAATATATACTTTGTAAATGATTTTTTTAGTATACATACACCCTTGTGTAAATTAATTGAAACAAGCTCTTTAGTTTCCTTTCTTTCACCATTCAGTCAGCTTTATACACACTGGAATGACAGGGTGTAATCGATTTCTATTTTTTCCTCAGATTAAGTCATTTGCCAACTATATGGCAATGAATGCTTGACAATCTCCTAAGATGAGACTTGAGGAACAAAAATGTGGTTCTACAGAATGATGTTGAGAATATTACGCATGGTATAATGTTAGCAACGAGAACATTTTAAAGAAAAATGTAAACGAAACGGATACTTACACCCCTGTGCAAATTAATTGAAACAACCGCTTTAGTTTCCTTTTTTTCACCATCCGGCCAGTTTTAGACCCACAGAAGTGACTGTGTGTAATCGATTTTTATTTTTTATCACATTAGTTCATTTGCAGTGGTGTGCAGTAATATGAATCTATTTTGGGCGTGATGAAACTTGTTTGACCTTGAAAAATATTACGTCATCTGTGATTGCATCAAACTTTTATCACTATTGTCACGACTGTCGATTAGTTGTCCTACAGCCATTGTCTACGATGAACGTTACTCCAAGGAAGCGTACGAAAATTGTAACGCTACACGAACACAATGGCAATCCTTAACAGTGAGCAAATCAAAGTATTATAGACTGGCCCTGAAACTCTCCTGATTTAAATCCAATCGAGAATTTGTGGTCAATCTGCAAGGAACGACTTCGTGTAATGAACATATGAAGTACTAACATGTGCACTGGGTCATGTGTCATTGTAAAAATACGAAAAAGTAAATAATAACGGAATAATTCTTTTTTTTCAATTAATTTGCACAAGGGTGTGGTTGATTATGGCTCTCCACAGTTTCCTGTATAATTAATTTGCACAACGGTGTACTTTGATACAAAAAACGCTCTTTAAATCTAAAAAAATAATGGAATACCGTAAAATATTATTACTACACCTAAATTCGATTGTTTATGTTAAAGGGGGTACTATATTTGCGAATATGAACGATTTGGGTTTAAATTCCCAACTTTTTTTTATCCTAACACATAGAAAAGGGTCTTAGGATTCCATCAAGTTGAAGCACTGAGTCCAAATAATTATGTTATCAGGTTTGATCATCTCGGGCCTTTTGGCTAAATTATTGCAAACGAGTGTAAGACATGTCATTGAGACGAAGGCTTCCAAAATCGGCGTTCGGTTTGTGTTTTCCTCGGCAAAAAACAGAATGGAAAGATACGATGACGAATGCAAACAACATGCCCACGAAGAAGCTTCCACAAACGCTTCCAATGAAAGTAGCTGAAAAAAAGGACAAGAATATAAATCGGAAATATAGGAAGAAAGTTTTAAAGGAGGGAATAAAGTCAATATGCACAGAATATTATATATATATGTGTGTGTGTGTGTGTGTGTGTGTGTGTGCGCACGTGCGTGTGTGAAAGTGGACACTGAAATCAACATCCAGAGGCGACAGTCTGGTTCATGCTAAAGGCAATCATCAAGCTATCTTAATGCATATGCATACCTTAAAACTATTTTTTATGAAAACTCATATATATATATATATATATATATATATATATATATATATATATATATATATATATATATATATATATAGGCAACGATTTTTCATTGATGCTTATTTTATTAAATAATATGGATAGATTTTGTCTATTTATTTTAAGTAAATTTCTTTCATATTGTCTGAGAAGCTTAATAACATTGTCATTGCTTTGAAATTTTTCATGCAACAAAAACAGACTATCATTATTGTTTCGTCCGTGTACTGTTTTGATATATTGAAATGTAATTGTAATCTTTGATAGTGGCTTATGTAAGCCGAAAGCTTAGATTGGAGTTAAACATGTATCAATATGGTGATTTCCTTTCGTCTTTCAATGATTTTCTTATTACGCTTATCAGACAATATGAAAGGAACTTAAAATAAATAGACAAAACTTGTCTATATTATTTAATGAAATATGCATCAATATGTATATATATATATATATATTTGAAATTTCTTTAAAATTATGAGGAGTTGAAGAAACATGCCAAAAAATAAATATAAACAAATTCTTGGTGGTACAAGACTTACGTATAATATGAAGGAACGGCGACATTTAGAAAATTAATATCAAAGAAGAAGGGAGTGTAAATCTTCTAAACCTCTAGTATTTTTCAATCAGTCCTTGGCAGAAAGGATCCTTGAGAAACATAAAATAATCGAATAATGATTATGCTTTTCGCTCCCTTCGTTAGTTCCTTAGTTCGCACGACCATTACGCCGTGCCAATACCTTATAAATAATGGACGGTTTCGTTTTGATCGCGTGGAAAGAGGGGAAAAGACACCAGTCCGTTTCAGTGAGAAAATAATAGAAGAAAGAAATGAAGATAGAAGTGTTTAACGGCTCCTGCCGATGTCTCATAAATAATGGACCATTCCGTTTTGATCACGTGGAAAAATAAAATACATATCAGAAACGCTACTTGGTTTCAGTGAGAAAATGTATGAAAGAAATAGAGAAGAAAGAAAGAGAGAAAGAAATGAAGATAGAAGTGTTTAACGGCTCCTGCCGATATCTCATAAATAATGGACCATTCCGTTTTGATCACGTGGAAAAATAAAATACATATCAGAAACGCTACTTGGTTTCAGTGAGAAAATGTATGAAAGAAATAGAGAAGAAAGAAAGAGAGAAAGAAATGAAGATAGAAGTGTTTAACGGCTCCTGCCGATATCTCATAAATAATGGACCATTCCGTTTTGATCACGTGGAAAAATAAAATACATATCAGAAACGCTACTTGGTTTCAGTGAGAAAATGTATGAAAGAAATAGAGAAGAAAGAAAGAGAGAAAGAAATGAAGATAGAAGTGTTTAACGGCTCCTGCCTATGTCTCATAAATAATGGACCATTCCGTTTTGATCACGTGGAAAAATAAAATACATATCAGAAACGCTACTTGGTTTCAGTGAGAAAATATATGAAAGAAATAGAGAAGAAAGAAAGAGAGAAAGAAATGAAGATAGAAGTGTTTAACGGCTCCTGCCTATGTCTCATAAATAATGGACCATTCCGTTTTGATCACGTGGAAAAATAAAATACATATCAGAAACGCTACTTGGTTTCAGTGAGAAAATGTATGAAAGAAATAGAGAAGAAAGAAAGAGAGAAAGAAATGAAGATAGAAGTGTTTAACAGCTGTTTCGGTAAAATGGTAAAAGTTGTCAATTTTAAATCTTTTAATTTGTAAATATAAATACTGGATTATTCTGAGTTGATATGAAATGGTGTAAATGGGATGCAACTTGGTTTCAGTGAGAAAATGAAAGAAGGAGAAATGTAAAAAGAGAAGAAAGAAATGTCTAACAGCTGCTTAAGTCAAATGGAAAAGTTTCAATTTCAAACCTTTTTATTTATATCCCCTTACTTCTTAAAATAACAACCAGCGTTTATATTTTATAATTGTCATTGCAATATTTTGCTAAAGTTGTTAAGCTCAAATATTTAACAATAGGGTAACGGAATTTTTACGGATATTTTATTGTCATAGAACTCGTCATGAGATTATTCAATCTTTAACTTAAGAATTATTTGTGGCTTATCCATTCTGTAGCAGGATGTTTTTAGTGGATCACAGAAAGGCTGAAAATTTTCCTGAGTTTTTTGTTCGTCAATCAGTGATTAATAAAACTTGTTTCAACATGAAAACTGGCCACCAATGTAACAGACGTTTCTTGTTGTACGAAAAGCGTTCTTCAGAAATAGAAGAGTTCCACTTCCACTTGTGGAAGATTCAAGAAAATCCAACAATATGAAATCATTTATTGAACAAAGTAACTAATAATAACAAAACAAGTCATTGAAACAAAGCAAGTTCAGTCGACCATTGATGACAATTCCAGAACAACGTAACTATAAACAATTTTTTCTATTCTCTACCAGCCGCAATGATGGAGAAAGCATTACAAGATTCATCAGAAAATTAAAATATGAAAAACCGTGAAATTTCCACGGGTGTTTCTAGTAAACAATCAAACGAAATTACCAATACAAAATCCTTATTTATCATCACGTCATATAAAAAAATAAAACTAACAAAGACGGATAGTGTCCAACGTAAGTAATACGAGGGTCATTCAATAAATAAGTTGAATTTTTCGGTATAAGGACTTCTAATACAGATGGAAGCTTACTCTTTTTATTTTTTATTTTTTGTGTTTTACTTCTTTTTCATATGGATTTAATTTCTTTTGCAGATTAAAAAAAAAAAAACTTTGAGAGTTTTGGCGATTAACAAAGATGGCCGACCAAGAAGCATGCTCCAGGATTGAACAGCGGTCAGTTACCAAGTTTTTGGTTGCTGAAGGGCGCAAACCAGTTGAAATTCATAGGAGAATGTCAACTGTGTATGGTGCCACATGTTTCAGCCAAAATAATGTCTACAAGTGGGCTAAATTGTTTAAAGAAGTACGGAGCAGTGTTGAGGATGAAGACAGGCCTGGGAGGCCTACAGAAGTGAGGTCTCCTGAGGTGATCGAATCAGTCAATGACCTCATTCAGTCTGACAGAAGGGTGACAGTAGATGACATTTCAAGGACTTTGAGATTATCTGTTGGGACAAACTCAGGGGTCATCAGTCAGAAGGAGTCATCTTGCATCATGACAACGCAAGGCCTCACACAGCAGCCCAAACGGTGCAGACCATCAACGAGCTGGGCTGGGAACTGCTCCCTCATTCCCCTTACAGCCCAGACCTTGCCCCTTCAGACTTTCACCTGTTTGGTCCCTTGAAAGCGTTAACGAGGGGCACGAAGTTTAAAAGTGACGATGAAGTCAAAAGTGTTGTGAGCGACTGACTGAGACATCAGTCCAAAGATTTTTACGCTGAGGGAATACGGAAGCTTGTGCACAGATCAGAAAAGTGTGTGACAGTGCTGGGTGACTACATTGAAAAAAAAGTAAGCTTCTATCTGTATTAGAAGTCCTTATACCGAAAAATTCACCTTATTTATTGAATGACCCCCATACTTGGTAGTTTAAACGAATAGAGAAAATTATCTTTTGGTTAGTTGTCTTGAAATGAAAAAGGGTATTTGTCTAGATCTCTGAGATGAGGTATTATGATTATTTAGAATATTTACGTTATTCGGACTGTTATCCTCATCTTCATTGCCATATTCACAACGTTTCTTCAGGTTATTGAAATATCGAACCGAACCCTTTATTGCGTCCACCGGGGTAGATTGTTATGTTATGCCTCTTTCGGGTGTCTCATTTATTCCTCTTTAACTCAACTCTTTAAGTTTTGGTTCACCACTGCTGGGGACTGGTATTGAATTCACAACTCTTTGGGTCCAGTCATATGGCAGTTTTTACTATTATTATTTCATATTTTTACCAGATCTTATATTGCATTTTTGTTGTTATTCATTGCTTTTCTCTAGCACTCCTTATTCCCATATTGTATTCACTTCTATGCGTGGTCGGCTCAGGAGATTTTTGTGGCCTAGCATATGTTCGGATTCCTTAAGTTTTTTTGTATTTTCCAGTGATGCTTACTCTTTATTTTTTCAACCTCATCAGACAAGGAGCGGTGATCTCCTTTTTCCCTCCATATGTTGCCAGCTACGTCTAATTTTTCTATTTCCTCTTGTGTTACTGCTTTACGATGTTCTTGCAGTCTTACCTTAAGGGGGCGGCCTGTTCCTCTTTTGTATTTCTTACCACAGCTGCATGGGATTGCGGACATACAGTCCTTAGTCATGTTCTCCTCTATGGGGAGGTCTTATTCGGAAAAGGTGTACGTGAAGTGTTGAACCACTTTTGAAGATTGTTCTGATGACATATGGTCCACAGATCCTTCGTATTTTCTTCGATAATCCCTTCACTAGACCACAGCAGTGGTGAACCAAAATACTTGGAGAGTTGAGTTAAAGGGAAATAACTGAGGCATCCGGAAGAGGCATGGCACGTGGAACTAAAACAATCTAACTCGGTGGACGACATAAACGGTTTGGTTCGAAATTTCAATGACCTGAAGAAGACTGGAGCGTATAACGGCCGAAACGTTGTGAATATGGATGGCAATGAAGATGCGGATAACAGTCCGAATAACTTAAATAATGTAAATAAAAAGAGTATTGTTAATAACCTCTAGATATTTTAAAATTTAGTGAGTGCTAAATAATAATAACTCCTTTCAACGACTGAGGAAAAAGATGGAAACGAAGTCGCGAGCCTATGTGAAATTTTATTTAGCAAGTTCTATTTGAGGTCTGGATTGAGTTTACGTCCAGATACCAATTAAGACCAAACTAGCACTCATCTCTTTTCCATCTTTAAGTTTGACAGCACTTTCTTTTCAACCTAATATATACATTGTAGCCATCACACCAAATACTTACCGTTGGTGGGATTCTTGTCACTATTTAAAGCTTCCGTACGACAGGAACTGTTTGTTGATACAGTGGGACAAATGCAGCCTGTGGTACCTGAAAAGTGAGAAAATTCTGTTAAGATAGACGAGTTCCATTTAAATGCAGAATCAAATAAGTAAATATGTTATATTAGGGATGATCGTACAAAATGATTTCAATTTGAGGTCTGTTATCCAAGTATCGTTTCACTAGCCACAGCGCTTAATGTCCTCGGGATTAAAGTATTGCATATACAAGTATTTTGAATCAAGAAATCAAACCAATAAAAAAAAGTTGAAAATACACCCTTATGATTAATTGAAACAAAACGAATAATTTTGTTATTATTTGCTTTTTTTTTCGTATTTTTCAATGAAACATGACCCATGCACATGTTAGTACGCCGTATGTCCATTCCATGAAGTCGTTCCGTGCAGATTGACCACAGATTCTCGATTGGATTTAAATCAGGAGTGTTTCCTGGCCAGTCTATAGTACTTTGATTTACTCACTGGTAAGGCTTGCTAGTGTGTTCGTGCAGCTTTACAATTTTCGTACACTTCCTTGGAGTAACGTCCACTGCAGACAATGGCCGTAGGACAATAATCGACAGTCGAGACAATAGTGTCTGGGCGTGATAAACATCTGATACAATCACGGATGACGCAAATATTTTCAAGGTCAAACAAATTTAATCATATACCCCGAAAATAGATTCATATTACTGCACACTGCAAATGACTTAATCTTAGGAATACATAGACATCGATTACACACTGTCACTGCAGTGGGTCTAAAACTGACCGGATGGTGAAAGAAAGGAAACTAAAGCCGTTGTTTTAACTAATTTGCACACGAATGTATTCTTTCAATAATTTCTGTAGGATAATTGTCGTTTATTACGATATTTACTCGGTTTAGCTTAGTACGCTACAAGCCTAAATGGAAGAAAGTGATGTAGGAAGATTCTGTTGTGCCAAAAAATCCTTTGCCTTGAAAATTAGCAGTTTGTTCATATGATTACATTTGGGATTGAAAAAATGTCACTGATTCAACTGAGATATAAATAATGATTTGCAAACTCGATCTAAGCATATCACATAAATGAGTGAAATTTTGTTTAATATCCAAGCAACAAAACGGGCTCAGTAAACACCACCCGTTAGATAGAGGAACTCCTTTTTAATTGATTTTTGGTATGTTTTAAACAAATATAATCACTTAAAAAAGAGTTCGTCTATTTGAAAAATGAACTGAAAACATGAGAAACTACAGTGTGGTCTGAAAGTCTTGTCGTCCTTTACCAAAAAGTAATGAGAAGGTTACGGGGTCTCCCCTTTTCACACAAATAGATTCAACCGAGTTATACATAAACTACTACCAGGGAATACCCGGACAGTAGTATGAGAGTAGTATTAGAGGAGGGTAGCACAAGAGTCACCGTCACGAGCACCTAGACTCAGTAAGGAGTCATACCGCGATACTTCAATACCAAGACTGTATATATATTATTACTAGTAACCCGCATTCCTGGATCTAATAACGCGTATTACCAGTTTGTATTATTACGTTAATACATTTATTTTCCTTATCTATTCCTGGCGTTTGTTATTTATTGATATCGGATTCATCTCGGAATCCACAACAGAGTACAATAGAAGAACAAGTAATGCAGAAATACAAAACATTCAGTGTATTCTCTTTTATTGACGCTGTCACACATCTGTAGGAGCTCGTGTCAGCCATCTGAAATAGAGAATTATATTATAAAGGAGTGACAAGACTTTCAGACCAATATGTATTCTGGTTTTTTAAAATTATTTTCATGAAAATTTCCTAGTTACAGGGAAGACTGTAAAAAGTACATCAAACAGCTATTTTTAAAAAAGATGAAATATTTTGAAATGATGGAATTATTAAGCTGCTTTAAAATAAGATAGGTATATTGAATCAAAAGGATTATAGGTTAATGTGAGAATATGATATATGCATTTCTATATACCAGAACAATGGTAGGCCAATGAATGAGATAGTGTAAAAGAAAAAAAAAACACATAAGGAAAATGGATGAAATCGTCTAGACCAGGATTTTTCAAACTGTGGGTCTCAACCCTTTAGTGGGTAGCGAGATAAATAAAATGGGTCGCAACAAATTCAAAATTTATTCAAATTAAGCACATATGTACGTTTGCGTTTAGCCATGTACAGGGTGGTGGGAGAGTCTTGTCACCCCCTACCCAAAATTAATGAGACCAATATAAGAACAAGTAATACAGTAATACAAAGCACATGTACTGGATTCAGTGTATTCACTTTCATTGACGTTGTCACACATCGAGTAGGTCTGTATGAACACCATCATATTCGTGACACAAAATGATTCGGCGCCATGTCCTCTGTGATATTTTACGAAGCTGTGCTTTGTTGTTTGCTGCAAACGTCCTCCGAACGGCGTCCTTCAAGTGATGGTATTCTATTATCGCTTATCTGAAAATCTCTCCTTGATAATAATACCCAAGAGAGCGTTGAAATAGAAAATGATATTATGTAGGGGTGGCATGAATTCCACCCTGTAGACTGGCCAAGAAATGCTAAACTCCCCACGAGAAAGTAGCGGTGAAATTTTCAGAAACAAAGAAATCTTTCAAGTACACTTTTGACATTCGAGGCCGAAAGTATGGGACACCCAGTGAATATCGAACTAACTATTCCGTCGTAATTAATCTAAGTGCGACAATCTCGCAAACTAATACACCACATTGAAGTGCCCTAAATGATTTTCTAAGCATAGGAGGATTTTTTTGGTGACAGAGAAAAGAGTACTGAGCTGCTACGTGATATCTGTCCTCCTTTACGGCAGCGAATGTTGGACGGTGTCCTCAAAGATGAAGAGACTCTGGGCAGCGGAGATGTGGTTCTACAGAAGGATGCTGAGGCTAATGACATCATAGACCGAGCGTGTGAGCAACGATGAGGTCTTGGAATGGATGTAAACAAGGAGGAAGCATATACTTTACATAACGAAGAGTCAGATGAAATTTCTGGGACACGTAATGAGAAAGGGGGACCTGGAGAGTCTGATACTCACAAGTCGAATAGAGGGAAAGAGAGACAAGGGAAAGCAACACATGTCATACCTGGCGGGCTTAAACAAGTGGATGACAAAACGTGGTCTGGGGGAGTTAGCAAAGGCACGGAACTTATTGAGAGCCACAAGAGATAGGGAGAAGTGGAGAGCCATGATCGCCTACGTCCTGAAAGGACACGGCACATGAAAAGAAAGAAAGAAACATAGCTTAGATGTGGCACAAGGCTGAAATTATGCAGCACCAAATGAGTATGGGACTCACTACTTAGTCGTAATTGATCTAGTGAGATAAGCTTGTTAACCATTTCACCACGTCGAAGTACCCCTGCAGTCATACTTATGATGGTTACTGCAATCATTTTTAAAGTTAAGCTTAAATATTTCCAGAGATATTTTATAGTTTCGGAACTAGTAAGGAGCTTATTCACCTATTAAATTAAGAATTATGATTAATCAAAAACTTCAAATAGAATCTTACGTGTAATTTCTTGTATCAACATTTTTTACTTTTTGCATTTCGACGTGCTAAGATTTTTAAACAAAAAAAATCTATCTCTATCGGACAGAAAATAAACACTGATTTGTATTTGACTGACAAATGATAGTTTACGAGATACAGTTAAACGCGATATTTTTCATAAAAGTCGACTGAACGTTGACTTTTCCAAAAGATAATCACTTTGCTCTTGTTTGGTTAAAAAATTATAGTAAAAGTACTAATTTAATTTTCAACCTATTTAATATTTAATAACGCTTACAGCACTCTATAAAGAATCTAGATTTGTTTCTCATGCTGCCCCAGTAAGACATTTTATTTAATAAAACTCCCGTTGTATAACGACAAATGGACCCGTACGATCAAGCTAAGCAACGTCAAGCCTGCTCAGTACCCCAATTACTGTAAGCCTGGATGTGCGGGTGGTGTAATGGATAACGGCTCGGAATTGTTAATCGGAAAACTGAGTGCCATTTCCAGTTGGGTTTATTATATTCACTTACACGGAAATAATCTTAGGAATGAAATGAATCTAACTCTTTTCTCCCCAGCTATGGGTTAATTAGTAAGACAAACATAACTATCACATATTTTTTTAAATAATATTTTTCTTACTAATTAACTCATAGCAGGGGAGAGAATAGATTCATACCAAGAGTATTTAAAATAAAAATAAAGAGTATTAAAAAAAAAATTGCATATAAAATATTTAGATTTCGGCATTGAATAACCCATAGAGGTGTTGACATACCGCTTGACAAGAATCAACCAAACCAAAAAAAATATGCCAATTAAATAATTTTCGGTTCAGTCTGACTACATTACGTTGCCTACTGCTTCTCAAATATAAAACATATACACACTTAACAATCATTTTAATCATCATTTTTTGCCCACAATTACTTCAGTACTCACTAGGTCTGTTAAATGCCATCATTTTTTACAGACGGCCAAACACTTGTCTGATACCCGCCGAAAGTAACATAGATCATCAATCATTGATAACGCTTGGAGTACCGAAATGTCGTGTCGGTCAAAGCCCGTATGCAGTTCATGACAATGGCAACTGATGGCGTGTCGTTGTTAGGAGACATAAGGTTTCAAGAAACAGAAATTAACGTTGATAAGAAAAAAACTTCGTAAAATGTCTATTTTCTGGCACGTTCAACATGTACTTTATACTATGGATTTCGTTAATCGGACTGACTTCCTCATCTTGGTTGCTTTCCTCACAACGTTTCGGCCGTCTGATCCTCCGGCCTTCTTCAGGTGCATCTCGAACTCGGGAACCGTCGGTCTGGAATTTCGAACCCAACCCTTTATTGTTACGGGGGTACCATGTTCTCGTTCCATTAAGGCCATCGCTACTACTGCTTGACGCCATCGTTGCTGCTGCTGTGCTTCTATTATCGTTGTCACCGCTCTTGTTTGTCGCTGCCACTGCCTTTGCTCGGGATTGAACTCAGAACATCGGGAGAACTTGCAATCACTGTTTCAACGTCCTAGTCGCCTCGGCCATGTGTCACTGGGACAATTACTAGACTAGACAATTACTATGTACTTTATAAACGTGGCACGAGGATAAATGATTTTTATTAGTGATGTAAAGTTTTCATTTCTTCAAAACAAGATATTCATTTGTGTATAATACGCACTCCTAACGAAGTTCTGAAAAAAGAAAGAAGATATTTTTATAATTTGCAATTGTAAAATTTAACTTTTATTCCTTTAAACATTTTACCCCGGATGGCAATGTCGTTTATTATACGCACCCCGAAATCTTAAGCCTCAAATGTGGAACAAAAGTACATATATTACACAAATAATTATGGTAGTCATGAAATGTATGACTAAGTAGGATCCTCGACCCAGAAGAATTCGCATCAGTTTGACAAAGATGATCAGAATAAATTTTAAAAGATATATTTAAGCTTTCACTTCTATAGCGTATCATTGTCATAAAGAAAATGAATTATATATATTTATATATACACATGCTTTGTTCGATCAACATGTCTTACGTAGCCGATTTGGTCAAAGTCAAGTTAGATTTAATGACGGTTTCCCCTAGAGGACGCAGGTTCGAATCTTGCCGGAGGACGTATAATTTTCTAACCAGATTTCTCGAATATTCAGGTCGGTAGATATAAATAAATAAATATACCGTTTAATAAATAAAAAAAACAGAGCATCTACTCAAATATGAGTACCCATTTAAAGAATAACATTTTTAAAAATGAATTAATATATATATATATATATATATATATATATATGGTGTCCATAAAGTTCGTGTGCACTTTAAAAAATTATAACTTTATTTGTATTTGCGATAGAAATAATCTGTAAAAAAATGTTATAAAGTTTAATGTACCTAGTTTTAAGTATAGCTAAAATAACTAATGTGGTTTCAAGCAGTTGGCAAATGTTTTCCGTGAACTGCAAAATCGTATTACTCTTTGTATTGCTAATGATGGAGGACATGTGGAAACTGAAATAAAATTTCAATAAAACCTTAAAAAATATAGATTTACTTCTTTCTAATCCTTTTTACAGATTATTTCTATCGCAAATACAAATAAAGTTATAATTTTTTTAAAGTGCACGCGAACTTTATGGACACCCTGTATATATATATATATATATATATATATATATATATATATATAAGGGGGATTGCTGCCCAAAAGCACACACATATATACAGGGTGTATGAAAAATACTTAACAAACTTAGGCCGTGTTTTCCTCACACCAAAACAAGGTCAAATGTCAATATAAACATATGTCCAAAAGGCCATCGTTGGACCTCATCGTTGGACCTCACTCAAGACAGAAACTCATAACAAATGTGCAAAGTGTCCTTCGCTTGTTTCTATACATGCACGCACCCGTCGGATCATTGACTGGCGGATCCTTTCAAATACACGGTATTGAATGGTTTCGCAGGCTCCCATGACACGTTGATGAAGCGTATCTGCATTCTTGGTGTCTTCTGCATAAACCAATTGCTTTAAGAGACCACACATATAAAAATCAAAAGGCTTGAGGTCAGGGTAACGTGTAGGCCATGGAATCGGTCCTCCTCCTCTTTGATAGTAGATGTCAGCCAGTTCATCGCGAACAATGTGATTAATATGTGCTGGGTCCCCATGAAGCATGAACCACATGCGTCTTCATATTAGAAGGGGTACATCCTCTAGATGATCTGGAAGTGTGTTCTAAATAAAGTTCCTGTCGACACTTCCTGTAAGACGTGCTGGGAGAACATATGAACCTACCAGACAGTCACCTACAATTCCAGCTTACACATTAATCGTAAAGTGATGCTGGTAGCTAACCTATGTTGCACCATGGAGATTCCAATCCGCCCACAAATGTTGGTTGTGCAAATTTGTTATTCCATCTCTTCCAAATGTTGTCTCATCCGGAAACAGGACTGAGGAGACAAACAACAGATCAGTAGTTTGTGGCATAAACCAGCGGCAAAAGTTCTCCTGTAGTGAGTGATCAGCGGTCAAAACACCCTGCCCATTTTGCAAATGATACGAATACAGTATCTGCTTTTGAAGTACCCTCCATGCGGTACTATGAGACGTACAACAAGCTAGGGCTCACTTGACGTGTGCTGATACCTGGATTGTCTCCGATAGCCTGTAGAATATGTTCTTCCTAGGCAGGCGTACGAGCCGATCTCGGTCTTCCTCAATCCCGTGTCAGCAACGGGACGCTAAACAGAAGCAAAGTTTGGATGACTCCGCTGCCTTCAGTCTGATACAGCCGTGCAGCCTCACGTCCATTATCATTCGCGCGATCGTATTTCAAAATCATATCTGACTGCTCCATATATGAATATCCTGTCATTGTTAAACGGAACACTTCTCGATTAACTCACTATTATACACGTTAAATGCTAAAGACAGACTAGCTACAAATGTACACGAATAACAAATGTAACCTAGACTTTATGGCAACAGAGCGCCATCTACCGTAGACCTTCTTTAAACTTAACTCAAAACAAAGTATTCGTGGATATATGTTTATATGGACTTTTCTCCTTGTTTTGGGGTGAGGAGCCCACCCTCAAAATTTGCAAAAGTTTTTGGATACACGTTGTATATATGTGTGTATTTTGGGCAGCAATACCTCTTTTATATAAGTTTCATTGAAAATGACTGACAAGTTAAGTTTTTTTTTATTTAATCTCTCACTCTCTCTCTCTCTCTTTCTCTCTCTCTCTCTCTCTTTCTCTCTCTCTCTCTCTCTCTCAGCAAAAGACAGAAACGGAAAAGAAAGCCAGTGTGTATTATAGCAACCGGAAAAAAAAGACAACGTTTTTTTTTTTATTTAGCAAGGCTATATACTCAAGTTGATGCTACTAAGCTGACTCTCGTCCGTAACAAATAGCGTGTCGCTCAATAAAGAGAGAATTCGCTCCTGAAGTTAGTCATTTGTTAACACGTTAATTGCTTGAATATTAAACACTAGTGTATACTGTGTACTCGTGTATAATGCGCATCCCTAACTTTAGTCTTCGAAATATAAATACGCATTGACTGATTAGAATATATAGCAGTTAAATCTAACCTAAATTCAATATTTTTTCAACGTTTTCTCAGGTTTTTATCGATAAATATTTATGTAGTTTCAAACACAAAATTTTCTCACTAATGTGACAAATTCACGGATTTTAGTGAAAATGCGATCACACTGGGAGAAATAAAATTATGAACAAACAACCATTTCAGTGGAATGAACAGTGAACAAGATGTCCTTTTTTATGGAAGACGGGCAAGATGACCCTGTCGACGACAAGAACATTTAAAATGACAATGACATCTACTATGTTGATAACTTAAATTAAACTGTTATGACGTCTATCTTTGATACGGACAGCATTGGAGCAGAGTAATGTGTGCGTATTATGTAAAGAGAGATAAACACTGGCGAAAGACAGAAAAGAAAACCGGGTGGGCAGCAGAAAGACGGTGATAAAGACTAATATATGAAACTTGTCGCTACAGGTTGCGACTGAGTTTGGTTTAATTATTTACATTATTCGAACAATTGTGCTCATCTTTGTCGCTATATTTATTACAACGTTTCGGCCGTTGTACGCTCCGGCCTTCTTCAGGTGGTTGGAATGTTGAACTGAACCCTTTATTTTGCTCACTGGAGTAGACTGTTCTAGTTCCACGTGCCAGGAAATGAATACAATATGGGAACCAGTAATAAGGAGTGCCAGAGAAAAGCGATAATAACAAAAAAATTGCAATATGAGCTCTGGTAAAAATATGCAATGATAAAAGCAAAAATTGCAATATGAGCACTGGTAAAAAAAAATGGTTGCCGAAGGTTTAGGTTTATAATACCCAGAAATTCATACACAGATGTCCTAAAGTAGATAAAGGCGTTAGTTAGATCCAGAGACAGGACCCAAAGTGTGTGAGTTCAATACCCGGCTAAGGCAGTGGAAAATTAACAGGAGATAATTGATAACTGACATCCATTACACATGGCACGTGGAACTAGAACAGTCTACCCTAGTGAGCGAAATAAAGGGTTCAGTTTGACATTCCAACCACCTGAAGAAGGCCGAAATGTTGTGATAAATATGGCGACAAAGATGAGGACAATAGTCCGAATAGTGTAAATAATGTACATAATACCTCATCTCAGAAATATAGACAGATACTGAGTTTGGTTTAAGGTATAATAAAAGTATTGCAAAGAGGAAATTTTAAGGAAAATGAAAGCAAAAACATAACATACTCAGAATCGGTCTCACGCTGTCCGCTGATCTGAGATGGAACAAATACATCGAGTCAATTGCTTCATCCACCGCAAGGAAAGTTGACTCCCTGTGCCGAGGCAGGAAATTTTTCTCGCCGGAATCGATCCTCCAAATCTATAAATCAACCATTCACCCTTGCATGGAGTATTGCTGTCATATATGGTCTGGAGCCCCTGCTGTTTGCCTCAGGGTTCTTGATAAGATCCAGAGACGGATATGCAATGTAATTAGCCATGATCTGTCATGTTGTCTGCGGTCGCTCTCTCACAGACGCGACGTTGCCTCGCTCTGTCTTTTTTACAAATACTTTCACGGTAATTGCTCCGATGAGCTGCTTTCGCTGGTTCCCAGGCCTCATGAACTTAAACGTCCTACGAGGCTGGCATCCCGTTCCCACCCCTTCACCGTTGAAACTGTTAGATGTAGACGTCTCTTCTACTCCAATAGCGTCATGCCTCGCACATCTCGCCTGTGGAACTCCCTTCCTTATTCCTGTTTCCCTGACAAATATAATCTCCAACTATTTAAGTGTAACGTCAATCGACATCTCCAGTTGCCTTGATCTATCCACTTCCCTTCTCCACATCCTTTTCCCTTTCATTCCTATCTGTTCTCGCTCCAAATCTTCTGTAACCCCCTTGCCTTGATCGATCCACTATCTTTCTCCACATCCTCTCCTTTACCACTCCTATCTGCTCTTCCGCCAAACCTTCTGTAACCCCTTGCGTGCTAGTGGCTTCCAGCCTTGCTTGGGGTGATAAGCTTAAAAAAAAATCGGGAAGAGAGAGCTGAAATTTTGGGGGTATATAATGTGGAGGAGGGTCTGGAGAATTTGACTCTCACAAGGCATATGGAAGGTAAAAAAGACAGGGGTGAAGGTGGGGCACCTACCTGACAAGCTTGTGTGAGTGGGTCGCAGAACGGGTCCGGGGTGGACTAGAAAAAACACACATATTATAAAATACTATCAATGATAGAAGCTATTGTCGCTCACAATCTGAAGAGATACAGCTCATAGAAGAAGAAGAAGAAGAAGAAGAAGAAGAAGAAGAAGAAGAAGAAGAAGAAGAAGAAGAAGAAGAAGAAGAAGAAGAAAAAGAAGAAGAAGAAGAAGAAACGCGACACTCATTGACAACATAACTTACTAGAAATTGGACACTCCGACATAATGTAATGTTTAGCAAGCTTATCTCGCGAGATCAATTACGACTGAAAAGTGAGTTCGATCCTCACTAGGTGCTCAATACTTTCGGCCTTGTGTCACGTCTAAGCTACTCTTAGAAAATAACTTACGAGAAACGACTAGTGTGACTAACTTCGTCATTTCTGTTTTTATTGCGGGTCACCTTCCAATTCATATAAGGATATTTGATTGCGTATGAACAAAGACAGTATGTCGGAAAACTCAGATATGAAAAAGGCTATTCAGACGATCATTTGTAAATGTTTCAGTTTTGTAACCAGTCTCGAAAAACAACGTTAACTACTTTCACGCTGCCGTGCATATGTTCCCGGCCGTGCACATCAGAACATGTTGCGCAGTTTGTAGCTCCCCGCATGTCCAGTTTGGGGTCATATGCGAGAACGATCTTGGGGATGAAAGTCTTGTATCTCCCGTAACTGATTGATGCATACTTGATACGGAGGCTAGAACCATTTTGATGCTATCATCTTTTAACATCACGTTTCTAGTTTGGTGCTCTAGGGTCCAGCACATTTAAAAAATATTTTAATACTATTGTTTACCCAATACAAAGCCAAAGAGCCACTCAAGGTAGACGGTTACAGAATGAAATTGTTGTATAGATGTCAGAGGAGTAGTGGGTAAGAAGTGCAGATTATGAGGATATGTAGGATAGATAACGGTTGGCGCTAGACTTGAAATGGTTAAGATTATAGTAATCGGGGAAGCATCACCTCGGGAGCGTGTCTTTTAAAACAGCGGGTCTTGACCGAATTGTACTTCTATCTGACCGAAGGGAATTGGGGTAGTTCGATCCTGTGTACATGGGGGACCTTAGCTGTGAAGAAATGCCACTTTTGTATAAATAGTGAACAGAGGGCTCAAATATGCATTTTTTTTTTCAAACTACTAGAAAACTATTTTTAAGAGATTAAGAAGAGAGATTAAAACTAAAATCCTAGAAAAACTCATCTGTAAATAATTAAATCCAGAAAAATCTTTTGGTTAGGTATCTTGTCTATGTCGTATAGCTACATACATCATTCACTTTTTGACTTTTGAGCTTGCTAGGGAGATAGTTTCATTTATAAGCCTTAATTAATTATGTTTAATTTATTTTTGTCCCTAAGATTCATTTCGGCTATTTTTAAAATGCTGGCTGATTTATTTCGCGGCGAAAATGTATTTTGGTGCTAAATTGGGAATGCTCCGACGTCTTTAGTTCTATCAGTTCAAAGCTTTACGTCATGTATACAAAGAAGAATCTCCCTAATTCCCTTTGTATTCCATTTGTAAGTAAGAAGTTCCATTAAGAAAACCCCTAGCCTGAAACTAATGCTTTGTGCAACGGTTACCCATGAGGATGCTTCCTATATCACTACAATCTTAACTTTTTCAGGTCTATGGTCAACCATCGATCTCTTCTACATATTCTCATAATCTCCACTTCTTACTTCCTCATGTTACATCCATCCAACAATCTCCTTTAACAACCCTCTACCTTGAATGATTCTTGGGCCTTGTATTGGATGAACATTTCGTAAAGAAAAAAGAAAAAATATCACTCAAAACGTTTTCTGAAGAAATGCAAGAATTTTACGCAGAAGGTGTAAGGTGAGGGAAATTTAGCATTTTATTGATGTATATAAAGTGAAAAATTTACTCCTAGTTTAAGCTACTCTAAATCGAAAAGGTCTTTCAACTGTGAGTAGTGACCCGACATTAAAACCACTTTTATTTCAGTTCAGCTTATACATGCTTATATAATAGACCCAAAATGTTTGCCCCTATAAAATTATAGTCCGAGGCGAATCACTCCGTTTGCCTATACTACTGGTTCTGAGAAGGCATGAACATAAATACATATCCGTTTTTATCAATAGATGTGTAAGAAACATCTATATTTGAAATTATGATTGGCTATTGTAGGCGGGAAGCTTGCTACTTCACTCTGTAAAAACCCTACTTGCTCTGGAAACCACAACGGCAATACTTGACGTGGAAACGCCGAGTCTCTATACTGCACTTGTGCGTCTACAGAGTTAACGATAAGATCGGTCATTGTGCAACAAGCCTGCAATCTTCAAATTGCTAAAACTCTCGGAAAAACACCTAGACCTTAAGACCTTAATGACCAATGTCTGTTTTAAGATCGCAATTGTCCATATTATCAATGATTTTATTTATTAGCAATTTATTGACACGCAAGGAAATTTACACCAGACACAAAAGGAAGTTAAGTATGATACAATATAGATTAGCCAAAGACATTATTTTGAGAGGACGTGTGACACGAGAAATGAAATTTTCATAACTAATATGGAGGATAAAATGGAGGTTTTATTGCTTCCTTGGCTGATTATCCTTTAACATTAATAGTGTAAGAAACGTGCCAAGTATTGCAAAAAAGAAAATCGCATCTGGACTGATTAGAAATAAAGGATAATAAAGAGAGATTTTTTATAGCTGATTTAAAAAAATATGTATATTTGATAATTTTAGTTTAATATAGCTTATATAGGGAAGGGACATGCAGTGAATGAGGGGAAGAAGATTGTGTTGCGCTAACCAACCTTGTAAATCAGCATTCAAATTCTGGATTCTGGGCTTGAACACAAATATTATTGAAAAAGAAACACATCTAAGTCGTCAAGCAAATCACTGACTTCTATTTTGAATTCAAGTATAAGAGCTTTTTTTTCATAATTTATATATTTTAAATCCAGATTAAAATCATATTAAAATTCAGCTAACTATTTAATTTTTGTTTTTAAATGTTTAACTGAAATATGTTTTTAAAAATGTAATTAAAAAAATAGCTAAATATTCTTCTCTTGCTGATAGATTTTTTTTTTTACTCCTGTGGCAGTGGAGACTTCAGGGGTTATTGGCCCTCATTCGATGGTGTTCCTTCGGAGGATTGGCGCGATTGCGTCTCGATTAAGGAACGAGCCTCGCGAAACGGAGTGGCTCTTGCAGCGTGTCTCACTGGCGACGGTTCGAGGTAATGCTTTCTCCATCATTGCGGCTGGCAGAGGATAGAAAAAAAATTTTGTTCATAGTTACGTTGTTCTGGAATTGTCATCATTGGCCGACTGAACTTGCTTTGTTCAATTATTGTTTCCCTTAGATTGGACTTACCATTTCTTTTTATACTATAATGTATTTCAGTGTCATTAAATTTATTGTTCTGTTTCAAAAAAAAAATATACAATATATTTTATATAGTAATATATAGTATATCTACTTTAGTATATATTTTATTTAAATAAGGAATTGCTTAAGAATTCACTTGTTGCCAAGTTAAATAAAACCATTTTTGAAGTCAGTTGATAAGCTCTGGTTTCTTTGGTAAAAATAACTTAATTCAAAAATGTAATTCTGGACTAAAAATGATCTGTATTGATAATACTTACGGATTCGGCTTGTTCTCTTCGCTGAGGGCTTAGACGCTGTCGTAGGAAAGCTAGATTTCGTAGTTTGTTGGAGAGTTGACGACGATTGTCGAAAGTGAGACTGAAAGTGATCGTTAGAAACTCTCTCAGTATTCGTTTTCCATTTAGGTGCTGGAGTAGTTACATAATTTGTCGAAAAGATTGAAGAGTGACTGACTGTGTTTACATTAGTCGAACGAATCGAACTTGAAATAACAGGTCTAGTAGTTTTAGTTACTGTAGTTGTTATTGCTATTTTTGTTTGGTCAGCAGTTTCGGCACTATGTTTGTCCCTAGGCTCTGACGTCCATAATGCATCCGATGTGGAAGTTGGTATATTTGAAGTTGGTATGATTGAAGTTGGACGACGTGTTTTTATTTTTGTTGTACTCTGCGTTGAAAAATCTTGCAATGAGGATGATTTTTTTGTTGTAGGAATGGACGGTGTTGAGGCTATTTTTGTTCGTCCAGCAGTTTCGGCACTATGTTTGTCACTAGGCTCTGAAGTCCATAATGCATCCGATGTGGAAGTTGCTATATTTGAAGTTGGAAGACGTGTTTTCATTGTAGTTGAAAAATCTTGCAATGAGGACGATTTTTTTGTTGTAGGAAAGGACGATGTTGTACTTTGATCAGTACTAGCAATTTCAATTTCCATGACTGATTTCCAAATCTTATCGGCTGTCAGATGCAAATTCTTCAAAAGAAACAATAAAATTGCATCAAGAATGATTAGAAATAGAGAAAAAGAAAGAGGAATTGATGTTTTATATTTAACTAATTCAAAATACATATATTTCATAATTTTAGCTTAATCTAACTATAGAGGGACTGGTCGTAGGGACATCGCTTAATCTAATTATATTGAGACTTGACATAGGGACATCGCTAATGTCCCTGGAGAGGGTCTGGCTATTTATAAAATTAGCATTTGAAATCTTGGTTTGAACACGTGTCACTGGAGAAGGTCTACCATTTTGTAAAATTGGCATTTGAAATCTTGGTTTCAAATACTAATTATTGGAGCCGTTTGGTAACAACCAAACAGGCTCAATAGATCCCCGGGGGATTATTTAGGTTTACTGTACTTGAATATGGCTGATAAATCTCAGTAGGTAACAGGAAACTAGCAGCCAAGCATGTTCAGCATATATATATATATATATATATATATATATATATATATATATATATATATATATATATATATATATATATGTTTAAGCATATATAACGAATGAACATGGCTGTGTTTATATATTATATTGAATTGAAATAATATATAAACCGCCTCTCTAAGTAATTTTTTAATGTGCATATTCGGAATAGCTTCTTTCTTTTTAAGCGGTTTGTCGAAAAACGACATATAGATTTTTATATATCAAAAACAATTTTAGGAAAATCTATAACAAAGTGGAAAAAATATAACATATTTAATTTTTTTTAAATTTAAAAATTTCAGCGACCCCACTTCTTCGTAGTAACATCAATGTAAACATCATTATTCGGCCGATAAAGTCCGAAAGGACAAAACGCGTCACACGTAATTTTTTCTACTTTGTCATAGATTTTCCTAAAAACGGCTTTCTGTAAATGGTTTTGAAAGATTGTTATGCAAATTTTTAAAGGGCATATTAAGAAATTCTTTCTTTCTTTTTAAGCGGTTTTCTGAGAAAACGGTAGATGAATTTTTTAATTCAGAAGAACAATTTTAAGAAAATCTATAACAAAGTGGAAAAAATAAAACTATTATAATTTTTTTTGAAAACCGTTTTGTGTATTTGAAATTTTTTAAAACGATGTTCCGTATTATTTACATTCGGATTATTGTCATCATCTTTGTTGTTTTTATTACAACGTTTTGACTGCTACCCCACTTCAGTTTTCATTAGGTGTATATCTATCCGGGTAACCTACAGGGAATTCTGAACCTACTGTCCATGTCTAAGGATATCTCGTCTAGCTCTCATTTTTAGTACTACTGGTGCTCGTTTTGTTTTTACTGAGTCCTCGTATACAATGCCCGGCCCAGAGATTGAACTCACAGTCACCAATTTCACAAACCAACGCTTTAATTCAATAGGCCAGGAGTGGGTAAACTATGGCCCCGGGCAACATGCGGCCCACCAAACGATTTCGTGCGGCCCGCTTTAAAATGTTATTTATTAAAACTATATTTTTCCTTTAAAAGCCCTTTATTTTGCCAATTTTAAATATCAATTATTTTGGTTTATATATACTATGCGGCCCAGTAAAACTATAAATTTTTTGAATGCGGCCCTTGTACTAAAAAGTTTGCCCACCAGTGGTGCACCATCTTGCCGGAAAATGATGGTTGGCTTAAGGCCATCTAGTTGTGGTGCTACATTCCCTTTGTAATATATTTGATATTTATATTTGTAATATGTCTGAAGTTTTTTCTCATTTTTTGCAGCTGCTGCTGCTATTGAAGAATTCCTGTAATTTGTCTATCTTTCTTTGTTACCGGCTCTCATATTCAGGATTTAAATATGTTATCGCTATAAAGTAACTTTTTCATTTTCTTTACAAGTAATTTTATGTGACTGAAAAGTGATTTGATGATTTTTTTTTAAATTTTAAAGATATTTTAATTGTTGAATTAGTATCTTCCATGGTGTTCTAGAGAGATGCCCGTGGAGGCATAAATAAAAATGAAGTATACTACTTTCTTAGGTAGATGCAAAATATCTTACGTTTGTAATAATCTTATTTATATAGAAGCAGGAGTCAAGATGAATGAAAATACGACAGAATGGGTAATATAGGGGAATGCGATGGATAAACTGACATCTAAATTACGCAAAAATAAAATTAACACTGCCATCTCATTTTAAAAGATATATTTAGCAAAATTACACAAAAATATTTTGAAATAAAAAAGTATAAAATGGCGACAATTTACCTATCGCACCCTGTACAAGACAATTTTGGAAAACGTTTAGCTTGATAGGATTCACCAGATATCCGGCATCTTCAGAATTAAGACTTTTATTATACAGAAGCAAAATCTTCCTCTGACAAAACAGGATTCACATGAAGCGTCTGAAAGCTTGATTTTTACTTTAACGTTTTAGCAATGTGCGGGTGGCGCAATGGATAGCGGCTCAGAATTTTTTGTTTTGTTTTGTTTTGTTTAATGGCATATCAACTCCTAATGAATCATCCAATGCCAAAGCAAGTAGAGTTGGTATTTTATATTTGTGTATTATTATTTGGTAGTGAAATTAAGTTTAGTTTTTTTTAACGTTATAGTCGTGTCAAAAGTAATTTTTGTATTTATAAACTGTACTGATGTTAAAAGTTAAAGAGTTGGAGTTTTTTTTTCAGATTTTGGTAAATAGGTGTATTTCTTTTAAGAAATTTGATTGGCAATAGTCTTGGAATGAGAAATCGGAGAACTGAGTTTGAATTTCAGCTGAGTTCATTACAGTCACTAACGCGCAAATTCCCTGGGAAAGGCATGAATCCATCGCACCTTTCCCTAGCTAGGGGTTAAATAGCAATTCTTTAGTCGTGGTTGGCAATCAGTCAAGGAAAACTCGGAATTCATAACCCTACGTGAGCAAATATCTCTGTTAGGTTTCGATCAAAAGAGCAATATAAATTAATATATACTCACTAACTTTTTAAGACATTCATATAAAGACATTGACATCACTAAGGCACTCATATATAGCCGTTAATATTACTAAGACACTCCTATATAGCCACTAGCATTACTAAGACATTCATATATAGCCACTAATATTAGTAAGACACTCATATATAGCCACTAGCATTACTAAGACATTCATATATAGCCACTAATATTAGTAAGACACTCATATATAGCCACTAATATTAGTAAGACACTCATATATAGCCACTAGCATTAACAAGACGCTCATATATAGCCACTAGCATTAACAAGACGCTCATATATAGCCACTAGCATTAACAAGACACTCATATATAGCCATTAACATTACTGACCTTCATCAAAAAGAACTCGTGTGCCAGAGTTTAACCAATGATCCTGTTATGGATTATGCAACGAAGTAAGATGTAAAAATTAGATTTTAACTAAATCGAATCCTTTCTTTATGGCTGAAATGCTTCAAATTGCGTCAGTACTAATTTTGTGCGAAATGGAATGCATTGAAAAAGACATTAACGTTCATATTAATGTTAAGTGACTCAGGGATCATTGAAACTTTGAATGTATTTTCGTCTGAATAAATTTTATTCACTTTCGATTGAAACAGCGTCACCATTGTAATCATGAAGGCTTCGGCGAAAAATGTCAAGATATTTTTTTTTAAATTGTCTTTTATAATGCATTTGTGCTCACGCATTTTTGCGTTGGCGGGACATTACTTAAATAGACTTGTTCTCTCGTAAAAAAATAAAGAAACATTTTTCGCATAATAATATTTGTAGCTTAACATTTATTAGACCTGTACTGATTACTACTATGTTTGCCACGCCTACATTTTTCTCAACTGTGATTGGTCAAATAATAAATATTAATTATCACAGGACAATTTACTGATCGCATTCACCACACTGAATTTTTCCTACTGTTAATACACAAACATGCTTTTGTTATAAAATCACCGATTGGGTAATTTTTCATCCAATCAGATGTTTTTTGTGTTCTCTCGAAATTTCTCCCGCCGTTGTCCTGGGAGCCTACCGATAGTAATATAAACCATGATTCGTTCCAAAAAATAGACAGTAGAAGCAGAATTCAGTAGAACTCAGCAACTCACACGCGTCTACACAGACTATTCATTCTACTCACTGCACGCACGCACGCACACAGAACTTAAATATCATTCACCATCAGTTCTATGTAACAAGCCAAGTTGCAACAGCTCTGTTAGTTATATATAATCCACAACTGAATTACTACATGTTCTTCTGAAAACATTATCCTATCTAATACAGAACATTCTTTCAGAAAACTTGTTTATTTACATTTAATCTTTCAGCTAACAGATAAAGGGAAACAACTTCTTCTTTCTTATTGTTTCACACATTACAAAAAATGTTTTGTATTTGTTGATTTTAATATATATTTTATCGTTGAAACAAAAATCGGTTTTCCATTGTTTTTCCTTAATTCAAAAATGTATAATTGTTAAATGCTATTCAGCACGCAGCCACATCAATCCTTTCAACACAACCAGCATTTACAGACCTTATTTGAGGTCCATCATTTTGTCAGAATCAAAATCTACTGAATCTTTTTATCATTTAAAAAGAGGGTCCTGTTCATAATATCGACAGTATAAAATTAATCTGTGACTATTTATTATATAGTCATCTGGATTTAGTTCTTATTTACAAGTATCAGTTTTTGAAAGTGAGCTTATGTCATTGATGACTGCAATTACGAATGTGTACCTGTGATTTACAAACTACGTAAAAACATTCGACAAAGTAAGCCACAAAGATCTGTTGGAACTGCTCAGTAACCTTGATATATTTGGGAGAGATATTAGAATAATCAAGAACCTATACTGGCAGCAAACGGCATGCATGCACATGGAGAATGAGTTCAACAGATAGACAAAAATGGAAAGGGGCGTAAGGCAAAGATGTGTCTTCTCACCGGACTTAATCAACCTATACAGCGAGGCAATTCTGGGAGAATTGAAAGTCCTACCGGGATTCGTTATTCGCGGTCACAATCTTAACAGCATAACAGTACTGAGAGCAGACAC
The DNA here is from genome assembly GCA_964036315.1 of Acanthosepion esculentum. Lineage (NCBI taxonomy): Eukaryota > Metazoa > Mollusca > Cephalopoda > Sepiida > Sepiidae > Acanthosepion > Acanthosepion esculentum. Next base: position 133,007,871 of record OZ038484.1, on the reverse strand, counting down.
GGAAAAGAAATTACAAAACCTCCTACAGAAGGTAGCGAAGGAGAGCGAGAAAAGGGGATTAAGCATAAACTACAAGAAAAAAGAATGCATGGTCACCAGTAAAAGGATGAGCCTGAAATGCGATGAAGATGACACTAGAATCAAGCAGGTGCGGAAACTTAACTATCTGGGAAGTGTTCTGACAGAGGACGGAAAGTGCAACGCTTTGATCTGAAGACGCATTGGGATGGCCAAAGATTCATTCCAAAAGCTAGGCAGAGTATTACGCGACAAGAGGGTTCATTGATAAACAAAGAAAAGAGTACTGCACTGCTACGTGATATATATCCTCCTTTACGGCAGAGAATGTTGGAAGGTCTTCTCAAAGATGGAAAAGAGACTCGAGTCAACGAAGGTATGGTTCTACAGAAGGATGCTAAGGATATCATGGACCGAGCGTGTGAGCAACAATGAAGAAGCTTATACTTAATATAAGGAAGATGCAGATGAAGTTTCTGGGATACGTAGTGAGAAAGGAAGGCCTGGAGAATCTGATGCTGTCATGTCGAATAGAGGGAAAAAGAGACAAGAGAAAGCAACGCCTAGCGGGCTTAAGCAATTGGATGACAGATCAGGGTCTGGGAAAGTAGCAAATGGACAAAACTTATTGAGAGCTACAAGGGATAGGAGGGAGTGGAGAGCCATGATCGCCTATGTCTTGAAGAGACACGGCACATAAAAAGAAAAAGTGAGTTCGATCCTCACCGGACGTTTAATAATTTCGGTCTTGTGCCAAATCTAAGCTAGCTTAGAAAATCCTTGTGTCAGTGATAACTAGATATTTGTTTTTAATTTTGTGAACTTTTAAAACATTTTTTTTTTACTTTTTAAAAACATTTTGTGGGCATTGTTTCGGAAACACATGCACGGCATTGGGGGGGTGAAATTATTTATGTCAAAGGGAGAATAAACGAATATATACTTCTATCTATAATATATATAAAACTGACTATGTGTGTGTGTCTGTGTATGTGTGTGTTCGCGAACTACTCGAGAACCATGAGGCATATGTCCACCAAATTTGGAGCATAGATTGTACTCAATACTATGTTTTTCTGGGCAAAAATTAGTCATTTTTCAAAGATCAATAACCGATAATCTATAAATATAATGTTTAAATGGGAATTTCCATTAGTTTGGTTGTTTTTAAACTTTCAGACTTGAAGTTTAAACCCTGCGGCCGATTTTAATGAAACTGGATAAGTGTATGGAACTTACTGTCACGCTTATTATACGCTATATTGATTTTCGTTTCTCTCGACACTGGGACCCCCAGGGTGCCCCAAAGGGACCAAAAAAAATTCAAATTACTTCGATTTTGATGAAATTTTACATGTTTGTTACGCTCTTACAATGAAATCGGTTTTCAGATTTTTTTAAATGCATGAGGGGACCCCCCCACCAGGATGACCCTATAAAGCCTTTGATGCCTCAATTGATTTTCATGTGTATTTTGTAGCAGTATTTTTTATATATTTATAGTATCTTCTGTGCTTCTATAAAAAACAACTTACTCCTGTTATAAATGTTTTCACACTTCATGTCATTATAATTTTTCGCCATATAGATAAGAGGCACTAAAGAAAAATCTTCTTTATTTTAACTTTACAGATTGGATGAGGTTCGTGACCTTTTTTTGAATAAACCCAGGCAACGCCGGGTAATGCTGCTAGTAGATTAATATATACCGTATATCGTCGAGTATCGTGCGAGTTTTTATGATCCGTTTTTTTTTACGATGAAAACAGGGAGTCGCATTATATACAGGTAATTTTTTGGTGATATTAAATAAGCATTTTTGGTGACTGGTTGCAATATACACAGGTCATTTTTTCTGGGGGGGTGCTAAAATTTAAGCGAAAAAAATCAGGGGTCGCACTATACATGAAATCGACTTATATACGATATCTATTTGTACTTTATTTAAAAAGTAAATTGGTAAAAGAAAATGTCTGTTTTCGTGTATGTGTTTCTATGTGTTTGTGTGTGTATGCGTGTCTGTGTGCGTAAGTGTGTGTGTCTTTGTGTCTGTTTGTGCATGTGTGTGTGTCTGTGTGTTTGTGTGTGTCTGTGTACGTAAGTGTGTGTGTGTCTGTTTATGTATGTGTGTGTCTGTGTATTTGTGTGTGTATGCGTGTCTGTGTGCGTAAGTGTGTGTGTGTATCTGTGTCTGTGAGTGTGTTTGTGTATGTGTGTGTCTTTGTGTGGGTGTTTGTGTGTGTGTGTGTATGTGTATATGTGTCTGTGTATTTGTGTGTATATGCGTGTCTGTGTACGTAAGTGTGTGTGTGTATCTGTGTCTGTGTGAGTGTGTTTGTGTATGTGTATGTGTGTGTCTTTGTGTGTGTCTTTGTGTGTGTGTGTGTGTGTGTGTGTGTGTGTGTGTGTGTGTGTGTGTGTGTGTGTGTGTGTGTGTGTGCGGGTCAGAAGAGCATCAGAAGAATAGATATACTCACCTTGGAGCCATGTTGAACCGGAAGCGAGACTTTCCATTTTTTAGATCTTACCGTCTGGCTGATGCTGTCAAAGACCTCGTTCAAAGATTTGAAGTCCTCGGTTGCAGATTTTCGTTTTACCTCCTTTGGTCCAGCAAGCAATGTTGATGTAAGGTATACAGCAGATTTCTGCATATTATAGTCTACCTGACATTTAAAGAAGAAGAAGAAATGTTAACTATTACGAATGAATCAACGCTAATATTCCAAAACTCGGTGTACTTGTTATTATCTTTAAAATCACTGAAATGGACAAACAAATACTAAAATATTAATAACATTAATTTAGTCAAACTGAATCTATTTCCAGAAATATAAAAGTATTACTTCATTATACACATACAGGTAAAAACGCGAACACATATACAGGGTGTCCATAAAGTCTCTTTACAATTTAAAAAATACTACAAAGGCAAATGAACACTCAAATATGTAGAAATTGTTACAAATGAGGAGTAGATACTGAAGGAGGACAACAACACTCAGAAAACAGTCTGCCTGCCTTATGTGAAGGGGTTATCAGAGAAAATACAAAGGATCTGCGGTCCATATAACATCAGGACAACCTTCAAAAGCGTGACAACACTTCGCAGATATATCTCTCGAGTGAGACCCCCCATAGAGGAGAACAGGACTAAAGACTGTGTGTACGCTATCCCGTGTAGCTGCGGAAAGGAATATAAAGGAGAAACAGGCCGCCCCCTCAAGGTAAGGCTTCAAGAACACCAGAAAGCTGTAACGCGAGGGGAAGTAGAAAAATCAGGCGTGGCTGACCACATATGGAGAGAGAAGGGAGATCACCGTCCCCTGTGGGATCAGGTTGAGATCATAGACAGGGAACACCATTGGAAAATTCGTAAACTTAAGGAATCAGCACATATGCTAGGCCACAAAAATCTCCTGAGTCGGCCAAGCATAGAAATAAATACAATATGGGAACCAGTAATAAGGAGTGCTAGAGAACAGCAATGATAACAAAAAAGTTGCAATATGAGATCTGGTAAAAACATGCATGATAACAGCAAAATTGCAATATGAGTATGGTTGCTAAACAATTAGGTTTATAATACTCAGAAATTCATACCCAGATGTCCTCAAGGACACATGGCACAGTGGATTGGTTAGATACAGTGACAGACCCAAAGAGTGTGAGTTCAATACCCGGTTCAGGCAGTGGAGAAATTTCAGAGGGAAAATTACCAGGAGATAACTGATAACTGACATCCATTAAACATGGCTCGTGGAACTAGAACAGTCTACCCCAGTGATCGAAATAAAGGGTTCGGTTCGAAATTCCAACCACCTGAAGAAGGCCGGAGCGTACAACGGCCGAAACGTTGTGACAAATATGGCGACCAAGATGAGGACAATAGTCCGACTAATGTAAATACTGTACATAATACCTCATCTCAGAAATATAGACAGACTTTGTTGTAACTAATTTAAACCTTTGAGCCCTGACCACTGCTTTACCCGTGAGAGAGAAAAATGACGTAATGACCAACCACCGGTTGAACCTTGGGTAAACACTCGTAACTATTTTTATATTTGCCGTGAAACATTACATACCAATTATTTGTGAATTTTAACTCAGGAGCTCAGTGTTAAAATTGTTCAGGAACGTAGGACTCAAAAGCTAATAGACCTCTCTACGAGCATCATTAGTTGCAGGAAGCATATCAAGACGGTACTCGATTTCTTGCCATGTTCGCTGTAGCATAGCCTCATCAATGGAAGCAATGGCATCAGTGATCTTTTACTTTAGATCAGTGATATCTCGTATCTTTATTCGATACACGATATCTTTAACATAACCCAATACAAAGTAGTTCAAGGGAGATATATCTAGTGATAGAGGTGGCCGTTCCTTCCAATCCGCTGGTCTGGAAATGTTTGAATTAGGAATCCACAATCGTGCAGGCCCCAATGTGGCGGTGAATCGTCTTGCTGGAAAATTGTTATCTAGTTGTGGTGCTACATCAATTGATTTAGTAAGATATTTTTTAAATTGTAAAGAGACTTTATAGACACCCTATATATATATATATCTATCTATAAAATTTCGTAAGTCCGTCCGTCCGTTCGTGACACCCTCTAAAATAGCCATACATTGACCGATCAAAACCAAATTTTGTGTTGAAGTGCAAACAGGTAAGGGGTCAAAACGTACAGTTGGTTTTACTAGGGTGAGTTGCTTTGTACAATAAATTTTCATTCACTTTTTAAGAAAAATTAAATGTGTTTTATTGAACGAAACGTCGAGTTTGTAAATTTCGACAAAAATAGTTGCCATACCTTAGAGAATACCAAATACTGTGACGATTGCCGCACGTGTCAGAATGCACAGTGGAGTAATGGATAGCAGCTCGGATTGAGGAATCGGAGAGCCGAGTTCGAATTCCAGTCAAATCCATTACATTTACTTACGTTTTAATAACCTCAGGAAAGGTATGAATCTTCTCCCCCCACCCGAGCAGAACAGACTATATAACAGAAAGAAATGGCAAAAAACTGCCTCGTCAGTCATGTATCGAAAGATACATGATCGCCTAAGCAGGTATCACGTATGGCACATAACTGACTGAATAGCGTGCTGCAAAAGAATTCTAGTATATATATATATACTTTACAAAATTCGGCCTTTAACAAAAAGTATTCATTAAAAAGGCTTCATTAAAAAAAAAGTGCTCAGTACCAAAAATTGGTCTGATAGCAATAATGGTAGCGTAAAGGTCGACATTTCATATATATATATATATATATATATATATAATTTAGGCAGTACATCTTCATTCAAGCATGTTTCATTAAATAATATATGTCTATTTATTTTGATAATAATCCTTTCTAGTTCTCTAATTATCTTCTTGATGTTAAGTTAAAATTCATCAAGGAAGGCGCCGTATTTTTTGTTAAGTACTTTCGATTTTCGAGATCATCCTCAGGAGTGAATTGTGAAGAGAAACTTAAAATTTAACTCAAGCTGCAATTCACTCTTGAATATGACCTCGGAGGAGATAGAAAGTACTTTGGTTAACAAAAAAATCCCAACAAAAACAAAAAAAAAACGAAATTGACGTCGAAGCGAAAGAAATCAAACGAAATTCCAATTTAGATAATCGAACACACTACCTAACCAAATCTTAAACATTCATCCCCCACTAAAAGACTAGAAAGAAAACATCAAACTTAACCAAACATGTACAACCAAACCAGCCAAAATAAACTAAGTAAAATTATAATAGAAAAAAAAAAGAACAACTTTAGATCTAAATTAATGGGAAAGACACAAGATCAGTAGTAGACTGAAACCATAGCATAAATATGAACACTAAATATTCATCCAAATGGGTTTTAAGGTTTTCTATGCAGCCATCAAGAAAGCTATATTAGATCAAAACCTAGTAATTGAACACACAAAAATTACAACAGATCAACTGAAAATGACAAGCTCTTCCTAAGTTCAATTCTCTTCGACAAAGAAACACTATGGTTAAAAAAGAAAAATTTCAAAGAGAAAGCGTTTGATACAGTTATATATATATATATATATATATATATATGTATATATATATATATGTATATATATATATATATATATATATATATATATATATATTTCCATGTCCACTTTTATATTTACACACGCTCTATCTCTGATATTGAGCACTTTACCCCATAAATATAGCACACTTTAAGACTATATTTCTGTATATATATATATATATATAGTGTAACCCGGATATAAGAGAGTTGTCGGGACCGGATAATAAGTCTCTTATATCCGAGTTTGGTCTATTATATATACATTAACACAGGCTCTAATTTTGGACCAGAGAAAATATCTCTTATATCCGGGTTTCTCTTATACCCGGGTCTCTTATATCCGGGTTAAACTGTATATATATAAATCTTTATATAGTATGGACCTAAAAATCCTTATATAGTATGGACCTAGATATTCTTATATAGTATGGGCCTAGATATCCTTATATAGGATGAACCTACATATCCTTATATAGTATGGACCTAAAAATCCTTATATAGTATAGGCCTAGATATCCTTATATAGTATGGACCTAGATATCCTTATATAGTGTGTACCTAAAAATTCTTATATAGTATGGACCTAAAATCCTTATATAGTATGGAACTAGATATCCTTATATAGTATGGACCTAGAAATCAACGCGACATAGTTTATTCTGTTTTACGCCTTAACCCTTAGTCTACCAATGAGTTTAATGGACCTCATAATATTTTTTCATTTTTTTTAATCGGTATCATCTGAAGCAATGCAGTAAATTCGCTAAAACGAGGTTACAGGGGGTGGAAGAATTAGGCACAAATACCTTAATGAAGAGCGGAAAGAGAAAAGAGTAATCAGGTAGACAGTAGATTGACATTGCATTTAAGTTTTGCAGATTAAAGTTGACTGGAAGGCATGGAGCAGGAAAGAAGTTCCACAAACGAGAAAAGAAACTGTTAGCATAGAACTTACGGCTAGATCTAGCTAGATCAACTATAAATTGATGGTATTGCACTTAAAGTCATAAAGTCTAGCTACCAAAGCGAAGAACTCCTTCGAACAATTACCATGAAAGTATTTATTTAAAAAAAGGCAAAAAGAGGCAACCTTATAGTTATTCGATCCAAATTATTTATGTAACTTTTAGTTTTTCTTCATTTTCTATCATCTGCATAAAGGAATTAAATTTACAACAAAAAATAAAATTTTAGTGGGTGACTTCTATTGCCAAGTGGGTCCATTGGGGCCATGGTTGAAATTATTAATTAAATAGAAAATATCTTTCATTCTAAATCGATGCTATTTCTTTTTTCTGAAGATGGTAATGCATGTGAGAATGTCAATATTGCTTATTCAGAATCGGATGATGATATGAATGATGGCAACAAATTTGGCAGAAATGATTCTTCAAACCCTTCAATGATGAATGAAATATATTATTCGAAAAATAACTCTGAAATCTGGTCTTCTAAACCAATTGAAAGGGCACAACGAAGAACTCTATCCCCTAATGTTTTACACCAAAAACCTGACCCTTCATGTTTTACAAGAAGATCTTGGGATTCAGCTCTTTCATCATTTATATTCATGAAGCTAAAAATCTTGGAAATAATAAAAAAAATGGACAAATATTGAAGGAATTCTGGTCTTGCAGGCATTGCTACAACTACAAACTCTAGTGAACAATACACTACCCAAGAACCATTGGAGAGAAAGAAAACAAAAGGTTCACCTTGTGTGGTACTAAAATGGATAGAAAACTGAAAACTGTCCTATTTACAAAAAACGTGTAAAGGCCAATTGAAAGTATTCTGTGGAAAATGAAACAATGAATTTTAATTAAAAAATAATGTAACTTGAATTAAGTTTCTAATTTCAAACTAAATGCAAAGACCTGTCTATATTTCTGGGATGAGGTATTATGTACACTATTTACATTATTCAGACTATTGTCCTCATCTTTGTCGCCATATTTATTACAACGTTTCGGCCCTTCAGTATCTGTCTAAATTTCTGAGATGAGGTATTATGTACACTATTTACATTATTCAGACTATTGTCCTCATCTTTGTCGCCATATTTATTACAACGTTTCGGCCTTTCAGTATCTGTCTATATTTCTGAGATGAGGTATTATGTACACTATTTACATTATTCAGACTATTGTCCTCATCTTTGTCGTCATATTTATTACTACGTTTCGGCCGTTGTACGTTCCTTCAAGTGGTTGGAATGTCGAATTTATTTCGCTCACTGGGATAGCCTGTTGTAATTATACACGTGCCATGTCTAATGTTTGTCAGTTACCTCCTGCTAATTCTACTCCACCGCCTTAACCAGGTATTGAACTCACTCTCTTTGGGTCCTGTCACTGGATTTATCCACTGTGCCATGTGTCCTTGAGGATATCAGATATGAATTTCTGGGTATTATTAACCTAATGTCTTCAGCAACCATCATATTGCAATTTTTGCTCTTATCAGCTATGTTTTTACCAGAGCTAATATTGCAATTTAAATAATAATGCAAATAGTGTAAATGCAAAGATGCATTGTAATGTTTCTGTTTCAGTGAATAAATATTGATTAAAATTGTTATTTCTCTGTCCATTTATAATTATACATACCAAATATTATCAAAAAATGCAAAAGATTTTAATAGTTAAAAAAAAAACTAGAAATGAGTCCATTCGACCCGAGTTATGAAAGTTATTTTTCTTAGTAGACATAGGGTTAAGCGTTCATTAAACAATGAGTTACATCTTTTTGTCAATATTCTTTATCTAGGCAGTTAGGGATTTATGGAAACTTGGGAAAGGAAGCAATCTGTTTTTCGTATTTTTTATTTTTTTGTTTTGTTTTGGTAGAGTCTTAGATTATATAAAAAATTGAAAAAAAAACATGTATTACCATTGTTTGCGAAAAAAGAATTGGACTAATTCCTTTCAATGAAGATAATTCTTTATGGAGACATTCCACTGCGAATTTGTCTGTTGTGTATGGTAACAAATCTTTCTCTCCGTCGACTGATAAAGAAAAATTGAGAAATACAAGTTTAATTACGTTAAAAACTTAAGCAATGGAAATTGCATTGAACGGTGAAAAATTTTGAGTTTTTCGTGTTTGGTTGTTTGGTCCGATATTTTAAGTTTTGGTCGGACTAAGAGTATTTCAACGCCCTTCCTGCACACACACGCACACACACACGTTACAACACTCTTTTCCTATGTCACGACCATTTGTCTCTACCTACTATGGTGGTGATTTTCTAAGCGAAGCTTACATGTGGCACAAGGCCGGACATCCGGTGAGGATCGAATTCACTACTCAGTCGTAATTATTCTATAGAGAAAAGTTTGTTAGCCATTACACCACGTCCATATGACCCGTCTACCTACCGTGATTATAACTTAAGAAAGTCAAAAGCTTGGACCAGAAACAGAAATTCCTCCTTGTCTGTGAAGGATCATTTTTAATATGGAAAATTTGATCAGTAAAATGAATTTCATTAAATTGTCTGTTGTTTTTAATATATATATATATATATTTAGACATTTTTATGTTTATACATTCTTTTTTATAGATACAAATATCTAAGTAAATGCTCTGTTTATAATAATCAGTATTAACAACATTTACCGGTCTGAATGTCCGGGAAATTGCCATGCGTCCTCCGACAGGAATCGAACCTGTATCCTGTGACGGAACCGTCATATAGCCTGACGTGCCTTAACCGATTGGGCCACAGAGGAGCGTTCGGTTAGCAAAGTCGATTTTACTGTCTTTAAACTACAATCTTCCATGATTCTCTCACGTACATTCATATCTGCTCAATGCGTATCCAAATGTAAACAAATGACGTCACATATTATGAAATGGACAAAGTCCGACAATTATTTTAAGACATTTTTATGTTTATACATTCTTTTTTATAGGTAAAAATGTCTTAAAATAATTTTATAATGTGTGATGTCATTTGTTTACATTTGGAGGCTCTTTATTATAAACAGAGCATTTACTTAAATATTTGTATCTATTAAAAAGAATGTATAAACATAAAGATGTTTTAAATATAATTATCGGACTTTGTCCATTTCATATATATATATATATATATATATATATATAGAGAGAGAGAGAGAGAGAGAGAGAGAGAGAGAGACAATATTAGTGGTAAATATACACATACATATGCAATTATATATACACATACATATATGTATAAAAATAATTCCAAGAGGATATGATCCAGGTAGAACTCAATGTCCAGGACAGAGTAAGGATATAATAAAACGACTTAAACACTAATATTCCATGGTCATAATTTATTCCATCGGAATCGTAAAAACGATCCAATTCATAAGACCTGCAGAGGAATTTTCTAATATGTAAGCAAGGACTTAAAACTTCGGATTTCCGAAGTCTTCAGTCCTTTCTTACACATTAGAAAATTCCTCTTACGCACATATGAGGCGTGATAAAAAAGCAATGTACATTTCAATTAAAAAACAGTGTTAAGAGGTCATTTGATAAAAATTCACCTGACGATACCGTAAGGTTGAAACCAAGATTAGCGGTTTCAGCTGACATCCTGAGTTTTAAAGTTGAAAACTCTACATGTTATTTTGACTTTTATTTTATTTTTTCACACATGTATTGAGAACTTTTTGATACTACTGTTTCCTGGTCTGATTCAACTCTGACCATTAACCTTCCATGTATTACACACACACACACACACACACATATATATATATATATATATATATGTATATATGTATATGGTGTTCCCAAAAACTTGATATAATTTAAAATGTGAATATCTGAGTAACTACATGTCCGAAGCAAACGAAATAAAATATGCTTCATGCTGAACAATAAAATATTTATTTATCAAATTTCCAACAAGATGTTGAAAGTTATGTAGAGCAATTTCACAAAGCTTCATATTAAATATGTTTAATAGTCGCGCCACTTGTTACACGACACACGTCAAGTCGGTTGTCCAGCTTCTGCCAAACACGCTGTAGCATGTCTTACGTAACATTCTACAGCGTCTCAGTGATCTTCTACTTAAGTTCATCTAGGTTTGTAGGAAGAGGGGCTATATAGACGTGTCCTTTCATAGGAAAAAGTCACATTTCAATAGCACATTTCCATTATCACTGGCCTGCCTGATCCATCTTCCTGGTAGATTGTCACTGAGATAAGTCCGTACAGTGTTAACTTAGTAGGTTTTACATATTTCAGCTCATTTGAGCAAGAATTGGTTATGTTATTAGACTGCAAAATGATATCAATTTGGGTGGCTCCATGTATATATATATATATATATATATATATATATATATATATAGTTTTAAGGTATTATCTATTTATGGGTTAAAGTACTCAATGATAGATATAGAACGTATGTAAATATAAAAGTGGACATTGAAGTCAACACCAGAGGCGAGCGTCTGTTTCATGCTAAACGCAATCATCTGGCCTGGCGATTCAGTTTAGCAGTCTGAATTAAATTTTTGAAAAATGTTGCCTACAAAGTTTATTACAATAAATACCTTTACTAAAATATATATTTCATATAACCATCTTTTCTACTATGCTAATATGTATATATATATATATATATATATATATATATATATATATATATATATATATATATATATAAAGGTGAAATATAGACAAAGGATATTTACCTTGTAATCTGATAGTGAATCGAATTTTTTGCTCAGGTTTAGAATAGCATGGCGAAATATCGAACTGTGACCAAAATGTCGGAGTCGCATCAAAATCGAAGAAATTGTGTATGGATTGAGTGTCTGAACCCGGCTGCAATATAACGAAAGTGAGATTTGAAGACCGTGGATATTAATCGAAAGATGGCGTACACATTGACCCGCTCGCTTGTACGTACAAACGCAAGTAAATTAGATGCACAAACGCGCACAGATAAACATGCACAAACATAGCCTTATACACATACATTTTCACAAATGCACGCGCACATATTCTTACGCATGCACATTTGGGTCCACAAGTATATACATGTGCAAGTATTGTGTCCTGCGAATAAACAGAAAAGCACGCACGAACGGGATTAACGCAGTTACACAGATATATACATCACATTTGTACTCACATGCAAGCATACACAGAAAGACATATAACAATGGCTGGGCCTTCGTATCTGCGTACGCCTGTCTTCTGTTACAGACGCATTCTTAGTCATATTGTTTTTGTTTAGAACACATCAGTAGGTTATACTTTAACTATACTGATCAAATCTTAGTTACGGTTTCTGGGAGAGAACGCATCAACTTGGATGATCAGCAGTTTGAACAAAGCAATTCACTTAATCTCTCAGTCACGATGACTTGTGATTTTACACTAGCATAACCATCAAGAAACCTGTGCTGCACACTCGGTTTCATTCACAGGGGTTGGATCAACCCGTGGAATTTTTTTTTTCGGACACGTCCCAAAGGTGTTGAACGTTGGGATCGCGACAGATGTTATCAAAAAGTTCACTTCCTGACAAAACGACCAAAGATGAGATTCGAATCTGGGTCACATGGTCAGAAATAAAAAATGTTCTAAACACTCCGCGCACATTAAAGGACATATAGATGCGCATATAAATACACGCACTTGTACCTGCATATGTACAGGTGCGTAGAGTTACAGTTATTGGTATTAAAATTCAAAATAAGTATTCACCTCCCAAATATCCATCCGAAAAATGACGGAATTTTCATGGTTAGTACCAACTTCTTCGGTCCATGATTTCTGAAACGAAGTTTTAAATACAATAAGCATTTTCAAGATTATTTATATTTTATACATGTAAAAGAAAAGTACCGGTTTATAAACAGTTTTTTTTTTAAAACCGATTCCCTTTCGAACACCGTAGTTAAGCAACGTCGAGCCCGGTTTGTATTTAGATGGATCTATTTGGGAACACCAAGTAATGTGTGAAGGCTCCTACAATCCGAAATATGCTTTGGCTTTAAATAACCCTCAAAGGGTTGATAAGCCGTAAGAAAGGAATTAATCAATCATTCAACTGCTTTTTATTCGATGTTTAGAAGGCGTTGTCTATGGCGTTGGTATGTGCTCTCTGGGGGCTTTCTACATGATACTCTTTTTTATATATTTTCTCTCGGCCATGCCCATACTCCCAGAAATACTCACTGAAGTATTTACACGAATACAGCACGTTTCTCGCAGAAGACATATCCTGATGACTCATTAACAGGGGACTCTGAAGCGACTCTAGATTTTAAACATCGTCAACACGATTCCATAGAAGTAGCTCAAAAACGCTAGATTATTCGATTTCATTAGTGCTAGTCTGACACTCGTAAAACGAAGAGGGTCGTCGTCACATTACAAACGACGAAACACTAAAATACATTCAGCAACATTTAAAATTATTCGACGTTATGTGAAATGCATAGACGATTTAACGCCGTTGTTTACGACCCATTGAATGCGCAGGAGAGCAATCTGCCAATATAATTTAATGAGATTTATCTTAATAGCCGCACACTGTGCACACTTTTAAGCCGGCACCTGCGGACGGATAATTGGGCCTCCAGCCCAAAACTAAAGGAACCTTTGGTCCAGCTTAGAAAACAGCAATGATAATTTTGAAGAAATTTGAATTCCTCAATTCATTCCATAGATCTTCAAAACTCACTTTAACTTTGATTCAGGCTATAAGTCCAATTCCGTCCAAAAGACTGATGTGGGCCGAAAGTACGATTTGAGCGAAAAGTCCGATTTGGGCGAAAACTCAATTTCGGCCTTTAAGTATCTGTCTATATTTCTGAGATTACATTATTCGGACTATTGTCCTCAACTTTGTCGCCATATTTAGTACAACGTTTTGGCTTTTCAGTATCTGTCTATATTTTGTGATGAGGTATTATGTATACTATCAACATTATTCGGACTATTGTCCTCATATTTGTCGCCATATTTAGTACAACGTTCCGGCCTTTCAGTATCTGTCTATATTTCTAAGATGAGGTATTATGTACATTATTTAGATTATTCGGACTATTGACCTCATCTTTGTCGCCATATTTATTACAACGTTCCGGCCCTTCAGTATCTGTCTATATTTCTGAGATGAGGTATTATGTATACTAGAAATTTCAATTCATGCAGGAAATTGAATTCTTCAAATCAAAAACTCCTTAGAACTTCAATTTCGTTGAATTCTTCAGATCACTAACCATGCTGAAATTCAAAACCTGACGTTACGAAATCTCTCACTTTAACTCTGATTCCTTGGCATTTTGAGAAAATAAAATTGAATTCCTCAATTGACGTTTTAGAGATATTTTAAACTGAATTTAAAACAAAAAAATTTAAATTCACAAAGTTGTTGTATTACTTTAAACTCAATATAAATTTAAAAACTTTTAAAATCACTAATTTTTTTTCCAGTCATCTTGAAAACTGACATTTTTAACTATTCCCTCTTCATCCGGGACACAAATTCTATCTTCAAGAACCAGATGAAAGGAATTCCAGGATTATTCTGATTCCAAAAAGGTATAATATGTCTATGTAGAGTTAAATGGGTTTCAGACACACAGACGTACAGACAGCCAGTATTTGTAGTTAATTTTGATAAACTCTACAATAATCAAAATGAATATAATGTCTAAATTAATTAAAGTATATTGACAAATTAATCATCTCAAAACGAAATATAAAACTAGAGTAATTTGTTTTACATATGTGGAAATTTAAGAAAACTATTTATATTTCATTTTAAATTTCTTAGATAAAACATTTTCAATTCATCTCGTATTGCTTTAGTCTTAATTTCAGTTGCTTTTTATTTCAAATATTAGACCGTCACTGTGGGACCGTTAGTAAGCAAATCGAATCGTAAATTCTTTAATTGAAGTTTAATTCTTTATTTTTCGATCAGCGTTGCTTCCTAACGGCTACAGATTCAGAGAATAATTTGTGTATCATTTTATTAGAGAATATAAGTAATGAAAATTAATCAAAAAGCAAATAAAAATGAGATTAAGAGGATTAGCAAAAAAATTAATAATTGTCAAATATTTAATTTTATATATTTGTCAGTTGGAAGGTTTCTGTTAAAAGTTCACGTATTCGTCCTTATTAATTCCTTTGCAATATGAAATAAATATTTTTTTGTATCTGCTTTTTCACTTGCCCACACTCTCGTGTTATTTCCAAACGTCTCTAGAAGATTTCTAGACACTGAGTATAAATAGATAAGATTATAGCGATTAATCGATTCTTAAGATTCGGTTTATCAAAACAGACTTCACGCTGTCATGGCAAATTAACTTTGACGTATGTATTTTTATATGTAATGTTTTTAGTGGAAACGCCGAGATATTGACATGACCACGTAATGCGGTAATTTTAATTAACTAATAATAAATGAATATCATCGAAGTAGTGTTGTTTGAGAAAGATTTTTCAGAAACCATTTTTTATGCCTGCTTGCTGTCAGTTTAGACATGATACAATGGCCAATTTCATTATACATTGGGGTCTGGCACTAATAAAAGTTTTGGCTTTCCTGGAGTCCATCACTCGTGTTATTGCAACAACAACAAAAACAAAAACAAAAGAAAAGAAAACACGCTTTTATCAAAAGATTAACATTAACAAAATAATAATGATGATAATCCTATCTACATTTTTCGCTTCTAATAATACCGAAGTCTTAATGTGAAATTTTTTTTACAGTACGTCTCCACAATCAAACTAAAGAAGAAAACAAACAGAATTAATTTGAATTATAGAACGTAATCAAACAGACGCCCGCCCGAATTAGAAAGAAATATATATATACAATATATACCTTATTCAGACTATTTTCCTCATCTTTGTCACCATATTTATTTCAACGATCAAGCCCTTCAGTATCTGTCTATATTTCTGAGATGAGGTATTATGTATACTATCAACATTATTCGGACTATTGTCCTCATCTTTGTCGCCATATTTATTACAACGTTTCGACCTTTCAGTATGTGTCTATATTTCTGAGATGAGGTATTATGTACACTATTTACATTATTCGGACTATTGTCGTCATCCTTGTTGCCATATTTATTACAACGTTTCGGCCTTTCAGTATCTGTCTATATTTCTGAGATGAGGTATATATGTATACTATCAACATTATTCGGACTATTGTCCTCATCTTTGTCGCCATATTTATTACAACGTTTCGGCCTTTCAGTATCTGTCTATATTTCTGCGACGAGGTATTATGTATACTATCAACATTATTCGGACTATTGTCCTCATCTTTGTCGCCATATTTATTACAACGTTTCGGTCTTTCAGTATCTGTCTATATTTCTGAGATGAGGTATTATGTACACTATTTACATTATTCGGACTATTGTCCTCATCTTTGTCGCCATATTTATTACAACGTTTCGGCCTCTCAGTATCTGTCTATATTTCTGAGATGAGGTATTATGTATTCGATTAACATTATTCGGACTATTGTCCTCATCAGTTATCTCCTGTTAATTTTCCATCTGAAAGTTCTCCACTGCCATAGCCGGGTATTGAACTCGCACTCTTTGGCACAGTGTATAAAGGCTTCAGTTAGATCCAGTGACAAGAGCCAAAGAGTTCAATACCCGGCTAAGGCAGTGGAGAACTTTCAGAAGGGAATTAACAGGAAATACCTGATAACTGACATCCATTAAACATAGCACGTGGAATTAGAACAGTTTACCCCAGTGAGCGAAATAATGGGTTCAGTTCGACATTCCAACCACCTGAAGAAGGCCGGAGCGTACAACGGCCGAAACGTTGTAATAAATATGGTGACAAAGATGAGGACAATAGTCTGATTAATGTAAATAATGTATGTAATACCTCATCTCAGAAAAATAGACAATATATATATATATTAATTTCGGTTGAGCTCTCTGGTTTAAGGTGTGAATTTGTAAACAGTGACTATTTAAGCTAATATTGCACGACTCTTCGGCAGAATTGAGTCACTGTCAGTCACTGTGTGTTTATCTAAATCTAAAAATAAACACGCTAAATTTCACCTTGACCGTGCGCTGACGGCTTAGTGGGAGAAGTTCCGACTGACGCAAATTCAGTCGGGTTTCGATCCTAGCTAGAGGCAACCGGACGTCTAGCCACACTGATGAGCTGTGAAACAGCGAAACAGTCTGTCTGTGGATGACAATATATATATATATATATATATATATATATATATATATATATATATATATATATATATATATATAAGCTAATCCTAATCCTGTACCCTGAAGATCCGTTTAGGTGAAAATTAGGTACGTTTGCCTGGCTCATTAGGATTAACTTATCTTAGGTTTTGCTCTACTTAGTGTATTGGGCATTTGACGTAGTTTTCTTTTTACTTGTTTTGTTTTGTTTTTCTTTGGACCTGAACCTTAAACACTGGACGATAGTCCATATCACAAAATATTTAATATCTAAAACGCCACTAAATAATTGAGTTTCATTTTTCCAGGTTTCCAGATAAGATGTTTAGTTATCTTGACACCATTTGTCGTATGAATCACTGAAAAACCCTTTGAGTTATTCAGCTAGAAAGAGAACAGGTTAAGATCGTTTTGTCCCATTATGTCTCCCCATCTGAGCAATGGTGAGAGGAAAATGATCATTCAGGCCTTACGGAATCGAACCTGTATCCTATACGGAACCGTTATTTAGCCTGACGTGCTTTTACCGATTGAGCCACAGATATAGCATACAGGTTTGTTTCCTGTCGGACGATGGATATTTTCTATGAAAATTTCTCGGACATTCAGGCCGGTAAATGTTGTTTAATACTGTTTATTATAAACAGAGAATTTACTTAAATATTTGTATCTATAAAAAAAGAACGTATAAACATAAAAAAATTGTATAAAAAATTAAATAAAAGCACCTTTTCTGTCGTTTTTAATGAAATATATATATATATATATATATATATATTCTTTCTGCTTTCTTAATATATCGAGTTTTTTCTATAATAGTTTTAGCGAGACGAATCTGCATATATTTTGTCAAAGAGAAAATATGATTAAAGTTTTGAAAAGGATTAAATTCTCATAACGATAAGTCTTATGTCAAACAAGGCCAAATCAGTTCTGGTTTGGTTTTGGGACAAATTAGTTATTAATGAAAATTTTATGTGTTAATGAATTTTACGATATATGAAACTAGCTGGGCTACTTTATGTAGAACTTTCTGTGTTTTCGTTGGACTCATGCGTGAACGATGGTTGTGTTTACGCACCAATAAGAAGCATTACAACATGTATAGGAGACTAATTCGAAGCTCAGCAAGGAAAAAAGAAAATATGCCGGGTTGTAGCAATTGAATCTTGCCTAACACTCTGAAAACGCTGTGTTCTTCGGGACAGATCAGACGATCGAAAGTACCTTAGCAAAGCATAAACGTAGGAAAATGTATGCACAATATTAACCCTAATGTTGAAAAATTGTAAAAATACAATAAAAAATTATGCTGACAGATCTTTCGATTGAATTTTAAAAAAACTTGTTTAGATTAATTTTTCCTGGATAAATATATATATATATGTGTGTGTGTGTGTGTGTGTGTGTGTCAGTTGTGTGCCATGTGTGATACACGCTTTGGAGATCATGTATCTTTCGATACATAACTGACGAGGCAGATTTTTTAACGCAGTAGGATTTTCACTTTTTCTGCGTTAAAACAGTTGCCATTCAAGGCTATAGAACACAGTCTGTCCTGCTATATACCCATAGCTGGGGAATGAAGAAAAGGATTCATACCTTTCCCAAGGGTATTAGCACGTAAGTGAATGTAATGGATTCAACTGGAATTCGAATTCGGCTCTCCGATTCCTCAATCCGGGCTGCTATCAATTATTCTACCGTGCTTTATATTATGTTTCTATCGACGGAGAAATTAATGAGTAGTCTCTCCTCTGTCTTTCCCAATAATATCTATTCACAGACAAAATTGAACCGGGTCAGTACCTAGATGGGTGAACGCTGGGTCATACCAAGTTCTGCAAGCTTGGATTAAGCTTTGGTTTAATGGATAAAGACTCGGAATCAGAAATTGGAAAGTTGAGTTCGAATTTCAGTCGAATTCGTTATATTCACTTACTTGCAAATGCATTCGAGGAAGGCATAAACCCACCTCTTCTTCTCCAAGCTATGGGTTAAATAGTAGGATCTGTATCAGAAAATCATTATTATCTCAAAGAAATCCTTACAAGCGAAAACGTTGGCTTTAAATAACCTCAAAAGGTTGATAAGCCGTAAAAATATCAGTCAATCAATTCACAGATAGTAAATAAAACTGTTGAGCCAGGATCAAATACGTTATTTGGTCATTATATTTTTTTTTTTTTAAATGATTGCACCGAATTTATGCCTGAATTAAGAATGTTTAAAATTATAGAAATATTAAAATTGCAAATTAACCTAAAATGTAGCTTTCTTTGCAAGTGTTTTGTTTATTTATCTTATATTCATATTTATATCATACAAAAAAAGGGAGAAACATTCATATTCAAGTAAATTTTTCAGTTGGTCTAAGATTTATCAAAATTTAAAATAATTAAACAATTTGTTAAAATAATGATCTTATTCTTTTTCTCTTTGATCTCACATGATATACTATTGAATAATAATTTTAAGCAAAATGAAATAAACGAATTAATCAATAATCATTTTCCGTTGTGATATATATATGACGTCACACATTATGAAGTCCGACAATTATTTTTTAGAGACATTTTTTATGTTTATACGTTCTTTTTATAGATACAAATGTTTAAGTAAATGCTCTGTATTTATAATAAACAGTATTAACAACATTTACCGGGCTGAATTTTCGGGGACGCATATTTTCTATGACATTTTCTCGGACATTCAGGGCGGTAAATGTTGTTAATACTGTTTATTATAAAACAGAGCATTTACTTAAATATTTGTATCTATAAAAAGAACGTACAAACATAAAAAATGTCTTTAACAATATATGTATATATATATATATATATATATATATATATATATATATATATATATATATATATTAGTGAATATACATAATATCCAATGTCGATAGCACAACTCGGAGTTTCATGCAGTTGCTACAATCTTCATGCGGGTATGTATATTTTTTTTATCATAGAGACAGACATATATATATATCTATATCTATCTATCTCTCTCTGTCTCTCTGTCTCTCTCTCTCTCTCTATATATATATGAATTTAAATGTATGAAAGAAATACTCATATATATACATATATATACATATATATATACATAGACATATATATACATATATACATATATATATATATATATATATGAATTTAAATATATTAAAAAATACTCATATATATATACATATAAAATATATAAAAGAAATACTCATATATATACATATATATATATATATATATATATATATATATATATATATATATATATATATATATATATATATATATGTATTTATATGAGTATTTCTTTCATATATTTAAATTCATAATTTTGTTCATATTATGTGACAAGACATTTTACACATGACAAGGCAATTTCAATTAATGAATAGGTACAAAAAGTGCCCGGGTTGCAATAGTCTTCACTTACGACGATTCGTGTTTACGACGCAATCGCCATTAAACTTATTTCGACTTACACCATTTGCTTCGTACATAAGGCCGTGTGA
The DNA here is from genome assembly GCA_964036315.1 of Acanthosepion esculentum. Classification (NCBI taxonomy): domain Eukaryota; kingdom Metazoa; phylum Mollusca; class Cephalopoda; order Sepiida; family Sepiidae; genus Acanthosepion; species Acanthosepion esculentum. The sequence continues at coordinate 132,987,052 of OZ038484.1, read as the reverse complement.
TCCACTTCCTGGTTGTACGCCATATTGGATTGTTGTGTATTCGCTCTCTTTCGTTTGTGGAAGCCTATTGTTCTTCGTTATAGCTCACAAGTGTAGTTTAACCTCTTCTGATTCCGATGCTTCGTAGAAAAGGAAAACCATCAACCATTAACCAAAGAAGTGAAATTAGACGTTAAACGCTCTGAATATTGACTAGTGACCGACCACATCTGCCACTTTCATACGTTTTCACGCAATTATCAGGCGGTCGGTAATTGTCTCCAAGAACTATTACTTACCGAAGTGTAGTACCATTCGACAATGTTGTTGGTAATCCCAAAAATATCTTTGTACTTGCCGACCCAAACATCGCATATCACGCCACGGACTTTACGCTAAATAACAATAGATAAACATTTTCATATTTTTAATTGACCAAAAACATGACTAAATAATATTAATTTTAGAACTTAATCATTACATAATCGTGGAATTCTCTTTTATAAGGTAACATTTAATTACTTACTGTTTTCTCTATGTAGAAATATACGAAACTTATCAATTAGAAGATAAATAATTTTGTCTTGATATTGCATAAAGCAGAGAAGAAAATTACCACAAAAATATATACAAAAATGCAAGAGTGACATATTCAAACATGGCGCCACAATAAAGTACTTTATACTTTATCTTTCTTCCCCAACAAACACGATGGAAACAATTCTATTTTAGCAAAGAAAGTAGCAAATCAAAACATGTCATGAGACATATCTGCAAAAAATTAATGGAACCAGGTAAGTGAAGCCACTTACCTGGTTCAAAATCAACCAATCAAAAGACAACATTAGGAGATAATAACTTCGTGCCCTGCAATAAAGGAATCACAAACCAAGTCTAACCCTGGTACAAATTATGGCAGATTAAACAGAGAAATATAAGCAGGTAAAAGAGTAAAATATCAGGTCATCCCATAAGTTATGTTCGAATTTTGAATAAAGAAAACAACTGACCAAATGTAACATTTAATTACAGATTCAATCAACAATGTATATTCCCTGATTATCTATGACTTCCTTCCATCTATTAACAAGCTTACTAATTCCATGAATGTAAAATTCTTTTGGCTTTGATTCGAAGAACTCACAAATGTCAGTTTTAACCTGTTCCTGTGTTACAAAAACAGTTTCTTCCAAATGATTCTGTAAGCTACGAAACAAATGGTAGTCTGAAGGAGTAAGATCGGGATAATAAGGTGGATGAGGAATTTTCTCCTAACCAAGTTCTTCGATCTTTTGTGACGTGATTCTTGCTGTGTGTGGTCGCGCATTGTCCTGATGAAACATCACCCATTTTCGATTCAGTAGATCAGGTCTTTTTTCCTCAAAGCTTGGTTCAAACGCTCTAATTGCTGACAGTATATTTGAGAATTAATTGTTGCATTAGGTGGTAAGAATTCAAAGTGGATTATTCCTTGGCAATCTCACCAGATTGAAAGACGAACCTTTTGCCCATGAAGTTCCCTTCTCGGCTGTGGCTGGGGTCCTTCCCCTTTACCAAGCCACTGTCTACGACGCTTAACATTTCGATAAAAGATCCATTTTTCGTCGCCAGTCACAAGTCTATCCAAAAAAGGTGAAACAAGTTGGCGAGAATGGAGAGAAGAGCAGATGTCAACTCAAGGTTTGAGGTTGTTTTCAGACAATTCATGAGGCACCCATTTTCCAAGTTGTTGAAGATGGCGATGAACAGTTGTATGATTTGAACTGAGAACCTCTGCCAATTCCTCAACTGATAAAGCAGGATTTTCTTCAAGAGCTGCTTCAAGAAGCTTTTCATCAAAATCAACTGGACGCCCGGTTCGATGTTCATCTTCAAAGGTGAAACCTCCACCTCTGAATTTGCAAACCATCTTCTGCAAGGTCTTTCATTCACACATTCCTCTCCATAAACTGAGTGAATGTTTCTAGCCGCTTCGGCTGCTGAGTTTCCTTTCTTGAACTCATAAAGCATTATGTGCCTCAAATGATTCTTGGGTACTTCCATGTTACCAGGGTTTTAATCAAACAAAATTTAATTTTATTGTTCTCTGAAATAAATTTTGATCAGTTTAAATGCATCTAAACATAAAAATAATGTTCAGCTCCATTAGACATTATAAAATACTCTTTAAATTTCGTTCATTTTAACAAAAAGTTAAAATTCGGACAGAACTTATGGGATGACCAATAGAACAATGAAAAAAGTGCAGAGAAGGAGTGAGCATCATAAATAAAAGAAGCGCGCATAAAAGAATAAAAGAATAAAAGAATTAACAGGACAAAAGAATTATCAGAAAAAATTAATAAAAGAATTAACAGGACAAAAGAATAAAAGAATTAACAGGACTAAAAATTAACACGACAAAAGAATTAACAGGACAAAATAATAAAAGAATAAAAGAATTAACAGGACAAAAGAGTTAACAAGTCAAAAGAATAAAAGAATTAACAGTACTAAAGACTTAACTGAACAAAAGAATTAACAAGACAAAAAAATAAAAGAATTAACAGGACAAAAGAATTAATAGGACAAAAGAATTAACAGGACAAAAAAATAAAACAATTAACAGGACAGAAGAATTTTCAGGACAAAAGAATAAAAGAATTAACAGGACAAAAAAATAATCAGGACAAAAGAATTAACAGGTCAAAAGAATAAAAGAATAAAAGAATTAACAGAACAAAAAAATAATCAGGACAAGAGAATTAACAGGACAAAAAAATAAAAGAATTAACAGGACAGAAGAATTTTCAGGACAAAAGAATTATCAGGACAAAATAGTAAAAGAATAAAAGAATTAACAGGACAAAAGAATTAACATGACAAAATAATAAAAGAATTAACAGGACAAATGAATTAACAGGACAAAAGAATAATAGAATAAAAGAATTAACAGGACAAAAGAATTAACTGGACAATAAAATAAGAGAATTAACAGGACAAAAGAATTTTCAGGACAAAAGAATAAAAGAATAAACAGGACAAAAGAATTAACAGGACAAAATAATAAAAGACTAAAAGAATTACCAGGACAAAAGAATTAACAGGACAAAAGAATTAACAGGTCAAAAGAATAAAAGAATTAACAGGACTAAAGAATTAACAGGACAAAAGAATTAACAGGACAAAATAATAAAATAATAAAAAAATTAACAGGACAAAATAATAAAAGAATAATAGAATTAACAGGACTAAAGAATTAACGGGACAAAAGAATTAACAGGACAAAATAATAAATAAATAAAAGAATTAACAGGACAAAAGAATTAACAGGACAAAAGAATAAATGAATAAAAAAATTAACAGGACAAAAGAATTATCAGAAAAAATTAATAAAAGAATTAACAGGACAAAAGAATAAAAGAATTAACAGGACTAAAAATTAACACGACAAAAGAATTAACAGGACAAAATAATAAAAGAATAAAAGAATTAACAGAACAAAAAAATAATCAGGACAAGAGAATTAACAGGACAAAAAAATAAAAGAATTAACAGGACAGAAGAATTTTCAGGACAAAAGAATTATCAGGACAAAATAGTAAAAGAATAAAAGAATTAACAGGACAAAAGAATTAACATGACAAAATAATAAAAGAATTAACAGGACAAATGAATTAACAGGACAAAAGAATAATAGAATAAAAGAATTAACAGGACAAAAGAATTAACTGGACAATAAAATAAGAGAATTAACAGGACAAAAGAATTTTCAGGACAAAAGAATAAAAGAATAAACAGGACAAAAGAATTAACAGGACAAAAGAATTAACAGGACAAAAGAATTAACAGGTCAAAAGAATAAAAGAATTAACAGGACAAAAGAATTAACAGGACAAAATAATAAAAAAATTAACAGGACTAAAGAATTAACGGGACAAAAGAATTAACAGGACAAAATAATAAATAAATAAAAGAATTAACAGGACTAAAGAATTAACAGGTCAAAAGAATAAAAGGATTAACAGGACTAAAGAAATAACAGGACAAAAGAATTAACAGAACAAAATAATAAAAGAATAAATGATTTAACAGGTCAAAAGAATAAAAGAATTAACAGGACAAAAGAATTAACAGGACAAAATAATAGAAGAATAAAAAAATTAACAGGACAAAAGAATTTACAGATCAAAAGAATAAAAGAATTAACAGGACTAAAAAATTAACAGGAAAAAATAATTAACAGGACAAAAGAATAAAAGAATTAACAGCACAGAAGTATTAACAGGTCAAAAGAATAAAAGAATTAAGAGGACTAAAGAATTAACAGGACAAAAGAATGAAAAAATTAACAGGACAAAAGAATTAGCAGGACAAAAAAATAAAAGAATTAACAGGACAAAAGAATTAACAGGACAAAATAATTAACAAGACAAAATAATAAAACAATAAAAGAATTAACAGGTCAAAAGAATTAACAGGTCAAAAGAATTAACAGGTCAAAACAATAAAAGAATTAACAGGACTAAAGAATTAACAGGACAAAAGAATTAACAGGACAAAATAATAAAAGAATACAAAATTAACAGGACAAAAGTATTAACAGGTCAAAAGAATAAAAGAATTAACAGGACAACAAATAAAAGAATAAAAGAATTAACAGGACAAAAGAATTAACAGGACAAAAGAATTAACAGGACAAAATAATAAAAGAATAAAAGAATTAACAGGACAAAAGAATAAAAGAATTAACAGGTCTAAAGAATTAACAGGACAAAAGAATTAACAGGGCAAAATAATAATGGAATAAATGAATTGACAGGACAAAAGAATTAACTGCACAAAAGCATAAAAGAATTAACAGGACAAAAGAATAAAAGAATAAAAGAATTAACAGGACAGAAGAATTAACAGGACAAATGAATTAACAGGACAAAAGAATTAACAGGACAAAAGAATTAACAGGACAAAAAATAAAAGAATAAAAGAATTAACAGAACAAAAGAATTATCAGGACAAAAGAATTAACAGGACAAAAAAATAAAAGAATTAACAGGACAAAAGAATTAACAGGACAAAATAATAAAAGAATAAAAGAATTAACAGGACAAAAGAATTATCAGGACAAAATAATAAAAGAATAAAAGAATTAACAGGACAAATGAATTAACACGACAAAAGAATTATCAGGACAAAAGAATTAACAGGACAAAAAATAAAAGAATAAAAGGATTAACAGGACAGAAGAATTAACAGGACAAAAGAATAAAAGAATTAACAGGACAAAAATTATTAGGACAAAATAATAAAAGAATAAAAGAATTAACAGGACAAAAGTATTAACAGGACAAAAGAATAAAAGAATAAAAGAATTAACAGGACAAAAGAATTTTCAGGAAAGAAGAATTATCAGGACAAAATAATAAAAGAATAAAAGAATTAACAGGACAAAAGAATTAACTGGACAAAAGAATTAACAGGACAAAAAAAATCAAAGAATTAACAGGACAAAAGAATTAACAGGACAAAAGAATTAAAATAATAAAAGAATAATGAATTAACAGGACAAAAGAATTATCAGTACAAAAGAATTAACAGGACAAAAGAATTATCAGGACAAAATAATAAAAGAATAAAATAATTAACAGGACAGAAGAATTAACAGGACAAAATAATAAAAGAATAAAAGAATTAACAGGACAAAAGAATTAACTGGACAAAAGAATTAACAGGACAAAAGAATTAACAAGACAAAAGAATTATCAGGACAAAATAATAAAAGAATTAACAGGACAAAAGATGCATAGGTTCAAAAGAGGGAATGCGCAAAATAGAAACATCGGACATACTTAAAACGTGGAACGAATATGCTGGAGAAGATTTTACTGACAATAGAGAGAAACTTGCATTACACAAATATATGGAAGGACCTGAAATGCTAGTCTGCAGTAATACCATCACGGGTCAAGACGAAAAGTAAAAACGCATTCGGGTCAGGTGAGATTGTGCCAGAAAGGCTATCATCCATAAACGATTTTGGTTGTAAAAAAAATTACGGAAATGATAAATGAAATAATTAATGATTTTAAATCCCTAACTCAGCACATAAGAACAAAAGGTGGCCGACCCCTGCTCTAGGCCATCTACAAACTATATGCCTATTAAACATACGTTTACCCTGAAAGTATAAAATTATCTACAAAATATCTGTAGTTAAAAGCATTCAAAATATATATTGTTGAAGCCATAAAATTACGTAATAAGTAGTTAGAGTTCGGCAAGTGTTTGGCATGCCGCTTAACTAAAACAAAACCAACAGAAATGAAATGTCCGACAGTGGCGACATAATACGGAAGATACTAGAAGATCTGTCTTTGTAGTGCTGCCTATGTTTCCAAAGACAAATGAATGTGAGTTCTAACGAACAACCAGCTTAATGAGCCGAATAACCAAGCCGTATCCGGAGGAATAGAACGCGTCTAAGAAAGAGGGTGACAGCAGGACAAGAACAGTGTGGTTTTAGTTAAAAACACTGGAAAAACAAATGTGATATTTATGATCAGAATGTTATTAGAGAGAGTAATCCAAATTCAGAAGGAGTTATACGTATGTTTCGTAGACTATGTAAAAAATATTTGATGAGATACGATACGAACATATATATGAACTGCTAGGAAGATTTGATTTACTGGGAAAGTGTTGGTTTTAAACCATGTAGAAATAACTGCAAAATACTTAACCACTCCTCTTTTATAGGCTGAAGTACACAAATGCATGCTGGGATTTTTCCTAGCCAATAAAATAGTCTGGTTCTCGGTTTCATCTGACTGCGTTCCGATCTGTCTTGTCTTGAAGTCAGAACGCTACATTCGCTTGTTCAACCTTGCTTTTGTATGTTAATCCTACTTCTTAGTTTGTGAAATGTTTGCCTTATTGCTCTTAATTCGCCTTGCATATATCGTTTGCTTGCTTTATATTATTTTTGCCCTGTTCTTTTTTTGTCATTGCTTATTGCACACTTTGTCATTTCTGTTTGTTGGACAGATCTGTTACTTATTTTGCATTTGACCATGGCTACTCACTCCAAAGAAAGATATTAGAATAATCCAGAAGTTATACTTGGAGCAAACCACTTGAACTAAATGAATTGGGTAAGCACACAAAAATAAAAAGGGGTGTTTCTTCTTAGTGAATATATTCAAACTTTAGACTGAGGCGATCCTAAAAGAGCTAAAAATCCCACAATGACTTATCGTTGGTGGGCACAATCTTAACATATGATGCGCAGATGATAACGTATTGATGGCAGATAAGTAAAAAAGAAATCTGCAGAAACTCCTAGAGAAGGGAGTAAAGGAAATCGTAAAGAAAGGACGATCCAATAATTGTAAGAAAAACAAAATGTATAGTTGGAAGCAAAGGAAACGTCTCAGGATGCGAGCTACGAATTGAAGATGTCAAAATCTAGCACAGAAGTTTATATATCTAGGAAGCGTTTTAAGAGACGATGGAAAATGTGATACCAACACCCGAAGATGCATGGGATAGCAAAAGATGCTTTCCAAAAGCTAAGCAAAGTATTAAGAAATAGAAAGATTTCGATAGAAATAGAGAAAAGAGGACCGGACTGCTACGTAATATCAATGCTCCTATATGGCAGTGAATATAGGACAATTTCTTTACGGAAGAAGAAGAGACAAGAGGCAAAAGTGACGTGGTTTTACATAAGGATGCCGAAAATAACATAGACAGAATATGTGAGCGACGGGGAAGTTTTAAGGGCAATGGGAACCAAAAGGGCACGTGTACTTAGAATCAGAAAAAAAAAGACACTTGACATTTCTTGGGTGCATCGTAATAAAGAAAGAAGACTCGGAAAATTTGACACTCATAGGGCATACTGATGACAAAAGGACAGAGGCAAACTGCAAGTATCCTACACAACAAACATATGTAAATAGATAGCAAAATAGAAAATGGGAAAAAGAGTAAAAAGAAAATATTTCTAAACACCGAAAAAGGATAGGAAGTTGCGGAGAGCCATTAAAGGAGACAACACAGAGATAAAAAAAAAAAGGTGAATAATTCTTTTAAATGATGATAAAGAATTTTCGGTAAAAACGTGCTCACCTTTCCAACGTATTGTATCGCCGCTTTATCCGCGTGAAAATAGTTATCAGGGCTCGACAAGCTACACCCTTTATTCTCATTGCATCCTTTAGCGAAAAAGTCGCCTAGGCGAATCTTTTCCGGCATTTTGCACTGACCAGTGAGTAAAGATATCGTATACTTGTAACCTGGATTTAAAAAGAAAATCATGTGTCAAGAAATCATTTAGAAAAATTTGAATTAACTTTGATTTTAACTCGTCATTAGTTCAGAGGTGGGGAAAACAATAAGTCGCGGTCTGTATCCGCACTGCACACATCAGTTTTTGAAATGTTCATTAATATGTTCTGAATAGATAGGTATGGTGAAGTAATGGCTAGTGGCTTCGATTGAGAAATCGGAGAACCGCGTTCGAATTCCAGTCAAGTACGTTACATTCACTTAGGCGGAAATATATAAATCCATCTCTTCTCCCACAAACTATGGGTAAATAACAGGGCAGACTGGGTATTATAGCCTTTGTTGGCAATCGGTCTAGGAGAAGGACAAATCTGTAATCAAAACACCGAGATAAGTGTTAAATAACCTCACCTACCCGAAATTGGCTAAGCGTAGTGAGTATGGCTACACCACTGAAGACATGATTAATCAGAGTGTGGTTCCTCCAGTGGGAAGGCTCTGGATTTGAAATTTATTTTAGTAATTTTTTATTACATATTGCACAAAATAGAAACCATAGCAAAACAGGAACCAAAAGTCAATATATACTTAATAGCGAATCCCGGTACCAAGGAAACCTACTTCTTACAAAACGGGAATTACTACAGGTACATGGATTATTATGGCCTACACTTTGCCAATGTCAATTCCCAATAATCACAGTGTAAACTGATTGTTATGGTCATCATGTGATGGTCCAAGGTAGAACCAATGAAGAATAACTCGAACACAGGTATGGAATAACACAGATATATTACAAACAGAATATGTACAAAAGAAGTAGAAGTGTTAGTAATAACAATCAGGTTAGGTTAGAGAGAACTATTTTGTCTCGACCAGTATCACTATTCCAATGTCTTACAGTAATCGTCTGACTCTGTCTCTGACTGTGACTGACTCTGAACAGTATTTACTGTGCCACCCACGAGGTATAGATGCGGCACAAGGCCGAGTTTGCCGTGGGTATTCCCGAGCCCGTAGGCTCGGCCAAAAAATGCCCGTAGAACCCGTATAAACGGGATCGGGTTGGTCAACCTCCCCGAACGAGGCTCTGCCCTTCGGCGGAGCCTCGTCCGGGTTCCTCTCTTTCCTGAGGCAGAGAGTTCGACCGTCAAGCCGAGTCGTCCAAAAACGACTGACTCTGAAGTATTTAGTGTCCTCCCCACGAGGGACAGATGTGGACAGAAGAAAGGCAATGTGTGTGTGCGCATGCGGTGAGGGTCGTCGAATTTTTATTCATTTAAAGTTCTTAAAAAGCAGTTGATCTCGACTGATCTGTTATACCCAACCGGCTATAATCGCCTGACAATGCAGAAATAATTATTATATTTTTTCGATCGCTGAGAAAGGCTTTAATTGGGAAATTGCTCTTTAATGAAAATCAGATTAAAGAGATCGGCGAAAACATTTTTGCATTAAAACCTGTGGAATTTTACTTAAAAAGGCATGAAAGAGATAAAAGGTAACAAGCCATTACAGACAATGGTGAATATGTAATTGAATAAAATGGAATCGTACTTTAGTTTTTCAAGTTTTTTAAAGTTGATATGCAATGACGGAAATTATTTATGACTCAAAATAATTATTTACATTATTATCATCTTTATCGCCATATTTATTACAACATTTCAGCCGTTGTACGCTCCGGACTTCTTCAGGTGGTTGGAATGTCGAACTGAATCCTTTATTTCGCTCACTGGGGTAGACTGTTCTAGTTCCACGTGCCATGTCTAATGGATGTCAGTTATCTCCTGTTAATTCTCCTCTGAAAGTTCTCCACTGCCTTAACCAGGTATTGAACTCACACACTTTGGGTCCTGTCACTGGATCTAACTAACGTCTTTATCCACTGTACCATGTGTCCTTGAGGCCATCTGTGTATAAATTTCTGGCTATTATGTCTTCAGTATCGTTTTTTACCATTTCTCATATTGCAATTTTTGCTGTTATCATTACATATTTTTACTAGAGCTCATATTGCAGTTTTTTGTTGTTATTATCGCTTTTCTCTGACACTCCTTATTACTGGTTCCCATATTGTATTCATTTCTATGCTTGGTCACCTCCGGAGAACATGACTAAAGACTGTGTGTATGCCATCCCATGCAGCTGCAGCAAGAAATATAAAGAGGAGACAGGCCGCCCCCTTAAGGTGAGGCTTCAAGAATACCAGAAAGCTGTAACAAGATGGGACGTGAAAAATCAGGTGTGGCTGACTAGATATGGAGAGAGAATGGAGATCACCGCCCTCTGTGGGATCTGGTTAAAGTCATAGACAAAGAACACCATTGAAAAATTCGTAAACTTAAAGAATCAGCACATATGCCAGGCCACAAAAATCTCCTGAGCCGACCAAGCATAGAAATGAATACAATGTCAGATTTATCCACTGTGCCATGAGCGTACAACGGCCGAAACTATGTGAAAAATATGGCGACAAAGATGAGGACAATAGTCCGAATAATGTAAATAATGTACATAATACCTCATCTCAGAAATATAGACAGATACTGAAGGACCGAAACGTTGCAATAAATATGGCGGCAAAGATGAGGACAATAGTCCGAATAATGTAAATAGTGTACATAATACCTCATCTCAGAAATAGAGACAGATACTGAAAGGCTGAAACATTGTAATAAATATGGCAACAAATATGAGGACAATAGTCCGAATAATGTAAATAGTGTATATAATAGCTCATCTCAGAAATATAGACAGATACTCAAAATAATTGCATTCAGCTTTAACGAATATAAGCATAAAATGGGTGATTCCGGACTGGTGGAACTAAGGATTATAATTCGCACGAACATTTGCTATGAAAACAGCGAGAGAGGCGAACAACGTTTCGTTTTGTGAATAAAAGGGATTATTGGGTAGAAAATAATTCATCAGCCACAAGGCCGCGCAAACGCGTCTGAATGCTGTTGACGCCTGAAAGTCTGGATTGGGCAGTTCCAGCCCAGATGTAACAGCAATATTACAATTTGGGGCTGATCTGGTTCCCTGTAAAGAAATAACATGAAAGAAGGAATCAGGTAACTTCTGGAGCGGTACAAGGAAATCTATCGTATATACGAGTTCCACTTGTGGTCTGGGTGTGTTTGAGTCAAAAGAGACGTTCCAAGTGAGGAATCCATTGAGAGTGGCGGACATACATCATGACTGAAGAAAACACAGGATCTATCAGTTCATAATTTGCATCAGATTAATAAAACATTTCTTACCTGTATTGTAATCATAAATCACCCGTATGGCACCCAAAGACTCATTCCTGTTCTCCAATTCCAACAACACCAGCTTCTTTTGATCATCAAAAATCAGCTTAAAAAGGAAGACCCGTGAAAATATATTCGTTTAGAATTTAAACTTGAAATATAAATAATATTTGTAAGTCCCTTAATAAGGAAATTAGAAAATAAGAATTACTAAGAATACGCTTGAGATACATAATGTGGAAAGAAGACCTGGAAAAATGAAAACTCAAAGGACACATCAAAGGTGAAGAGAAGCCGAGAAAAGTAACGAGTAGTATTCTTGGTAAGATTTTGCAAATGGATTGACGAACAAGTGCAAGGAAGAACGTGTTCATGAAAAGGGAACATATTGCTGAGATCAACAAAAGATAGATAGTCCCAACTGTGAGCTATGATCTTACAACCCGTGAAGGTACACGGGAGAAAGACTGGGCGAGAGGGAGAGAGAGAGAGAGACAGACAGAGATAGAAACAGAGAGATGTACGTCTGTAATCTTAAAATTTCAGATATTTATTTTCATAAGATCTAAAATTTTAACTGAGGCGTTTTATTAAAAATAAGCAAGATTATATATATGGCTAATAAAAAATGGGTTATATTTTGCCCTTTATTAAATAAAATAGAATTCCTCGTTTAAGATACTGTCTGATATAACTCTTATGTTATCGTAGGTACGGGGTGGCTCTGCGCTTAACCGATTTCGGCCGATAGAGTTTATGTTCACTTTGTATTATTCGCAGGAATCTACGTTTCTCTCCAGTGTTGTGAAAATAACATCGCAGTTAGAGATTTTAGCCCCATAAGGTAAACTATCGAAGAGTGTGTTATTCTGACAAAAAAGATGTTTTAAAAATCTACAGCTTGGTAGTCACGAAAGCTTGTCTCTATAAAAATGGAGAAGTTTAAACTCCGAACCAGGATACCGGCTCTCGAGAAAGAATCTTTACAGAAACCATAAATAAATCTCCAATGAACTATCGCTACTTCCATGGAAAGTACTCGGATAAATTACATATTCCTTGCTTCGCCAGGTCTAAACCTTCAAGGCTAGGATTCGCCATTGTAGCAAACCACCCCCACGCATTGTCTCCGTATTCCATCGTTAAGAAGTTCCATTCGAATAGCCTCTTTCTGCAAAACACTGCTATATGTAACCTACTCCCAAAAGGATTTTTCCCCGATCACTACAGTTTTAACCTGTTCAAGTTTAGAGCTAAGGGTTTATCTTCCCCTCTTATCTGTATAAACTGACACTTAACGTAACCCTTTACCTCGAGAGGCTTCCGGACCTTGTACACGGTAAAACTTACTGTAAAAAATTCCATATCCTTCAAAAATAAACCCCAAATAGCCGAATACACATGATTACATAGGAAGACCTATTATATGAGGTTGTTATATATATTGGTTCGTTTCTTTTTCTGGTGTTCTGCGAATGATCTCGAAGAATAATCATTTGTAGCATTTCTTGCTTTTTAATATCTCTGGTCATCCTGTGAAACTGTTGTTTAATGTTGTTGAAATTTTATTTCAGATTCTCAGGTAACCCTTTGAGATGGAATGTCAACTAGACAAGAATGAGCGTGTTTAACATCTTCCTCTTTTTACTTTTAATCAAGGTCACAAAGCAGCCAAAGTTGCTCAAGACATTTGTGTTGTGTACGGAGATGGTTTTATTACCGACAGATTGGCACAGAAATGGCTTTCCCCATTTCAAGGAGGGGAAGTTCAAACTCACAGACTCTCCGCATTCTGGTCGATCTGTTCAGTTTGATTAGAATCAATTGCGCGTACTGATAAAAGAATTGGTTTATTTTGTTTTACGGCATATCAACCTCAATGGGTTATTTAATGCCAACAAAATTTTCATTAATGGTAATATTTTTTCAAAAAATCTATTTCTAGCGATATTTTCTCTTCAAAAATTTATTTCCTTCGCTGGTAATATTTGTTTTTCTAAAATGTATAGCTGGTAATAATTTTTTACAAAGTATTTCTCGTATTAAAACCTATTTTTACACATTCATAGTGTTTTGACCCCATTTTTGGGGTTAACTATTTACCCATAGCTGGGACCCTAACAGGTGCTACCACTCCTGTTCAGGGTGGGCCTGGGAACAACAGCAATTAAGAGGTGGTTCCACGCACCTCAAAACCTCCTGATCAGAGGCCTTGCTGCTGGATGTAGTTTATCGTCATACCCGGGACGCGGATGTAGTTTATCGTCTTACCCAGGACGCGGATGTAGTTTATCGTCTTACCCAGGACGCGGACGTAGTTTATCGTCTTACCCAGGACGCGGATGTAGTTTATCGTCATACCCGGGACGCAGATGTAGTTTATCGTCTTACCCAGGACGCGGACGTAGTTTATCGTCTTACCCAGGACGCGGATGTAGTTTATCGTCATACCCGGGACGCATATGTAGTTTATCGTCTTACCCAGGACGCGGATGTAGTTTATCGTCTTACCCTGGACGCAGATGTAGTTTATCGTCTTACCCAGTACGCGGACGTAGTTTATCGTCTTACCCAGGACGCGGACGTAGTTTATCATCTTACCCAGGACGCGGATGTAGTTTATCGTCATACCCAGGACGCGGATGTATTTTTCCACATAGCCAGGACGGGATTATAGAAGAACCGCGACAAACCACTCGGGAATGGGCTCAGGAAATATCAAACTCTCATATTACTGTCGCTCGTCATCTTCGCTCAATGGGTTATGTCCAGAAAAATGGGGCATGGGGGCCACACGCATTGACCGAGAGAAACGCACTCCATTGACGCCAGTTCACTCGCTCGACACCAGGCTAGTCGGGAATACAAAGAAAGAGATCAGTTGGGAAGTTCTGCCACACCCACCATAGTCTCCAGATTTAGCCACTTTAGACTAAAATATTTTACGGTCGTTTTCAAACACTCTGAGGGGGGTGTTTCGCTCAACAACGATGTGAAGCTTCAAATGTAGCTTAATGAATTTTTCGAATCAAAACCTCGTGATTTCTATCGTCGACGTATTGAACCATTAGTGGATCGTTGGCAGGAGGTCGTAAAGAATGAAAGGGAATACACTGTTGAATAATTCATCAGAACTATTAAAAATAATAATATTAAAATAAATTATAAAAAAAGAACGAATTTATGTAACAACGCAATATTTATTTTATCAATAGAAACAATATAGCCAATTTAAAAAAAAACAAAAAACAGTTCTTGAAAATCATAGAAAACATCTCGATATATATTTTTCACTTAAACCATTAATGCCGTCCACCTCCCAAATGCGATTGTGGCACCGCAATGCGTATAACTTATTTGAATGCGCATTGAATGATGGTCTTTAATGGGTTGTAGATAGAAACCTATAATTAATCATTTATAAAGTTATTATAAAGAAAAAGAGACGAACGTTTAAGCTTTTAGTGATTTTTTTTCAATTCAATTTAACTACTGCCAATATGTTGTACTTGATCACTTCTTTTATAGTCGAGTAGTTAGGAAGGGAGATAACTACGATTGCCTTCCACGACAGCTATAAATAATATTAATTTTTTTTTAGAAACTAACAATGAATATCGGGTTTATATTTATTATTAATACCAGATTTTACGATGTGCATTAATAAATTAATATTTATTTTATTACATGTCGTTATCTAACTTCTTACCGAACTATAAAACAAAATTAAATTGTATCAACTTTTCGCTTCTCGTTTTTCATATTATTTTTTCTTATGTAATTTATTTATTATTTTTATCCCAATTTTCTTGATCGAATAGCTTCTGTCCTTTAACGTAAGTCGTGTGAATTAAGAATAAGAAGTAACTGGTGATCAGACTTGAACGCGCTACCTCATAGACAGTAAGATATGGTGTGGAGAGTTCGCGACTGAATTCGGCAAGAAGCTTCGAAGAAGTATGATCTTCACCCCCCACCCACAGGATTCATTCGCTCAAAGACATTGTTAACAATTGATCTTAGAAAGCGGTTGTTTAAGATGACAGTTTAGATATTTCTGAATGGGTTTGTCGCCGTGCATGACAATCATATGAAGGTCCTTAACTGACAAGGCTATTTAAGCCTCGAGTTTACAGATTAATGTTTTAGTTTTGTAGCAATTTGGTATTGGGTGAAATTATCTCCAGCGCAACTTCCTTATCTCTTATACTAAATTTGCTGTAACTAATCCACGCAATCCAAAGGTGTTTAATATTTACTAATCCCATATACTGAAGTTTTATGATGAAAATAGAGGTGTACGCATAGGTGCCACCACGTCATTCATTCCAATTCCAGGACATAGTTTCTACTTTGGAAATGGTTATTTTGAGTCCTATTGGAATATTTGGCAGAGGATATTGCAATATACGACGGAGACCTGGGGAGCGACATCTTCTAGTGTGCATGCAACCATGACACAAAGGACTAAACACCTAAGATGTAGAGTGCTAGAAACACGCATACAGACTCACAGACACACTCACAATTACACACATACAATCACACACACACACATATGTATGACCTTTGCCTCATGCCTTTCGTCTGACTGAAACATTGAAATGGATAAACTCTGTATTAGTTTTCGACAGGTTTATTGTTTTAGCTTGCACAATTAAACTCTACTTCCTCCCCCGTATCTCTATAGACACGGACTCAGGCCGACGACCGATATCTTCGTCTGTTGAAATAGACTATTCCCCATATGAGGTAATCTTGTAATTTATTGTTTATTAGTAATATTGCTTTGTATTAATAAATACTTTGAGCTCTTTTTGTGGGTCATTTTGAATATTTTATATTACTACGATCTGTATATATGCAGTGTAATGGTTAGCAAGATTGTCTTGCTGGAGCAATTACGACTGAGTAGTGAATACGATACTCATGGGTGCCCCATACTTTCGGACTTGTGCTACATCTAATCTACGCTTGGAAAATCACTATATATATATATATATATATATATATATATATATATATATATATTATAAATTAACTGATTTAAAATATGGTTTTTCGCTACACAGTAATAACCATGTTTCAAAAATGGAAGCTAGAAGCTTCGAATTTCATTTTGTTATTAAATTAAAGACATTAGTTCTATTTCCTCGTCAAGCGAATTTTGGAGTAACTTATTTTTTTAAAGCGTATTTTCTTTTACATACTGTAAGTAATTCTAACACATTTACTTGGTTTTAAAAAGAAATATAGTCTATTAAAAATTAAAAAGAAAATTTTTTAGAATTGTAGTTAAATTAAACATATTCTAGACTAAACAGCCCCCCAAAATCTTTAAGTATACAAATAGAAAAAATGCCGTAGGAATTCTGCCGTTAACAATAAAATTTTTATAAAAAACCCAGACGGCATGCATTTAGCGGATATCAGAATTTGTTGAAAAATACATCCCTACCCATCCCTAAACATAACCCCGCTTTCGAATGTAACAATTAACTGATACAACGAAAATTTGAAATTGAAAAAGCCAGCACCCCTTGTCTGGATGAGTGGATTTCTCTGTATCCTTGGAAACACTCAATTATGAATCTTTGCCGTGCCTTTAAAACTGTAAATTTAAAAATAAGTTACTCCAAAATTCGCTTGACGAGGAAATGGAACTAATGTCTTTAATTTAATAACAAAATTAAATTCGAAGCTTCTAGCTTCCATTTTTGAAACATGGTTATTACTGTGTAGCGAAAAAACATATTTTAAATCAGTTAATTTATAATATTAATGCTCTGTAAGTTTACATTGAGCACTATTGTGTAAAAATAAAAATATCTATAAGAACACCGGATTTTATATCTTACTGTTCTTTCTTTTTATTATATATATATATATATATATATATATATATATATATATATATATATATATATATATATATATATATATATATACAGATCAAATGATGGGTCCGTATAGGAGTACGGGTTCGATTTATGTCGGAGAACGCATTTATTCCACGAAATTTCTCGAACATTCAAGCGGATAAATTTAATTAATAATTATCTATCGCGTTTTTTATACAACCTACTTTCCATGAGTTTAAGTCAACGAATATTTTATACTCGAATGTTACTTGTAAAGATATAATATCCCATCTTTAACATGATAAAAATATTTGTATGTAATGTCGCTTCCGAACGATTTATTTTATGAAACTTTGCATATCAGACAAAGGGAAAAAATCCTAATTAATTCATCACTCAGGCGTATTTGTGGCGAGATCATAACGGGTGTCTCAAAGGTGTTTATTCACTGTCATCATTTTCATCTCTTGATAATCGCAACTAATTCATTCAAGATGTGGTTAAGCTTTAAAATTGGATTAATTCTGAACATTAAACCTCATGACAATTGCCGCTGAATTATTAATAATTGAGGCTTTTATACAGAACAAAATAATGTTCTAGGGATCATTAACATAATCCCATGCGTTCGTCTAATTTCACCCAAAAGACGAATTATAATTACAAAATTTAGCTAATGGCCGCATTTTAGGACCGTTAGATGACTTGTCCCCAAAAGATCCGTATAAATATTTTCGATCACTGCACACATTTTATTCATTTGATTAACGCTTTTACCATTAATATTAATACTTTTGTGACAAAACTAATTTTTGAAAATATAATTAAAGTTTTGAACATCTGCAATCTTTCATTTCATGAAATAATGGCTGCCATTTTATCAGACGAATCTTAGCTGAGACAGGAACATGTTACAAACACTGAAAGAACTGAACTCACTACATTTTTCGAATTAGATTAAGAAGATAGTATAGCGTCAGTATTTCAAGGGAGAATGGTTACTGTATTTGAAAATCAATATTTGAACTTTTAATTTTTACTTGTACTCGAACTCGGATCTCTGTTTTCATTAGCCAAAACTCCATTGATCTAGCAAACATCAGGTTATATATATCTATCTATATGTGTGTGTGTGTGTGTGTGTGTTGTGTTCGTTTGTGTGTGTGTCTGTGTTTTTATATGTGTGTCTGTGTATATATGTGTTGGGCCAGCCTACTCAAATCCTCTTTTCTCCATCAAGACCAATGGATATTAGATGAAAGGCGACCGAAATCCATACGTGGATCCCCAAATGAGGATATGTGCTAACTTTGATAATGTTATGACTGAAGCACAATATTTTTGTATTTCTTTTTAATCAGTATCACCCCATGCAAAGCAGTAAAGCCACTAAAACGCAAAGCGGTTACATGCTATGGAAGAATTAGGAACAGAAACATTAATAATGACCAAAAAAAGAAAAGAGTAATCAGGAAGCCAGTGGATAGTGAATGACATTGCATTTAAATTTTTTCAGATTAAAGTTGGCTGGAAAGCATGGAGCCAGAAGGGAGTTCCACAAGCGATAAGTGCGAGAAAAAACTGTTAGCATAAAATTTACGGCTATATCTAGCTAGCTAAACTGTAAATCAACGCCAATCTAGTACTGCACTTAAATTCATAAAGTCTTGGTACCACAGCGAAGAGCTCATCCCAACAATTACTATGAAAGTATTTATTTAAAAAAAAAAAGGCTCAGAGTGGCAACCTTACGGATAAGTGATTTGATCAGAGTCGCCAGATCATGACCATTAATATTGCTGATTCTTATCAAGGAGCTCAAGTTAAGTAGCAGGGAACTGGACCGCACGTGGTTGTAATATTCTAAGCGAGGACGAATGGTAGACTTATAGATATGTAAGATAGATTTCAGAGAGAAATCTGGAGGACAGTAGATAGCGATTGATATTGCATTTAAATTTTGGCAGATTACAGTTGACTGGAAAGCAAGGAGCCAGATGGAAGTTCCACAAGCGAGAAGTGCGAGAGAAGAAACTGTTAGCATAGAAGTTGCGGCTACATGTAGCCACTCCAACTGTAAATTGATGAGATGTCGACGCCGGTATAGTGCTGAGCTTAAATTAAAAAACTCTAGGTACCATAGCGAATAGGTCATCTGAACAATTACCATGAAAGTATTTATAGAAAAGACATAGAGAGGCAACCTTACGGTGGTGAGAAAGTGACTGGATCCGAACCGCCAGATCATGACCAATAATATTGCTGATTATTCTTTGGATCTTATCAAGGAGCTCAATGTAAATAGCATAGAGATAGATTCGTAAGATAGATTCTGGAGAGAATAGTTGTCTCGCGCGACACAGTAAACCGACTTTCTTAGCAGCTGACTTAGCATTTGATTTAATATAGTCTTTCCATTTCATGTCAGCTAAGAACGTTAGCCCGAGAAGTCGCAACGAGTCATTTCCTTGGAGGTTAGCATCAGCCATGCTGATGGAGAGCAGAGAATGGTCTCTTAGATAATTAATGGAGTTAAGTTTAATTTTAGAGGCGTTAAAATTGACAACCCATTTTTTGTCCCAGTTAACGACGGACTTGAGGTCATTTTAGACATCAGCTTCCATTTTAACCTTGTCGGACTGATCGGCTTTACTATCGAAGCAGGAGTAAATATTGTGTCGTCAGCGTAGATGCCAAGCTGAGAGCTGATGTCCTCGGAAAGTTTAATGAAAATTAAAAACAGCGTAGGACCAAGGATAGAGCCCCCTAGTGTGGGGCAACCGCGTTAGTACGAAAGGATCCAGACAAGTGGCCGTTCACGATAACTTTCATTTCACGATTTGATAGGAAAGAATGGATCAACTCAATTTTTTTTTTTCCAGAGACACTTTTCAGCTTGTGGAGAGAACCTGTATGCCAGATCATGTGAATGACTTTCGAGATGTCCAATGCTACAGCCCGAGCTTCACCGTTTTTATCTGAAGCCTGGTAGAAGCTTCTCGCGATTATCGTCAATACATCAGTAGTTGACCGGGAGAAACGAAAGCCGTATTGCTTGTTTGAAAAATAAGCCTTGCGATGAGAGATGATGAACCAATTCAACATTGAATAGGGCCTCTATGAGTTTCCCCCAAAAAGGAAGAAGGCTAATCGGCCGATAGTTGGAAGGATCGGACAGTTCACCGAAAATCTTAAAAAATGGAACAAAAGACTTCCAGCAGGCATGAAAACAGGAGTCAGCGAGGCATTTATTATACAGTTTAAAGAGAACAGGAGCCAGTTCATGGGCACACTTCTTTATTATAGGGGTACTATTGGGTCCACATGCTTTGGAGGGATCAAGGTTAGAAATGATAGCAGAAACCATGGAAAGGGTTACATGCATATCACTCAACAGAGATTCAGTTGTAAATGGGAAATTGGGCAGGATACTCCAGATGAATCAAGAGTCGAGTTTGAAGAGAATTTACGAGCAAAGCATTCAGTTCTATCAGCAGAGGATGATCACCTCAAATTGATTGAAGAGCGGCGGATAGAGAATTGGCACTTATCTAGTACCCTATTACAGAGACGCCATTAATCCTGAGAGCAAAATCTGTTACGGACTATGCAGTGCCTAATGCTCTAGGCAAACAGTGACATAACCCCTTCAAGGACTCGCTTACATTTATTACAATCAGTAATTCATATGCTCCTGTTATGATGAGAGCTGTTATGCTGGTATAGCCGGAAATAGTGGTTCCTGTTTGCTACAGCGGTCGAGCTTGATGGCGTGAACCATGGAGAGGATTGAGGTTTCATCTAGTATTTCCGAGAAGGGATGAAAGCGTTCATGCCGGCACCGACCCAACCTCAGTGGCGCAATTTTCAATTGGGATGTTGAAGATGACAGTGCATGGGGCGTCACGAAGAAAATCTCAGAATGACCCCCAATCAGCATGCTGGTAACGGAAATAGGTCTTATGGATAGGGGGTTCCTGTTTAACGGATGATTGGATCAATGGCTAGTTCGGGTTACCGATATATATATATATATATATATATATATATATATATATATATATATATATATATATATATATATATATATATATATATATATATATATATATGTTCTTTCTTTCTTTCGAGTGGTTAGAACGTTCGATTTCTGACCATGAGACCCGGTTTCGAATCTCATCATGGTCGATTTGTTAGGAAGGAGACTTCTGATGTTATCGGACTGGATTAAGGTCGGTCCCAGCGGAAAGTACCTGAAAACCATACCACGAATGGTAGACGTATAGATATATAAGCTATATCCAGAGAGAAAAATTATCTTGCATGACACAGTGAACTGACTTTCTTAGCAGCTGACCTGGCAATGGATTCAATATAGTCTTTCCACTTCATGTCAGCTGGAAATGTTAGTATTGAGGTTCCATTTGGTATTTCCGAGAAAGCGTCCATGCCGGCTTTGACCCAAGAAGAAACTTTAGTGGCGCAATTTTCAAATGAGAGGTTGAAGATGACAGTCCATGCGGCGTTACGAAGAAAATCATGGAGTGAGTCCCAATCAGCATACTGGTAACGGAAAGAGGTCTTATGGATAGGGGGTTCCAGTTTAACGGATGACTGGAACGAGATATCTGTGGATACCAAGAAGGCAGTATTTCGAAGCTCGGCAAAAGCGAAGATAGGAGGTAAGGTATAAATCAAGTAGAGAAGCCAGTTGCTTGTTTTGTCTTGGGAAACGAGCAGGAAAGTCCACGATTTGCGTAAGGGATTGGGCGATGGAAAAATTTAATGTCTGTATACCGGCAACATCAGTACCTTTAGAGTGTTTCAGATGTTTGCAGATGGATGTAAACAAAATGCCTATTCTATACTGTCAGCAATTATGTCTAATATACTGCAGACCTGAAAAGAGGGGGAGCGATAAAGAAAAAAGAGATAGCTAACAGAGTTTAGTAACGAAAGACGAAAGCAGATGAAAGTGTAGGCATGGGCCTCAAGAGAAAATTCCCTGGACATTGGAAGATTATCCCGGATGTAGACATCAAGGCCATGCAACTAAATGCTAGAATCGTTTTTAGTAAATGGGAAGATAGCCTGAAACCAAGAATTCATTGGTGCAATTGAAGAATTCAAGTTGGCTTCACAAAGGGCAATGATATCAGGCGACCGTTCCAGAAGAAAAGATTCTACGTTGCAGAAGTTGGAACGGATATCACGAATATTGAAGAAAGAAAGGTTGAGAAGTGTAGGTGTTTTTTTTTGGGGGGGAGCTTGTGGTGGTTTAGTTGTATTTCTTTTTGCTGTGATTTCCATGAGGCTTATTTTGAGGAGAGAGAAAAAGACCACCATAAGTGTCACTATCTGTTGTTAATGGCAATACAAACCAGGCAGTGCGTGGCTGAGAGCATAATGTGGCCTCAGGGTTGCCAACCTGAAATACAGGCAGGGACACCTAACCATATGCGACATGGCACTAAAGATACACCGATATTATGCCACTGTCAATCGGAGCCGCCTCTCTAAGCGCTATCAAAGAGTTCGGTCTCATAACGACCAGTCGAAGAAAACATCCAGCAATCTGTCAACCCTCACAGTGGATAGTCACATCCACTAGTTAGTCTGATCACCCAAAGAGTTAAATCATTGTGGCCCTGGCAGTGGAAAGAAAGAAGCGGTAAACCATATCCAGATCAGGGAACAAGGGATGAACCTCTAATCCTGTTCAACAGACATAGTAGGAGTGTGTAATCCTTTACTTGCTTTATGTGGTGATGGTACCAGGTTTAAATTTATTTTGCACGGTGGGGGTAGGGGTGAAAGTTCTACCTTTAGGTACCTTTATTTTCTTCTTTTTCTTTGGCTTCGACCAAAGAATTTAGGAGAGTCGTACGACAGTCACCAAAAATAACAAGTCATCCATATATATATATATATATATATATATATATATATATATATATATATGCGTGCGTGTAAGAGAGAGAGAGAGAGAGAGAGAGAGTATGTTTTGAAAAATAAAAAATATTAAAAAATTAAAATTTTCAGACAATGTGTTGTATATTAATATTATTTGTTTTATTATTTCAGTTAGGTTCCTTGACTAGATTCGGCCAGCATGGCAATCATCAGGAGAAAAAAAATTCCTTGTTAGTAGCAGTGAACTACAGGAGTGAATGGCTGTCTCTGAAGAAGGTGAACTTTATCTGTAGTTTTCATTTGTTTTTTTTTTGTTAATTTTAGTCAGACCTTGTGTCGGTCGAACAGCCCCTTTTAAGTTGTTTTTAAGATAGAGGCTGGGAGATTGCTGACTTTAAGAATTACCTCCTTGGTCATTTTGACAGTTTTATTGGTTGCTGGGAGTGTGATAGTTGTGTATGAGATCTTTTAGTTCTTTGGGAGTGTGTGTGATGTGCGTGTTTGTATATTTGTATGAGTATGTGTATAAGTATATATATATATATATATATATATATATATATATATACACACACGCACACGGACACATAATTTAATGAAGCAAATTAAATCCTGGTTGAATCGTTCTGGTCGTGTTTTAGTAAATGTTTGATAATTAATAGTAATGAAAAGAAAAATATACACAGCAGAATAAAGGTGAAAGCATCAGAGACAAAAGCAACAAACAAAAAACAATTAAACTAAAATAATAACAGACATTTAAACATTTCCAATAACAAGATATCACAAGACACTTTAACTTACGGATTTATTTTCAATGGTATATAATGTATTTATAAAATTGTAAATGTTGATCACTGCAATCCTTCTAGAAGTTGAAATTCTATTTCATCTGAGTCTTTTGACTTTCTATGAACGTTTGTAGAAGTGTAGATATTCCGCAAATGAAATCGCCTTGTCATGTGTAAAATGCCGTTGTCACATAATATGAACAAAAAGTATGGATTTAAATATATAAAATACTCCTCAGAATACACACATACACACACACACGCGTGCGCGCGCTTTGTTTGATCAAGAGGTCTTACGTGACCAATTTGGTCAACGTCACCTCAAATTTAATGACGGTTTACCCTAGAGGATGCAGGTTCAAATCCTGCCAGAGGACGTATAATTTTCTAACAAGATTTCTCGAATATTCAGGACGGTAGATATAAATAAATAAATATACTGTTTAATAACTAAACAAAAACTGCATCTACTATATATATATATATATATATATATATATATATATATATATATATATGAAGAAATATAGTCTTAAAGTGTGGTATATTTATGGGATAAAGTGCTCAATATCAGAGATAGAGCGTGTGTAAATATAAAAGTGGACATGGAAGTCAGCACTTAGAGGCGACAGTCTGTTTCATGCTAGTGCAATCGTCAGGCGACTCTTGACGATTGCACTAGCATGAAACAGACTGTCGCCTCTAAGTGCTGACTTCCATGTCCACTTTCATATATATATATATATATATATATATATATATATATATATATATATATATATATATATATATATATCAGATGAGAACGAAAATAGTACAATTCCAACATTCGCAACATTTAATTTAAAAGAGGATTCAATACAAAGTTTATTTTAGGATATTACATCGAAAAACATCTATTTATGTGAACAATTTATACGTACATCATATTCGATTGGTTGATCTGAGTAAAGCACACAAACATTAGAACCACCTCCCCTTTTTTCTTTTTTCTTAAAAAGAGGCTGTATTTTGCTTTTAAATCTGAATAAATAGTTCACTAGTCAGCAATTTACAATCACCTGCTGAGATGCATTTGATACGCATCGAAACACGACTGAAATTGTCTAACGATTTTGACATGTTTTTCGATGTAATATCCTAAAATAAAGTATATATATATATATATTAAGACATTTTTATGTTTATACATTTTTTTTATAGATAAAAATATTTAAGTAACATTTACCGGCCTGAATGTCCCAGAAGTTTTTATAGTAAATATGCATCCTCCGACAGGAATCGAAACCGTAGCCTGACGTGCTTTTACCGATTTCACCACAGAGGAGCGTTTCGGTTAGCAAAGTCGATTTTACTGTCTTTAAACTACAATCTTCCATGATTTTCTCACGTACATTCAAATCTGCTCAATGCGTATCCAAATGTAAACAAATGACGTCACACATTATGAAATGGACAAAGTCCGACAATTATTTTAAGACATTTTTATGTTTATACATTCTTTTTATAAATACAAATATTTAAGTAAATTTCGAAATAGGACGCATATTTTCGATTTCGATTTCTCGGACATTCAGACCGGTATATGTTGTTAATACTGTTTATTATAAACAGAGTATTTACTTAAATATTTGTATCTATAAAACAGAATGTATAAACATAAAAATGTCTTAAAATAATTGTTGGACTTCATCCATTTCATAATGTGTCACACACACACACACACACAAACACACACACACAGACACACACACATATATATATATATATATATATATATATATATATAAAAGTGAACAGTGAAGTCAACACTTAGTGGCGACAGGCTGCTTCATGCTAGACACAATCGTCAGGCCTGACGATTGTGTCTAGCCTGTCGCCTCTAAGTGTTGAGTTCAATGTTCACTTTTATATTTAAACACGCTCTATCTTTGATATTGAGTACTTTGTCCCATAAATATAGCACACCTTAAGAGTATATTTCTTCATAAATATATATATATATATATATTGAGAGTGTGAGAGAGATATGTATAGTGTTAATGTAAATAATATAATTAAAATTAAAATTTAATTCCGATTGACCTACAACATAGATAATCATTTGTGTGAAAAGATAATCAACAAAACTTGTGTATTGATCATGTAATCTTGAAGAAGATTTGATATTTCAACTTACCCGTTCATGTTTTATTTCTCCCATATCTACAATTTCAGTTTTCACTGAGAAAGGTACGGAAATGCGAGGTGGTTTCATGCTCGAAATCTTTAAACCAGGGCAGAACGTTCCATGGGGAAGCTGTCAGAAAAAAAATCTTCATGCAATATTCACAATTATTGATAAAGGGATTATAATGGATATACTTGTGCCATTTATTTTTGCTTATATATAAATGTTAATATGTGTAATTTGAATGTTTATTTTACCGGAAAAGCGTATAGTATTGGATTACAAGCTTTGTTGGCTGTTCCAGCGTAGCTTTAACGGAAAGTATCAAACAACTTTAAAAACATATTCCACCATCGATTACTGCCTAACATCTATGCCTCATCAGTTGTAGGATATTTCTTTCTTGTATAGAATTTCACGCATAAAACAACACAATATGCAGTTCCTGAAGTTGTGGGGGATACCAAGAAAATAAATGCATGATTCTGATTTAAAATATCTAAAGATTGATCTTTTCCAGTGCATTTTGCTTTAAGCAATCAATATATTACATATATACTGATCATGCTTTGTTAATATATCTCTGCAAAACAATGACACACGATTTTGTAAATAACCCAAACAACATCAATCATACAATAGATTTTACTTATGAAACAGGAATAAACAGCACATTACAATTCCATAAGTTATTTTAAATTTTTATTAACGTTTCAATGGTAGAGTCATGGATAGTGGCTCGGATTAAGGAATCAGAGAGCTGAGTTCGAATTCCAGTTGAATCGATTATATTCACTTACGTGCTATGAATCCTTTTCTTCTCCTCCCAGCTATGGGTAAATAGCAGGACAGAACGGGTTGGATAGCAACTGGTCTACCGCAGAAAGAAATGACAACCTACTGCGGAAGAAATCTGCCTCGTCAGTCATGTATCGAAAGTAGTATATAACGCATGGCACATAACTGAAGTACATTTTCTAATCTTCACAATAAATGAATATTAAATCGCTGCTCTAGGTTCGTATTTTCCGTCAATGGTATAGCATAAACACAGAAAATGTCCACTACTACTCGGCAACAGGTAACTCATTTGGACTTCGTCTCAAGAAAGCGAGAGTTGAAACCTGTTCGGATGGGATCGAGTACAAATACTTGCCTGATACCTTAGACTAACGAGAGTTTGATTTCATTCTGAGAATTAAATTATCAAACCTCGTTTGTGTGTTTTTGTGTGTGTGTTGAAGAAAAGACAGATGAACTGCCAGAGTAACTTTTTTCTTTTATCTTATAATTATTCCACTATAGTCTTAATATTATATTCATATAGACATCGAAGGAGAATCTGCGGAGAAAACAAAATTATCCAGTTGAAAGCTACCAAGCGCATTTAAATAGATACCGTGGGCGACGAATAATCATTTCGTCCATGATATCCGTTTTATCTTCATCCCCACCTAAGATCCATGACGTAGAATATTTTGAAGACGACTTATTTTGTTGAATTATATATCAGTAAATATGTGGCCTAGCATGTACGCATTAACCGAATTAGGATTGAAATTTCCACTGTATAATGTTCTACCTATATGAGTAATATTAACAACTGAATTAAGTTCATTGATAAGGAACGAGATTATGTTAAAAAATAAATGTATTTTGCGTAAAACGTTTGTTGCAATCCTCCGATGGGTAACGCAATCCATGCAAAAGAGTTTTGTTTTTGCAGATGCTGAAAAGGATGTCTGGTAACCGGATAGGGAGTGTTCATCGACGCCGATTCTTTTCTATTCATATTTTCCGAAACTTAGGATAAAACACATACACACAAACATATATATATATATGTAAAAGTGAACATAGAAGTCAACACTTAGAGGCGACAGTCTGTTTCATGCTAGATACAATCGCCAGGCCTGATGATTGCATCTAGCATGAAACGGACTGTCGCCTCTAAGTGTTGACTTCTATGTTCACTTTTATATTTAAACACGCTCTATCTCTGATATTGAGCACTTTACCCCATAAATATAGCACACTTTAAGACTATATTTCTTCATATATATATATATATATATATATATATATATATATATATATATATATATATATATATATATATATATATGTGTGTGTGTGTATATATGTATATATATATATATATTCTTTGTGGAGTTTTTAAACATTTAAATTACTATCAATCGTTAAAATTTGTTTTTTATCTAAATTGCTAATGCTATACCACCCCTCTTCTTCCTCCAAAAAACCCTACGTACATCTCTTTTCTCTTTACTTCCCCTTTTTTTCTTTTTCACTTTTTCTCCTTTTCCTTTTCCCATATCATTTCCGTTGAGTTGACCGATTAAATAGGTCAATGTCTGATCCTTACCCCCTCCTTCCTCAATATTAAGTATTATAAAAAGAAATATAAAAATAAATTTTAAAACTCTCCTTTCCCTCTCTAAACTCGATCATGTCTCTCACATTATTCTTCGCCACCTTCCATGTCAACTTATATAAACTTAATACTACCTGTCAAAAGTGTAAATTTTAAATTTATTTTTCGTTTCACCTTTTGAACGTGAAGTCTGAAGATCCAGAGAAAAATACAATTCTCTGGAGAATTAAATTATTACAATGGAGCCTTAAAGTGGTCTGTTTTTCTTTAAATTAATATATATATATATATGTGTGTGTGTGTGTGTGTGTGTGTGTGTGTGTGTGTGTGTGTGGGTGTGTGTGTGTGTGTGTGTGTGGTTTTAAAATAGCATACAGAAATTCCGACAAAGTTTTTAAGATATTTCACAAATGGAAACCGTATCATTGAAAATAAATTAGATTACGCTTTTCGCCATTCAAGGTTCAAATCCAAAAACGAAAGAAAGAAATGTGTGTGTATGTGTATTTGTGTGTTTGTTTAAATAATGAATTTTGCTTTCGAGTCATTCTGAAAATGAGACGAGGATTTCGATACAAAAATGCTGGCAAAATATATTAACAGCTTTCGACACGAACTAAGAATTATAAAGAAAAGATAAAGAATAAATATTAGCGGCTCTTTAAAAAGTCATTCAATTCTTTTTCCTTTAATCACAAGAAACGCCAGCTTAGGGAAAAGGTGCAAAGATTCATTATTTAAGGATACACACATACATTTCTTTCGTTTTGGGATCTGATGAAGCCTTATAGCGAAAAGCGGAATCAAATCAAATCTATTTTCAATGAAATGTTTTCCATTTGTCAACCAACCAACCAACCACACACACACACACACAGACACACACACACACACAGACACACACACACACACACACACACACATATATATATATATATATGCGCTTTGTTTGAGCAAGAGGTCTTATGTGGCCGATTTGGTCACAGTTACGTCAAATCTAATGACGGCTGCCACTAGGGAATAATAAATAATAAAATAAATAATAAAATGATCAATCAATTTGTCTGATGATCACAAAAGCATGAAACTCAGGGTTACAAACTCATATCCATATCACTGAATATGTTAGCTCTATCACAGATATTGAGCACTTTCCAATAAGTACAGTGCATATATAATATATATAGAAATTATATATATATATATATATATATATATATATATATATATATATATATATGTACGTATGTATTACACAGCAAAAAAAAATTACAAATTACCTCATTTGGGTATAAATTTATTTCAACAAACGCTAAGTACGTTCGTCTTATTTCTGGATTATATACCAACGGTTATATTGCCTGTACTATATATATATATATATATATATATATATATATATATATATATATATATATATATATATATATATATATGTATATATATGTATATGTATATGTATATACATATATACGAGGGTGATTCAATAAATAAGGTGAATTTTTCGGTATAAGGACTTCTAATACAGATAGAAGCTTACTCTTTTTTATTTTTTTTGTTTTACTTCTTTTTCACATGGATTTAATTTCTTTTGTAGATTAAAAAAATCTTTGAGAGTTTTGGCGATTAACAAAGATGGCCGACCAAGAAGCATGCTCCAGGATTGAACAGCGGTCAGTTATCAAGTTTTTGGTTGCTGAAGGGTGCAAATCAGTTGAAATTCATAGGAGAATGTCAACTCTGTATGGTGCCACATGTTTCAGCCAAAGAAATGTCTACAAGTGGGCTAAATTGTTTAAAGAAGGACGGAGCAGTGTTGAGGATGAAGACAGGCATGGGAGGCCTACAGAAGTGAGGTCTCCTGAGGTGATCGAATCAGTCAATGACCTCATTCAGTCTGACAGAAGGGTGACAGTGGGTGACATTGCAAGGAATTTGAGCTTATCTGTTGGGATCTTGCATCATGAAAACGCAAGGCCTCACACAGCAGCCCAAACGGTGCAGACCATCAACGAGCTGGGCTGGGAACTGCTCCCTCACGAGAGGCACGAAGTTTAAAAGTGACGATGAAGTCAAAAGTGTTGTGAGCGACTGGCTGAGACATCAGTCCAAAGATTTTTACGCGGAGGGAATACGGAAGCTTGTGCACACATGGGAAAAGTGTGTGACAGTGCTGGGAGATTACGTTGAAAAAATTAAAAAAAGTAAGCTTCTATCTGTATTAGAAGTCCTTATACCAAAAAAATCACCTTATTTATTGAATGACCCTCGTATATATATATATATATATATATATATATATATATATATATATATATATATATATATGTGTGTGTGTGTGTTGTGTGTGTGTGTGTGTGTGTGTGTGTGTGTGTGTGTGTGTGTGTGTGTGTGTGTGTGTGTGTGTGTCTCCGCTTTCCTTTATAATGACTTTTCTCATATGCTTTCATTTTCAGCAACCCGTTGCATATAATTGGCTTAATTGCTCTGCTTCGGGTGATTTTGAAAAAGCTAATTCGCGGCCTAGGCACCTCGCATTTTTTGTAGAACTCAGTGCATGTATTCTCATAAATTTATGCAATAAAATAAGGAACTTGGTGACATTTAGGGACTACTTGAAACGACATTCCTCTGAGTAAGTCTAAAGAAATTATCAGATAAGAGTTTCATGATGAAAACAACAAATGAGTGTTGGAATATTTCTTGGATTAATCCTTGTTACCTGTATTTAAAACAAAGAAATTAGTAACAGTAAAATATCAGCTTATTCACCCACCGTGAAATCTTCTGAATCTTTCTTGTCAGTGAAAAAGTCGATGTAGTCGTTTATAATATAGGCGTCTGGTAAGATAAACTCGAGACGAATAAGATTGATCATTTCATCTGATCTGGACAATATCCAGTTAACTGCAAAGAGTAAGTAACAGAATAAAAGGATTAAAATACGACTTAATTTGTGCTACATTTCTCTCTCTCTCTCTCTCTCTCTCTCTCTCTCTCTCTCTCTCTCTCTCTCTCTCTCTCTCTCTCTTTCTCCTGGGAACAAACTGACGGCTCTTAGTAATACAAAGAACTGATATACCTCTATTAAATGGACTCTTCCAGTAGTAATATAAGCCTCTATGGTTTTGGTTTCAGGGAACTTGCTTTCCAGC
Organism: Acanthosepion esculentum; assembly: GCA_964036315.1. Classification (NCBI taxonomy): domain Eukaryota; kingdom Metazoa; phylum Mollusca; class Cephalopoda; order Sepiida; family Sepiidae; genus Acanthosepion; species Acanthosepion esculentum. Next base: position 132,955,260 of record OZ038484.1, on the reverse strand, counting down.
AAGCATCAAAACGTCGAACTCTCTATCTTCGGGCAGAGAGGAACCCCAGACGACGCTATATCAAAGGCAGAGTCTCGTCTCGGGAAACAGCTACCCTGTGACACCTATTGGGGCGTTGAATCTTAGTCACTGCCACTAATATGTGACCCGGTCGATCTGCCGTCGTCGCTACCCGGCGGGAACCTTTGGTCACGGTACCAAATGGGATGGTCGGTCGATTCTAACGACACAAATACGTAACGGCTTCACACCAGATGCAATCGGTTCGACACCAGCTCTGTCGTTCTCAGCTGGCTTCCTATTTCTTGGGCTGGTGGGTCTGTTCGTCCGTGAATAGAGGTTGCAGGATAGCTATTCTCCTAAACTCCGTCCTCCTTGCATTGGTACCTAACACCAATTCCTTTCGGTGGGCGTTAGTAACTTCTTCGTCTCTCTTACTATTTTACCTCCGCTTATCACCATTACACACGACCAATGGCGTCTCGGTTGTGCTGGTGTGGCTAAGCTTGCTTCATTAATTAACTCTTTGACACCATTGCTTATTCCGGATTTCTTATCCTGTTCCCAGATCATAAGCAATTTAGAGTTATCAACTGGAACTTTGTTTAGGCAAATCCTTTTGCGCCATGCCAAAATTCCTACAATTGACACATGGCCCCTCTCGTTTGGCCATTTCCTCGGTCACATTACCCGTGTACATAATATCTATGCACTCTCGAACGATATCTTCGTCGATTCTGGTTATTTTGTGTTTTCTTAACCAGCACTTTTAACTATCATCATTAATCAATTGCCGGAGATCGTCACATTGCCTTTTCGTGAAATAACTGTTGACGCAATTCTTCTGTTTCTTGAGAAAAATAAAGTTTTTGAAAAGAAAAATCTTCTTATGTTGAAAGAAGGGTTATGAGATATCACGAAGAATATACCATTCTTCGGGATATCTCTTAAACCTTCTTTTCTGTTTTCAGCATTGTCCCGTTCAATTTTATGGCTAATTATTTAATTAATTACCATAGTTAAATAGTGTCACACATTTTATACGGGAAATTTTTGGCCGATCCTACGCGCTCGGATACCCCAAATTAAATTCGGCCTCGTGCCACACCTGACCGCGTGGGACGGTTGGTAGATATCCTTGCTTTCCAGTAAGCAGAGAAACGTCGATCTCTGTGCCTTTGGGCAGAGATGAAACCATACAAGACTATACCGAGACAAGGCTATGTCTCGCCTGGGGAGGTTGACAAACCCTACCCGGTGCATGCGGAGTGTACGGCGAATTCTTACCCGAGCCTACGGGCTCGTATTGCCCCACATAAGAATCGGCTTTATACCATATCCTACCTGGTGTGGAGGTCGGTTAAATACCCACTTGCTTTCCAGCTTCAGACGAACTTGTAAATATCTACTTATATTGTTCAAACCATTATACTTTGTGAGTTGCCGTTCTAGTTATTATTTCAATAACCACCACAGACAACATTACAAAACTTTCTATCTCTTTCTCTGCTGGATATATATATATATATATATATATATATATATATATATATATATATATATATGGATAAATTTATTTTACTTGTTTTTGCTTATTTATTTTTATTTTATCTGATAAATAAAAATAAATTTATCAGATAAAATAAAAATAAATAAGCAAAAACAAGTAAAATAAATTAATCCAAATAAATAAATAACGTAAATAATAAACAAATTAACAAAACGCTCCCGCCAAAATAACCGTTAAAAAAGACTACACACAATTAAATAGGCTACCCACAATGCACCACTTAGCCGTATATATAAATAATCGACAATAAACACAACGTATGTGGCGTGATGATTGCGTTTAGCATGAAAGAAACTGTCGTCTCTGAGTGTTGACATACGCTCTATCTCTGATACTGAGCACATTATCCCGTAAATATAGCATACATTAAAACTATATTTCTTCATTTCTTCATATATATACATATATATATATATATATATATATATATATATATATATATATATATATATATATATATATATATAAACATTACTGTTATCTGCATCAAAAAGAAGAAGCATGCACAGGATTGGTGAGAACAATAAAGGAACATCAAACAAAAGAGGGTTTGTAAGGAAGTTACCACCAATGAAATGTTATTTCTGTTCGCATCTTAAACTAATTGTTACTAAAAGAAAATCCTTTATAATGGCCTGTGAGTATTGCATCTCAAACAATTATATTTTCAGCGTCTGTTCGGTTGGTTTCTAAATAAGCATGTACATAATTAAATGAAAGCAACTAATAGGGATACCAATATACGAGGGTCATTCAATAAATAAGTTGAATTTTTCGGTATAAGGACTTCTAATACAGATAGAAGCTTACTCTTTTTTATTTATTTATTTATTTTACTTCTTTTTCTCATGGATTTAATTTCTTTTGCAGATTAAAAAAAAACTTTGATAGTTTTGGCGATTAACAAAGATGGCCAACCAAGAAGCATGCTCCAGGATTGAACAGCGGTCGGTTATCAAGTTTTTGGTTGCTGAAGGGTGCAAACCAGTTGAAATTCATAGGAGAATGTCAACTGTGTATGGTGCCACAGGTTTCAGCCAAAAAATGTCCACTAGTGGGCTAAATTGTTTAAAGAAGGACGGAGCAGTGTTGAGGATGAAGACAGGCCTGGGAGGCCTACAGAAGTGAGGTCTCCTGAGATGATCGAATCAGTCAATGACCTCATTCAGTCTGACAGAAGGGTGACAGTGGGTGACATTGCAAGGACTTTGAGCTTATCTGTTGGGGAAAACGCAGGGGTCATCAGTCAGAAGGCGTCATCTTGCATCATGACAACGCATATAAAACTGAATAAAAACTTATAAAATATTCTTTGTTTGCCACATTCAAGGAAACATTTTTATTTTTACAATAACCTGTCTATATTTGTAGACATGACCCAGTGCATAAAAGCATTGGTTTATGGATCCTAAAGGTGACTTGACCCAAAGACTTGTGAGTTCAATATCTGGCCACAGCAGAAGGAACAAAAACTTGGACAGTTGAGTTACCAAGGCGAAATAACTGATACTGAGATATCCAAAGGCATGGCACGTGAAATGAGAACAATCTACCAGTTCGGTTAGAAACTAATATTACCTGAAGAAGGCAAGAGCGTACAACGGCCGGAACGTCGTAAATATGGAAATAAAGATGAGAACAACAGTCTGAACAATGTAAATGGTGTGAATATTTAAAATAATGTTCACCCTGTACAAGGCCCAAAAGTCACTCGAGGTAGATAGTTACAGAGTAAGAGGCACAGTTTATAAAAGAACGATTATTGCCCATACATATATATGTGTGTGTGTGTGTGTGTGTGTGAGTGTGTGAGTGTGTGTGTGTGTGTGCAGGTCACGTGCGTGTGTACATATGTGTGTGTGTGTGTGTGTATTTAGGCAGCAATCCTTCTTTCATGTACAGTTCATGTAATTTTCTTTTCTTTTCGGATGATAAATTATATAAAAACTGCCCGAATGTTCTTTTAATCCAAGCGCTTTCGGCTATACATTTAGCCATTTTCAAGGATGAAATATTGTAACCTTTCTGATCATAGCTCAATTAGATCTCATTTAAATATTCATGAATACCTACCGGACACTATTTGTAACATACTTGTTGACAACACAAATGTAATAGAATTATCTACATGCAAAAAAAATGGCTAAAAATAATTGAAGCCTTATTAATAAAAGCAAAAAAAACAACACTTAATAATATCAACTATGAAGATTGACATAATATCTTGACCGTGTTTTGAAAAATAAAAATATTATATAAATACATACATGCAACAAACTATTTCTTATTTAACAGTTAAAATAGTTCATCCTTGAAAATTTATAGCCGAAAGCGTTCGGATAAAAAGAACATTCGGACAGTTTTTAGATAATTTATTATAAAAAAAGAATAAATATATTAGATCGCATGAGAAATTGTATAAAAACTAAATCAAAGCACTTTGTCATATTCAATGAAATGTGCATATATATATATATATATATATATATATATATATATATATATATATATGTACGTATATATATATATATATATATATATATATATATATACATATATATATATATACATATATATATACATATATATATATATATATACACATATATATATATACATATATATACATATATATATATATATACATATATATACATATATATATATGTAACGTAAATCATTCAAACGAAAAACAAATATTGAAGCTAATTATACGGCGAGAATCACTCTCACAAACAATATTTACTAATAAAATATAATCAACTTCGAATCTGTTAATGAATGGTGTGATCCTTGTTCATAAATTCCGAGTTTTTCAGGTGTTATTTTTTCTACGAGCCGGGCTTTCAGTCGTACCAAACAACCATCCTCAGGTAGACAATTTAGTGTGTTTTTACTAAGTTCCGAATAGTAATGCGACATCGAAAGGTAGTACGGTCCGAAAGAGTGTTTTTTTAGCAATGAGATAATGTTAAATGTTAGAATAATTTTGGAGCGTGCGGGCGCAACGCTGTGGTTGAATTTTTTTTTTTTTTTTTTTAAATTTGAAAAATGTGCGTTCTTGTACTGAAGAAAAGTGGCATGAACTAAATTGTTCAATAAGAGTAAATGTCACAGTTATTATCGGGAATTTCGCACTTAGGATCAAGTTATTTTAATGTCAATTACACACACATATATATATATATATATATATATATATATATATATATATATATATATATATATATATATACATATATATATATACATATATATATATATACATATATATATATATACATATATATATATATATATATATACATATATATATATATATATAACACAAATGGATAGGACAAAAATTTACATACACGCACAAATACTTGCACGTACGTAAGTATATTTATTCCTAAGGTGTTATAAATTTTCGAACTTATGAAGTTGAACGATATAAATTATTAATAGTTAATTCTATATTTTAAATAGACAAATTTGCAAACACAATTTTGAATCACCATCACGAAAACGCGACAAATAACGGTCAGACTTTACACCTGAAGATTGCATGAACTGCATGAAACCGTCCTGAGTAAGACGATAAACTACATCCGCGTCCTGGGTAAGACGATAAACTACATCCAACAGCAAGGCCTCTGATCGGTAGGTTTTGAGAAGCGTGGAACCACCTTTTAATTGCTGGTGGTCCCAGGGGTGGTAGAACCTGTTAGGGTCCCAGCTATGGGTAAATAGTTAACCCCCAAACTGGGGTCAAACAATGTGAAAGTGTAAAAATAGGTTTTAATACGAGAAATACTTTTTCACGCCTTCACATGATTAAAAATCTTCGCCGTGCACGTGATAACATCATCGCGTCTTTTGAAATTAAAATGATTTTGTAACGTTTATTTAGTTTGTAAAAAAAAAAAAATGTAGCAATATGATTCCGCTACAAGACAATTTGCAAATGTTTTTAAAAATTTTGACTCTGCATATATAAAAGACATTGTTAAAAATTTTGACCCTGAAGATGAACAATGATATTCGAAAGTACTAGGTTATCTTACGGACAATATTTATTTCGATATAATTTTCAAATAAAAATTTTCTCATATTTTCTAATGAGACATTAGAAAATATGAGAAAATTCAAAAGAGAATATGCAGGAATGTGTTGTCTTTGACATTCAACACAACAAATATATAGATATATAGATATATATATATATATATATATGAAGAAATATACTCTTAAGGTGCTATATTTATGGGATAAAGTGTTCAATATCACAGAGAGAGCGTGTGTAAATATAAAAGTGAACATTAAAGTCAACACTCAGAGACAACAGTCTGTATCATGCTAGACGCAATCGTCAGGTCTGATGATTACGTTTAGCATGAAACACCCTGTCGCCTCTAAGTGTTGACTTCAATTTTCACTTTTACACACACACACACACATATATATATATATATATATATATATATATATATATATATATATATATATATATATATATGTATATATATATATATATATATATATATATATATATATATATATATATAGGGTGACCCCAAAAAACGGGAACTTTTTAACAATCCAATAAAACCAAGAGTGATGGAAGAAAAATATTTAATTCATAGTAATTGAAACCTTAAAACATGCCATTTAAGAAAGAATGATGGAATTTTCATTTTTTAAAATTACGTCCTGTAGATGGCGTCCTCCTGTACGAATGCATTCTTGAAATCTGCTGTTGAGATTCCTCATTGACTGCTGCAACATCTCAGCTGGGATACTGTAAATTTCATTCTCGTTACTAAAATGGCGAAATATTTACTTGCTGAAGGTCACTGTCTCGCAGTGCTGTCACTTGCTCATGTCTGGCAATACGCACTTCAAAAATTTCCGTTTTTTGAGGGTCACCCTGTATATTATAGCCATAAATTGAATTGGAGTAAGCATCCTAATTCTAAAAGGGGGCAAATATCTAACGAACCTTTCGGCCATTTCTTCGTCAGAGATCAATCGTTGGCGATAAAATTACTTTCTTTTTTCAAAACGAACAACGAAATAGACTTTTAGGAGACGAAATGGGAGAACAACCTGGTGCACAATTAAAATATAAGATTATCTTCAATCAAATTCGGGAAATCAATTGAATTTGTGAAATTAAAAAGGGGATAAAATTGATAAACAAATCTGAAGATACACTATAAAGGCACCAGGAGAACAATAATATTTTTTCTCTCCCCTGGTGCATTTCGGTGATGTTTGGATTAATTTCATTTTGTCATTAAAAAAAAACGTTCTTTTCCAATTATTCAGTAAATAAACCTTCAGATTTCTTTGAAAAAATCTGAACAAATGATCAAATATTTTTTTTTTTTTCTCTGAAGAAATCTTTATGTTCAGGCCAGCTTTTCAGCATCATCTCCCCTACAGAAAGACAGAATCAATCTCATATACGGTTCTTGGCTCAACAAAATCATCTCTACAGATTATGCTGCATTAATCCACCATATATATGGTTGAAGATTAACTTCTTTTGAAATCGGTTTATGAAACCTAATTTCTACCTAGTCTTAAAGACTTCATAGCAAAAGCAAATTTGTTTCAAACAGTTTTCCCAAGAATGGTAATGCGAAAATTAGCTATTTTCAAAAAGAAAAATACATGATTGACTTAACAGTGAGTGTTACTCTCAGCTGAAATTAATAAAATCTTTCTCTTAAAACAGTTTTTCGGCAAAATAGTTTTATATTTCACTATTATCGCCTTTTTTAGTATTAATGAATGTTTCCTTCCAAGACATTAGTTTTAGTTACATTGCCGTTGTAGAAAGTAAAAAACTTGATTACTCTGTAGAACAAACTCCAGAGAGAATGCTTCCCTGACAACTATAATCTTGGCCTTTTAAATCTACAATCAATTATATCTATCCTACTCATTCACATAATACTCTCTTACTTCTTCCTTTCCTCTTCCTTACAACTGTCTCTGTAACACTCTACCTTGAGTGGTACTTGGGCCTTGTATTGGGTGAACTGTCACAAAACTTCTTCCAGCTGCATATGTTAATTATTTTCGTTATTATTGCTGTTGAAAGTGTGGGATTTATTATGTTCTTAAATAGTTTCGTTAGATCGAGACTTTCAGATGCATATTACGTCTGGTGCCAAACTCGAAATATCTAAACTGTCAGCTGTATACAACAGTTTTCTCAGATCAATTGTTAAAATTGGCTCCGGACTAGTGAAGCGTGTGTGTCTTAGCGAGGACCATCGTATTTCGAACAACGTAAACTGACGCCACAGAATCACAAACAAAAGAATTGTACCAGATGACAGAAACCACATCATTTCATAACAGAAACCACATCACTAGTTTTAAAAGCAGCAACAACTAGAATGGAGAGAACATTCTGGAACATAGTCAAGATGGCGATATTCCACACTACTTCAAACAAAAGGTTAGGAAGGATTGATTGATATATTTGTTTAACGGCATATCAACTCCTTTATGGGTCATTTAATGCCGAAATTTTATTTTCTTGGGAGTTTGAAATAATAAAAATATGATATATTCTACTTTCACAGTTGAATACATGGTAGATGATACTCAGCTTTTGTGGATAGAAATGTTTGTATGGACAAAATTACTAGAGGCGGTGATATGATTGTTTTATGTTGTTTTGTTGAGGTTATATTTTGGTTTGATTTCATTAAGAAATTGTAGGATATTATGGGGATTAATGTCATGAAAGTTCTTTTATGTTGGTTGGTTGATTGATTTTGTTAAAAGGCACATCAACCTCTATGGGTCATTTAATGCCGAAATCTAAATATTTTTTTACATAAGTTTATACTTTCAAAGGTAAAAGAGAGGTTTTCAGATATATACTTCGTAGATCATAAACTCTTTAACTGGTAATTTCACTACAAAAATGTATTGTTGGTAATGTTTTTATAAAAAATGTATTGCTTGTATTTTTATACTTGTTTTAGTGTGGTATTGTTGGTTATTTTACTATAAAAATCACCCGTTGATTTTTTTGGTGCGGAGGTTCACTATTTACCAATACCACACCGAGTGAAATGGACCTGGGAACAACAGCATTTAAGAGGTGGTTCACCGCTCCTGAAAATCTCTAATCTCCCAGTCAGAAGCTGCTGGATGTGGTTTATCGTCATACCGAGGGCGACGTTAGGAAGGAAGCCCCCATCAATACTGGAAAGAACAATAACATTTACTGGACTTATTTTATTAATTTTATAAATTTCATCTACAACAGTACAGGCAGCTCGGTGAATGAATGTCGAATGTTTTCTTATAAGGAAACGGCTACTCTAACTAGAACCATTTGTCTGCGATTCCTGAAAGCTGTTCATTTATTCACCTTTCTCTTTTGTAAAGTTTTCGCGTTCCCTTTTTCTCTCTCTCAGTAATTCATTGCGTCGTAATGGCATTATCTCTTTTCTTAGCGTGAGATGATTCGAAAATGAACATGTTAGAAAGAAAACAGTAATTCGACCAGAAATGTTAGTGAAAATCTTTACGTAGAACTCTGTGAAAAGTAAGGGTGTTAAGATTCTTTTAAAGCACATTATCACAAAAGATGAAGAGAGAAAAGGGGATATTTATATAGATATTTAATCTTAAATGCTTATTTCTTGAAACGCATCTTTCTGGCCCTGTTGAGCTGTAGACATAATGGGCTCGAACCCTAGGGGTCCCCCAGCACAGGCAATACCTTACCTTATGAACATTACCTGGCAACAAAGGCGGCCCCAAATTGGCTAATGTCGAGGAGACTTAAGTAATTAAGTCCACGTACACGTAGGCTAGTATCCCACTTTAAACTGGACCTTGCGTTACATTACACTCGAGTGGGCGTGGGGGTAAATACCTACTTTTTCAACCACATACATAGATAGCTACACATACAGATGCATGCAGCCAAAACAATATGAGAAAATAAGTCGACGAGACAAACAGGAAACTTATTGCCTTCTCTCCTTACCTTACTATACTTCTGAGATAAGCAGTTTCCATAGAGGGTAACATTCAGTATTCATTGAGCAAACAGTTAACGTTGCCAGCGGTTGAAATTTATCAAATATTTTTTTTCAAATATTTCTCTTAAAACATTCAGGAAAATAAATATATCAAGTCCACTAACTGTTGTCGCTTTTTCTAGTAGATATGGCAATTTCCTTCCTAACCTTTTGTTTAAGTTAGTGTGGAACATCAACATCTTGATTACATCCCTATTTTCTCTTCTAGCTGTACAGTGATTTACGAAGGCCAAAAATTAAGACGTACCCTGGTAGTATCGAACCCACTGTTCAGTCGTAAGTGATCTCGCAAGACAAAGTGCCCAAATAACTAAGATAGGCTTAGATGTGGCACGAGGTCGAAAGTATAGGTCACCCAGAGAGGATCGAACTTACTAATCAGTCGTAATTGATCTAGCGAGACAAACTTGCTAACCACGGCACCACATCGAAATGCTCTCTTTCTAATTATATCTGCTATTCATTTTAATTGTTGTTCTAGCTGGAACTTTTCACGTGATGCTGTCTTTGTTATCTGATAAAGTTCTTTCTTATTGAGTCGCATCAGTCGATAAGATCTGATAAAGGCTTGTCTTTAAGACCTAAATTCCCCAAAACCAGACAATACCCTGACTCATTTTCAGGTTAGTCAAAGAGTTACCCTCTGCTAAAAGATTCATTCATTTGAAGTCATTTTTAATCATTGACCGGGGAAAAAACAGCTATATATAGCTGATAGTTTAAAAGTGATTCTCTGCTATTTTTTTAATTATTTCTGTGCGCTTTTATAGAATAACTAAAAATCTGAGGCCCAATTTAAATTTTAATAAGGAAAAAGTAGTGATTAATTTTGAAAACAGAATTTAGCATATATTTGTAAGAAATTACATTGTAGATTTAAATATGTTTGTGTGACTCCTTTGCTTGATGCGTTTTAGCAAAGAAGAACATTACCTTTAATTATTATCATTTTAAGTTTAGCATTCCCCAAAGAGGATTAGCGGTACGGTTTTCATCTATCAGTTTTCACCTGCTACATTTTTTTCAGAGAGGCCAATAAAGATTGATTTACCCCTTGAGGAAGGCAAAAGGGAAATGATTATCAACTCCTTCTTAAAGATTAAAGAATTTAGCATCCAGTTTAAAATATCATATGACAAAAATCTGAATTAAACACGAAAGCCACATGCTTGGTTTTTCCAGCTTTGTAAAATAAAAGATTTTTAAAAAATAGAAATAATTCATAAATTACTATCTATTAACTTTGGGGCGCACCTGGATACCATTCAGGTGCGCATTATTGCGCACGGGCGAACCGGTTGAGAAACGCCGGTTTAGATACAGGGGTTGGACAAAATAATTGAAACACTTGTTAAATTCAAAGAAAATTCATTTAATATGGAGTTGGTCCTCCTTTAGCCTCACATACAGCTTTCATACGTCTAGGAATTAAATCATACAGTCCCTGACTTCATCCGGAGGAATTTTCAGCCATTCTTCCATCAATACCTGCTCCAGCTCTTTAAGACACGACTGTGGAGGATAGCGGCTCCTTACTTGTTGCTCCAAAATCCACCACAAATGTTCAATAATATTGATATCTTGAGATTGGGGAGGACACTCAATGTTCTCTAGCTCACTTTCATGCTCTTCATACCAATTCTTAACCACTCGAGCGGTATGTATTGGAGCATTATCGTATTGGAAGATGCAGTCACCATCAGGGAATAAAGTCTGGGATGAATATGATTTCCCAGAATGTTCAGGTAATCTTTGCTGTTGATTCTACCATGCAGGGCAACTATTGGACTGAGACATTTCCATGATATGGCGGCCCAAACTATCACTGATCCACCTCCATGCTTCACTGTTGGAAGAAGACAGTCAGGGTTGTAAATTGCTTTGGGCTGCCTCCACACATAAACTCGCCCTGAAGTTGGGAAACGAAAAAACTGGACTTGTCTGAGAATATGACTTGCTTCCATTGGTCTGCAGACCAAGCATTGTGATCTCTGCACCACTTCAACACCTGAATGTTGCGAGTGGAGAGAAGAGGTTTCCTTACGGCGTCTCTTCCATGATATCCCGCCTTATGGAGCTCCCCACGAACTGTTTTAGTAGAAGCTGGACTATTCAGATGATTATTCAAGTCAGCAGTCACCGCGGTAGTCCAATGATTTTTTTTGCCACATTACGTTTCAATGCACGTCGGTGCCTGTCAGTAAGTTTGCAAGTCCGGCCCGAATTGCTACGTTTGCTAGAAGTTTTGCCCTGTTTCTCGAATTGCGTCATAGTTCTTGATATGGTAACTCTAGAAAATCCAAACCGTTCAGCAACCTTAGTGATCGAGGCTCCTGCCATGCGAGCTCCAACAATTTGCCCTTTTTCGAACTCGGAGAGTTCACGCATTTAGCTTGAATTTTACTAAATTCTAAAAATAAATAAGCCAAAGACAATAAATTAGATAAATAAACGTATTTACATTAGATATAACCTGCAATTATGAAGTTTTAGTTAAATTTCTTAACATAATAGGTCTTTGAAATATAGGAGTGGAATTTGCAGCTGTTCCAATTATTTTGTCCAACCCCTGTATTTCTGAACGATTTGGACGTCATTACATCGATATGAGAATCTAGATCTGACGATGTTATTAAAGAACATGAGTTCTTAGGATAAAATTTTGGTTTTACGGATGTTGACTTCGATTATAAACTGTTAAAAGTCCAGTAATAGAAGGAAAGAAGAACAGAAAAAAGGAGAGACTTATTGTATACATCGTTACCAAGACATTGTAGAGAACAACGCTAAATATTGTGTATATAAATCAATGAAAATGATTCCATCAAACAGCCTATGCAACTACCATTGTTAATCTCACTACACTACGATTACCTGCTCGTATACTGAAAAGATTTTTTGTTATCTGTAGTTACTAGCCATGAACAAACGCATCAGCCAGTCCTACTAATAGTTTGCTACGTCGCTGATAATAAACATAAAAGCTAAAATCCTTTTGGGATTTCACGTGATAAATATCTAAGTACAATGTCCCCTTTGTTGGTGTCCTTGGAGACAACATCAGATTCCATTAGCTGGTCAAGTACAGCGCCATGGCAGATTCAAATAGGTTCGGATCAATGCGATTTTTTAAAATCCTTTGAGGATATTAAGAAGCTATGAGCGTACAGAGATTTGTGAACGTTGACTTAAAACGTGAGAAAAAGGTTTTAGGATGATGTTGCGCCAAGCGTCCTGTGTGAATGCTTTTGAAAAGCAACGCGCAAAACATGGTGTTTTGCTGGAACAGAACACTATCTACTAATTTTGGTTATTTTTTAAAAACTACTCCGAAATGAAATATCTAAAGCATTCTGGTTTGGTTTGGCTTGGGTGGTTTTGTTTTACGGCATATCAACACCTCAATGGGTTATTTAATGTCGACAAGATTATTATTGCTGCTAATATTTTTTTTCAAAAATGTATTGCCGACAATATGTCATTTTTCAAAAATGTATTACTGGCAATATACACTGGTGTTCGATAAAAGTGACTCACCTGATTTTTTTTACTAAATGTTTTCGAAACGAAAGTTGCGCTAAATTCAAAGGATAAGCGATCTAAAATCCGAAGAAGAAGCTTTGAAAGCTCTTTGAATTTAGCAGTAAGTACTGTCAAGCATCACGTTCAGTATAATGTTCTGGGGATGCTTTTCTTTTCATGGAACTGGTTTCTTAAAACCTTTTGAAAAGACCCTCAGGAGCGAGCAGTACAAGAGAATTTTAGAGTCTTGTCTGCTCCCTTCTACTGAAAGGGTGCAAATCGACCCCACCAAGCTCATTTTTATGCAGGATAATGCTCCCTGTCACAAATCAAAATTGATGAAGGAATACTTTGATGAGAAGCAGGTGAGTGTTATGACGTGGCCGCCCCAATCTCCTGACCTCAACCCCATAGAAAACTTATGGAGCATTATAAAGTACAGACTCTCGAGAAAGCAGTTGAGCAACAAAGAAGATTTGATTGTGAATTTCATATCCGAATGGAATTTAATGCTTAGAGATGAGATTTGCCCGAACCTAATCAAGTCAATGCCAAAAAGGGTTGAAAAGGTTATTCAAAATAAAGGAGGACCCATAGATTATTAAATATTTCGAACTATATTACCTATTACAAATAAATTATATCTCTATTATTCTTTATTTAAAGCTGTTCGGTTATGTTTCTATTGATTACTAGTTGCAGGAAATAAGTGAGTCACTTTTTTTGCACAGAGTTTTTCCCTAAATCTCATTTATATCCAAAATTATAATTATCAATAGAATACGTTAAGATGAGTAAACTTTTTTACTAGGTGGTCGCGGGAAGGGGTCTTTATATTAGAAAAGATTAAAAATTAGTTTGACCCCAAAAACAATAGGCGAAAAAAATTTTATGTAAAAAGAAAAGGTGAGTCACTTTTATCGAACAGCGCTGTATGTTATTTTTCAAAAATGTATTTTTGGTAATATTTTTTTAAAAATGTATTGCTAGTATAGAACTACATTTGTACGCTTTCACAATTCGCTAACCCCAGAAAATGTTAGAAAATTACCAATAAGTTTTAAATTTACTATGATTGCCGCTCTTATTTGCTGATAATGTCATGTGTAGATATTCGTATTTTTAAAAAAAACGATACGTTTATACACAAAAAAATTCAAGAAAAATGTTATAAAGTTTAATGTACCTAGTTTTAAGTATAGCTAAAATAACTAAAGTAATTCAGGCATTACTGTAAATCAATTGGCAAATGTTTTCCGTGAACTGCAAAATCGTATTACCCTTTGTATTGCTAATGATGGAGGACATGTGGAAACTTAAATAAAATTTCAATAAAACCTTAAAAAATATCGATTTACTTCTTTCTAACCCTTTTTACAAATTATTTCTATCGCAAATACAAATAAAGTTATAATTTTTTTAAAGAGCACACGAACTTTATGGACACCCTGTATATATATATATATATATATATATATATATATATATATATATATATATATATATATATGTAAGTTACGAAAAATTTGGTAATCCGTATAGGTAGTCCCAAGGAGGATGAAATCCTGAGAGCTCGATGTAAATTCAGAGCTAATAATTTAAAGAAAAACAGACCACTTTAAGGCTCCATGTAATAATTTATTTCACCAGAGCCCTTTTAAAGGACGCTGGATCATCAGACTACACTTCCAAAAGGTGAAAAGAAAAATGAAATTAACAGAGAGGGCAGTGAGGAGTGGTCTGGTAGACA